>CM067224.1:62955534-63355533 GCA_034190945.1 Octodonta nipae | reverse complement strand
CCAAGCAGCAAGCCGCACCGGCGCCCATCCAGACGAAAGCGCAGACGAAAATCTATTCCGAAATCGGCAGCCAGCAGGAACGTCAGAGGAGTAACGAGGAGAATCAGAGCCAGTCGTCTCCGATCAGTTTCTCGATCATGGACGCACCGGGTAGACTGAATTACTCAGGCAGCAATTCGTCTGGTAAACGTGCGCCGCAGTTCCAACACAACTACAGACATTATCCGCAGCCGCAAGCGCAGCAACAGCCGCAGCAGCAGCAACAACAACAGCAACCTCCGACTCAACAACAGGCGCAGAGCGGGGGTGGTAATGAGGATTTTCAGAGACCGAAGAGCGGGTCTGATTACAGCAATTCCAACGGGCCTGATTGTAACGTCGTCGTTCCTAGGAGACCGAGTCCGTTGCAAGCACATTCCCAGGCTTCGCCATTAGGTAAGTCAATTTTACTAACTACTAATGATTGCCAAATGGTCGAAATTCGACCATAATTACTTTGAACGTTATTGAGGTTCTTAGAGTAGATGGATCAGTGGTGTCCTCTTACGACCGAATAATATCTAAAAAAGTAATATGTTTGTCTTCTAAACGTTGTTTGTGGCATATTCTTGATTACTTTTATGTTTTTTTGGGGAATAACACCACAATAGAAATAAAACTACGTATATTGCAGGAATACCAAACGTTTCAAAGTCTATTCTGACTTCGTTGTCAATGGCTTTATATTTATTGATGTGATTGCAAAATGAAAATTTGATTTATGACATTTTTTAAATGTTTCAATTTCAATTAATTTCACCCTAGATTTCGAATATCATTAACTAAACTGTTTTAATTCCAGCACATTGACCATATACGAGGGTGAATCAAATATGAACCGGACTTTTTTGTGTCTCGCCCTGTAGGTAATTCGAGTGGCGTGACGTCTCGATATATGTTAAGTAGGGATGTTAAGAAGAGGGGAGTTCGTCGGTTTGGCGAGGCGTAGTCGATGCGCTGTTAGTAGCATCATGTCAGCAAGAGGTGCATACGTCTGTTGCTCAACGTGTTGTTATCAAATTTTTGGCGCGGGAAGGCGTTAGACCGTCTGAAATTTTGCATCGACTATCTGCACAGTTCGGCAATGAAACACTTTCAAGGACCCAAGTGTACGACTGGCACAAAAAGTTTTCAGATGCTGAGTATTACTGCGAACTACTCCAACAAGTGAAACTTGCCTATCGGCAAAAGAGACGGGATGTGTCTATCCGAAGTGTGATTCTGTTGCATGACAACGCTCGGCCACATACAGCTGCATTGACTCAAGGAAAATTGAACAAAATGCATTGAGAAACCCTTGAACACCCGCCTTACAGTCCTGATTTGTCGCCATGTGACTACCACATGTTTGGGCCACTTAAAGAAGAACTGGGAGGCCACCACTTTGAGGACAACGAAGGTGTAGAAACGTTTGCGCAATTGGTTATCGACACGACCAGTTTCATTCTTTGAGAAAGGTATTAAAAAACTTCCGATTCAGTGGGGAAAATGTATACATAATAGAGGAGACTATGTAGAAAAATAATATGTATTAAAATTTGTATTGATCGTACCAATAAAATTAAAACAAAAGTCCGGTTCATATTTGATTCACCCTCGTATATAAAATTTCTTATGTAAAATTTATAATATCCCACTCAAAAACCTTTGTCAGCAAAAATGAGGAAACATGGACTCTAAGCCTGTTTACATAATACCTGAACGCCCTCCTTTCAGCATATGGGGAAAATATAACATCCCATACCAGTTACATTGAATGTGGCCTGATATTTTAATAAATTACCACTCTGTTCAATGAACTAGGTTTCAAAATGTGTTTCACAAATTTGCTTTTTATACGAGGGCTGCCTTTTATATTTCGGGATTGGACAACCCTAGTGTTGCAATCTGACATGCTGACAGCTCTATCGTAAAGTTTGACATTTTTGAGGTTATACGTACTCAGAACGTTTTGACATACGAGCGCTATGTGTTGTTTACAGTAACTTAAAGGATTCATCTCGGCCAAAAAATGGAATTAAATGGTGAACATTTTCGTGCGATTATTTTTTACAACTTTCGACGTGGATTAAGTCAGCAAGAGTGCATGGATGAACTTAATTTAATTTTTGGCGATGAAACTCCATCAAGGACCACTGTTTATCGATGGTATGGTGAATTCAATCGAGGTCGTAGTTCACTCAAGACGAATTTCGTGAAGGTCATCCAAAAAACGGTTGTTGTTCCGGAAACCATTGATGCTGTGCGCGAACGGATATTGCAAGATCGTCATGTGACCTATCGTGAGATTGAGTCAACCTTACACATTAGTGGGACCAGCATACGTTCAATATTGCATAAACATTTGAATGTCAAAAAAATTTGTTCGCATTGGATCCCACACAATTTGTCAATCGTTCAAAAAAGGCTCGTGTCGATTGGTCGAAAGAAACCCTCAAAAAATACGATCGCGGTGCTTCAAAACACTTTTATAACATAGTGACAGGTGATGAATCGTGGATTTACGCGTATGAGCCCGAAAGTAAACAGCAGTCGACTGTATGGGTGTTTCAAGATGAGCCGAATCCAACAAAAGTTGTTCGCGCACGAAGCACTTCCAAGCAAATGATCGCCTGTTTATTTCGGAAAAACTGGACATTTCGCAACCGTACCACTAGAACAACGCAGAACAGTCAATTCTGAGTGGTACACAACCATTTGTTTGCCAGTTGTCTTCCAAGAAATGAGGAAAACCAACCGCCGAAGACGGATCACTCTTCACCACGACAATGCAAGCTCTCACACATCGGCTCAAACAACTGCATTTTTTACCACTCAAAACATCGATTTGATGAGTCATCCGCCGTATAGTCCTGACTTATCACCAAATTACTTCTTTTTATTCCCGTACGTAAAAAACAAACTGAGAGTTCAACGTTTATCGACACCTGAAGAAGCGGTTGCTGCGTTTAGAATGCATGTTTTGGAGATACCTCAATCAGAGTGGAAAAAGTGCTTCGACAATTGGTTCAAACGCATGCAAAAGTGTATAGATCTTCATGAGGAATATTTTGAAAAACAATAAAGCGATTTTCGATGATTAATATTTGTTTTTGTTCTCTAATCCCGAAATATGAAAGGCAGCCCTCGTACCTTGACCATTATTTTATTTTTGTATTATAATTTCTTAACACTATAAACATAATTTGCATAATTTGAAATATAACTTATGTTTCTTCTAGGCCATGCACAGAGTCCAGCTTACCCCATGTACAACAGCCCCATGAACTCGATATCATCACCTCAGCAAACATCAAACAACCAAGTAGCCCCGCCTTCTCCTCTGGACGTTTCCGTACCGCGGCCGAGTTCCCAAACGGGCGGCAACGTCGCTTACTCCTCCGTAATAACCAGAGCACTGAATCCCGAAAAAAGTTTCCCCCCAACTCCGGAAAGGTACGATCGACCCAATCACGCCAACCATCAGAGCCAAAACTGCTGGGACGACCGCCAAAATCAACGGAAGTATCCGAACAATCAGCCGACGGCCAATCAGTCGAACAGTTACAATTCCAACGCCAACATGGATATGAGCAGAAACGAACAACAACAGCAGCAGCCACAGCAGCGGGTGCTCGTCGCCGTGGGGGAGAGACAACAGACGCACTACGATGCCGCTACCGGTCACCAGGTTACTTTGCAGGATTTGTCGAGTTGCAGGGGTGATCCTATGACGATCGTTAAGAATTTGCAACAGCAGAGCTGTCAAGTTCAACAGCCGGAAATCAAGCAGGAAGTGAAGCCGCCCATCAAGAGGAGGAAGAGTAGTGAGAAGCCCCCGCCGCCGGTGCAAGATCTTCAAAATTTAACGAGTAAGTAAAAGCCCTTATTTTGTTATTTTAATCTTGGAGAGCTGCGGCTGCTTCCGGGGTGTGGGTTCCAGGCTAGTTAAAATTGGTTTTGTGGTTTGAATCGTTTCGAAATTCTTATAAAATATACTCCCAGAAGCATATGTTTAAATTTAATATTGTTGTGGTAAAATAGAATAAATAATTAGAATTTGAATAAAAATACCAAGGAGTATATATTTTTTTATTATTTAGTTTGTTAATAATGTGTTTGTCCACTGTGGTTATCTATACACTCCCTAACACGTCTTGGCATTGATTCAATAAACTACCTGTATTTCATGTCTTAGAACCTCCAAAGACCGTTGGGACTGGGGTAAATTTTCGAACCTTCTACCCATCATATCCCAAACATTGTCTATGGGCGAAAGGTCGGGGAATCTGGGCGGCCATGGCAACAAATTCATATTGGTCTCCTGAAATAAATTTAAACCAACATAAGGCCAAGCATTATCTTGTTGAAATCTGAGATCCATGAGCCGATTAGGGTAAGGGAGTATATACGGCTCCACTACTTCCTAAGATAACGTTGCACTGTCATGTTACGTCGAACAAAGACTAAAGGTAACCTACTTCCATGTGCAATAGCACCCCATACCATAACGCCTACTATTCGGTGTACCTGTCCATCAGCATTAAATTGAGTTTGGCGTCTATCTTCTCGACGTCATCTAACCCCGTTCGGCCTTCATGTCCACCCAAGCAGAGTCTTAAGACTATCTTAATGTCATTCCACATTCCGATTTTGTCGTTCTCTGCAGCACTGTAGTCGTTGCTGTCGATGAGCAGCGATCAGAGGTAGCACAAGATGGGATAGATCAGGCTGCAGTTAAAAAGACCTTATACTGTGGACCCTTACAAACTGGCCTTGTTCTTTTAACAACTCAACAGCCAAATTTCGAGTTGTCGAAATCGGTATCTAAAGAGCATAAGCCTTAGACGTCGATCTTGAACATCATTTGTGCCTCTTCAATGTCCGGTACCTACTCATCTCCGATTTTGGGTATTATCTAACCACGCTGTTCGTGCAGCTAGCGATTTATCAAAACCCGTCTCCCATAAACCAATAATTTGATCTCTTTCAAATTCACTTAGCTGGCGATACAATCGGCGTTTACATACTCTAGGGATTTTAAAAATTTAAACTTCTGGGTGTTGTGATTTCTTTGTCAGTGAGTATACTTGCAACATTTTGCAGAAAATCGATGAAACTTCTTAATTTACATAACACATGGCGAATGCGACAGTATTAAATAAGTTAGTTATACATAAGTAGGGTTATTCGAAATTAGGATGAAATTAATTGAAAATGCATTGGAATTGAATCAAAATATATTGTTATAAAATTTATATACGCCGTCCCTGACTAAAGCAACGTAAAACATTATTCATTCCGATAAAACATCAATCGCTGGGATAATAAAAAGAACGACGAGAAAATTCGATGTAGGATATATAAGGCAATATGGATTTCATGATTTAGTTAGTACAGCTTAGATAGTTGAGTTTATATTCATGTGAATTGTTATTCCAAATCAGCTGTTGTAAATATTTTATCGTTACGTGTAAATAAAGTTCTAGAAAATTAAGTGAATTAAAAACTTTTAATTTTGACCCACGGAGTTTGTTGCAATATGTTAAGATGGGGCTGCTCAATAGTCTACATAGGTAAATAATAAACACTTTATTTGGTATCATGGAAAACTTCCTAATTATTATTAATATTTAGAAAAATATCTTCATGGTCTGAAACCTAAAAAGAAATCGTCCCATATCACTTCTATCAATAGTTGTATAGAAGGTTTCTCAAGAAATATGGATTTTCCTTAAAAAAATATCGAAACTGGTTATGAACTGAAGTTAATTATAATTTAAAACTGAATCTAATTATGTCATTATATTACTAAAAATTCTAAAACAAAAACAAAAAAAAAATCTGAAAAAACTAATTTACGATGACATTTATTGAAGAAGAAAGTACTAAATGACTATAATTAGCGTATCGTATTTGCATTAATTGAAAATAGGTTGAAAGTTAATCAAAAAGATTGGAAGTGAATCAAAATAAATGATAATTTAAAAAATAGAACTCACTGGCAAAGAAATCGCAACACCCAGGAGATGTTTAAATTTAATATTGTTTTGGTAAAACAGACGGTATAGGAGTAAATGATTAAAATTTAATAAAGTTTGGTGAATGTTTTGTCATGTAAATTTTTTATCAGTTAATATTGTAGGCTTTTTTTGAAGTGTTTGTTAATTTAGAAGAAAAAAACTGTTTGGGATCCAAAAGTTATGTTTAGTAATAATAAAATGCCTAGACTACGTGTACGCCGAATGTATCGCCAGTTAAGTAAATTTGAAAGAGGTCGAATTATTGGTTTGGGGGGGGGGGTCATTTCGAAAATAGGCACCGGACGTCGAAGGGGCGTATGTCCTTTAGAGACCGATTTTAACTCGAAATTTTGCTGATGAGTGGTTAAAAGAACAAGGCGATCTTATAAGTGCCCGAATGGTTTACCCCCGTATAAGGTATTTTGGACTGCAGGATTATCGACCCCATCTTGTGCTACCTCTGAACGCTGAGCACCAACGGCAACGACTACAGTGGTGCAGGGAACGGGAACATTGGAATACGGAATGGCATCAGGTCGTTTTCTCTGATGAATCTCGTTTCTGCTTGAGTGGACATGATAGCCGAAGAAGGGTCAGACGACTTCGAGGAGAAAGACGTCAACCTCAATTTGATGTTGAGTGACATGTACATGCACATGGAACTAGGACACCTTTAGTCTTTGTTCGAAGCAACATGACAGGACAACGTTATCTTCAAGAAGTAGTGGAACCATATATACTCCCTTGCCTTAATTGGCTCATGGATCCCATATTTCAACAAGATAATGCTCGGCCTCATGTTGCTCGAGTTAGTTTAAACTTGTTTGAATAGCCCCAGGTGAATTTATTACCATGGCCGCCCAGATCCCCCGATACTTCGCCCTTAGAGAATCTTTTGAATATGGTCGGTAGAAGGCTCGGAAATTTACCCCAACCTCCATGGACTTTGGAGGTTCTTATTCTTATGGTCGAATTTCCTAACGGTGTCGAAACTCGAAATGCATGCTTGAGTCGTATCCGTTTTTACGCGTGCAGCAAGCGCAGATGGCTGTGTATTCCTATCGACGTTCAAGGTAATGTTTTGGAACTAAAATTATTAGCTGCTATGCAAATTTGTTATGATGTGGCCTGTGTTTAAAATTTTTAACATTGGTGACATTATAAAATTATTGTTAGAAGAAGAGTATGATGAAGAAGCAGAGATACTCTTTCATTTAGGAAATAGGAGACAAAGAAATACCCAATGACTATTAAGATAAATGGACCTGGCACTTTCCTCTACGCTCGAATGAAAAATGGGTTGAAACATGAGACAAAAATAGAAAGAGACACAGATATATTTGTTTACAAATATTGTGGCTGCAACAGTTGCCTTAAATGTTCGTGTTGTTCAGTGCCAACATAATACAACTATATAATCCAAAAATTAGAAATCTATATATAAATAGGCAAAGACAAAACGATTAGGTACCATTTTCTCCTCTGTCTCTCAACCGATTTTCTTCATTTTTGTTTTAGTAGCTACTGACGACCTTCAGTGCAGAATGCTAATATTAGTTTATAATATTGGTTCATTGATTAAATAAAATATTATAAAAATTCATTATTTATATCCATACTGTCAACGCCAAACAACTGACAGTGCCGCCGCCGCCAGACAGTCAAAACTCAAAACACTGAGTAATTATATATGGGGAGAATTACATTCTTAGAGCATATACTTCTGGAAGTGGCATACAAGCGTTGTTAGTGTTTACTGGTAAAATAGTCAATGTAGTATTTATTAAATATTTAATTTCTCCTAGGGTTGTTGGTCCCCTCTTTTCTTTAATATTCCTGAACTTGATTGAAACCGCAAATGACGAAAACGTATAGATTGCAAAGAACAATCTTCCAATTATTATATCGAATATTGATATGTATTTGATTACATTTTTTTTATTGCAATAGATTTGTCAATATGAGTGAACAATTTTGGTCATTACATCTACTTCTCCGATTTCTCTACAACTCTGTTTCTTATAAAAATATATTTTTTACAATTTCATGAAATAGGGTCGAAATTCGACCACTGGGCGACCACTACATACTATATGTTTAAAACCATTAAATTATGTACACAATAACAAAGACTTAATAACCAATATGTAATATTCATTATCAAAACATTCATTTATGCACGAAAAATTGAGTTTTATTTACAGCTTAAATGACTTTTTATAACACTGAAATACCATTTTATTATTAATTTTTTACACTTCAAGAAAATAATCACTGATCTCAAACAAGTTTCAACACCACAAAACACTTCAAGTAATATAAAGCTCGACTATTTTCCGGCAAACATCTTTCAACCCATTTTTAATGTAAACAGACAGGTTCATTTATATTAGTAGTCATTGGAAATACCCAAAAAGAACTGAGTATTATGTAAATTTACTGATACCAGATCATTTAAATTATGACAAACACATTTTATGTTTTGTATTGTTTATAAAAAAAATACTTTTCCATAGCAGATATTTTTTGTTAATAATACAAATTATTACATGAATAACGTAACACGTACTCAATATCGCCTTTTTAAAAATCAATTTATTGAATAAGTACAATTTAAATCAGTAAAACATTATTAAGATAAAAATATAAAAAGATATATATGACTCGACGTTCCGATGCTGACTGGCTGCTCCCGCTGTCGTTTCTATTATATATGATCTTGAGAGTGCTGTGTCAGCTCCATCTGCCTGGCCTATTGTTTATATGGTTTATTGGGAAGATGATGATATAATTCATGCATATTCCCTATACTTTTCACTACTGAAAACGTAAGCGTTTAGACTCCTCTTAAGACCAGTCATGCGATAACGTATGCTATGGCCACACGCCCAAGCCTCAGACGCATCCACGGGAAATATATTGTTCGTAATTCGGATTAGTTCCTCGCCTGCATTGCATTTTTTCGAACGCATGCGTTTCGACGCTGTTAGGAAATCCGACCTTAAGACATGAAATACAGGTAGCTTGGAATATTATTCCTCAAGAAGCAATAGGCCAACTTATTGAATCAATGCCAAGACGTGTTGGAGAGAGTATAGATAACCGCGGTGGACAAACATATTATTAACAAACATAATAATAATAAAAAAAATGAAACTACTTGATATCATTTGTCAAGAAGTAAAACAAGATTGTAGATGCAATACCCCATTTTGTTATTCCTGTTGATCAATCTCTAAAATAAATTGGAAATCATTCTTAGAGTTGTCCAGCTGCTCTCTAGAAACAGCTTAATTAAAATTATATATTTCTGATCTTTAACCTGACACAGAGCGAAATCAATCGCCACTTCGACTATAGGACGTTTTTATGCTACCTTTTAATTTGTGAAAATGTTTAGGTCGAGTTCCGCCTCCCGCTCACAGCTCCGGTGCCACTCAGCCCCAACAGAACGGTGCTTACTTAGACTTCGATAGATGGAACCTTCCGCCGCCGACTTCCAAAATTTTTACGACGCAAGCTCTGCACCAGCAACACCAAGGCATAATGGTGCCGCATCCACACGGTCATCATCCTCCTCCGCATCTGTCATACTTCGCTCCCTTCCATTTGGGTCCTCCACCCGCGGAGTATCCCACCTCGGTCGAACTCACACCTATAGCTAACTACAATGAACAACCGCCCCCACCTTCCAATCAGTATCAACCGCCTCAGCAGCCACCCGAAGAGCATCCCAAAGTCGTTGTGCCAAATATCGAGGAGGAGCTCAACTTCCTGTCGCAAGGTAAGACGTTGTTTAGCTCAACCTACTGTAATGTTTTAGCTTATCTTATAAATACTTCTATCAATTTCTGTTCTAGGGTTTTAGAATTAACTAGTAATCTGTCTTCTATGGTTTAGATTTTTCTAGCACTTTATATTGTAAGGTTTCTTTTAAATTTTCCATTTGTTTTAGTAGCATACTCATGTCCCCATTACCAGAAACTTCAAACAAATAAGTATTAATTCACTTTTCTTCCCACTAATTTCTAATTCATTTAAGCATTGTTAGTCTATTTTGCACTTACAAAGTTCCAGAAATACACCCCACACCTGACACCACTGTAATGTTTTTATTTACACATTCGAAACAGTCGAATTTACTATAACTCCACTACTTTCATATTCACATAACTATATACAATTTATCTTGAATACTTGCTGTGTTTAAGCACTTTTGGGGAAACAAGTCACGAAAATTGCTGTATATTTCCAAACGTTTCGGGATCTAGGTCAGGCCCCATTGTCAATGGCTAAGAAACTATGAAAAAAGGTACAATTCTAAAATGTAAAATAAAATGTTTGAAAATATCTATTATTATTTTTATTTTATTTATTTATATAATAAAGTTCCTTTCAAGTTGGAAGAATTTGAAAGGAGTGATCTTCAGAATTTTATGTGGCGCTCTAGGTGCGAATCATAAGGGAAAACCTAGGAAAAAACTTATGAACTATCTCGATATTGGGATAGTTCACGAGGACATGACGTAGTAGCGATACATTCGTATTCATTTAACAAAATTAAAGCAGACTGTTTTAGTTTTCTTTTGGTGTTGTGTTCTTCTTTGTGTAATATAACTGAATTTTGAAACTGTATTTTATGACCAAAATCCTGTGTGCGTTTTTTCATAGTTTCTTAGCCATTGACAACAGGTTCTGACCTAGACCCCGAAACGTTTAGAAATAATCAGCAATTTTCATAACTTGTGGTGTTATTTCCCAAAAAGTGCTTAAACATTGAAAAATATGCTAACAACTTGAATACTTGCTGTTCACTATACGGCAATCGAATACTGAATGAATCCTTTCGTCGGCTCTCCATATTTATATATTTCTTCTCAGAGGTTCTAAAAGGTCAAAGAGCCGTCGAGAAATTTCTTCAGGGAATCTCGAAGATTCGAGGAATTTCTATAGGGCCAGGCGCCTGCCTCGACTGCCAGAGAAACTACCTCTTTGATTCCACGAAATATCGAATGACCAAAAAAATATATGCAGGACTCTTTAATTGAATTTTGATATACTCATCTCCAACTGAATGTGGTATCTGGGCAGCACATATTAGGATCTTGTATAATTTCAATATAATTAATTTTAAAACTATTGTTGTGGAGGTCTTTTATGATTTTGCCGGTTCATTAGGGTTTTCTCTCTCATTCCCGGTCAAGATGGCGAGGTGGCAAGGTGTGTGTGTGTGTTAGGTTAAGATTTAGTTTAAGGAATATAAAGTAAATGCCGTCAGTAGTCTATCTCCTTTTTTTATAATATTGTATAAAACCCCAAAGACGCTTTGAAAGTGATAAAGACGCTAATGCAGTGATAATAAGTGTTAATTAAGTGGAAAACCGGGAATCAAGGCCACCTCGCATTGTACATAGCTATATTGAAAAAGTTAAGGTCGAGAAAGAAAAGTTAATTTATTTTAAGAATCATGATTTATTTGCCATTAAAATTCAAGTATTTGTAAAGAAGATGAAAGGTGTATAAAAATTATAATAATATTTTTTACATTTATCCACTGGAGTCTGGTCATTAAGGTCGAAAAGACCAGGACCATTAGCCTTGTGCTAAAAAGGCCGTAAGGCTATTTGAAGAAGAAGAAGAAGAAGGGTTTTCTCTCCTCAGATTTTTCCTGCAACATATAAGTATTTCAATAATATTAATGAAGAACAAAGTAAAGTAAGGCAGTTTACCAAAAAAATTGAACGAATTACTGGTTGTTTGTACACACATTCTTCTTCACAGATATTCTAAGAGAAAGAGATGTCGACAATATGATCAACTATTGTCCCTGTATATAAATAGTTTTGTATATTGTATGATATAGGGATGTACCGAATGTCCGATTTTCCACATTCGCGAATGCGAATTTTCAGTACCAATATTCGCGAATACAAATGCGAATGCGAATATCAGATTTTTAAATATGGCGCCAAAATTATGCAATCACAAACACATTTAAATCGTATATTTAAGACTTATGTTGAAGCCGATATAATGAAATGTAGTTATTTTGGCTCCATGAAAAAATATGTCATAAATTGTGAATCGGAATTATATAAATCAGTTTTTATATTCTTAGCACAAATACGTAAACTAGAAGAGCAGTGGTATTTTTGGGGTGTCTCAGATATGTAAACACAAAGATTTGGACCCTAACTGCAAACCTTTATTTTTTACACTCAACGCTGTTTTTAACAGCTAAGTTCTCACATTCATAAGGTAAACTGAAAACAAAACTAAAATTGAGTTACTAAGTCCAGTAAATAATCTGTATGTTTTATGTTTCAAAGAAGAAATGTTAAATTTTTATGTTGAAATTTATGTATATTGTTTATGAGACAAAGTGTAAGAAATTTGTTGATGTTTTAATTAAATTACGTTTTGAATATAAAAAACACTTTAGCATCCTAACATCAAATATCTATTTAAAACACCCAACGGCGTTTTAACAATTCTATGTTGTCATCTGTATGGAGTAAACCAAACCTTTGGTTTACTTCATGAAGTAATATTATAAACAAGTTTGTTGTTTTTATTAAACAGAATAAATATCTTGTTCACAAGTCAAATTGAAACTACATATTGTATTAATGAAACTGACATAACTTACTTTTAATTTGCGTCTGTTGCCCTAGTCGATCCGAGTTTCGTTTAATTATCTGAACCACGTGCACCTATTGCGAATTTAATACACATATGTTATTTTAATACTCTTCTGATATTATATTTATTAATTCTTTTATCACCGATCTAGAACATTTGTAATTGACACAAACTACTAATATGTCAATCAAATACACATATCTATCAATCAAAGAACCTTCGTACCATTCTCACCGCATCAAAACACCGTCTTCAACTTTTGCAAAATTTTCCCTGTAGAAAAGTGAGCCAGTATTCTCCTGTTGTATCTACTTAGGTGTATATTCATAACCAGTAAAGGGTAATCTTAATGTTAGTGGCACCTACTGACAGGATAATTTGCTTGACAGATTCAAGTAAATATTTACTGGAAACATAATATGTCAGCAATTACGTAGAATTATATAAGTTTTTAATAAACATTTTAATTATAAATTCTGAATCAAATATTATTGACTTATTAAAGAAGAGATTATGATTGTTGAAGATATATACCTAACATGTGCGGCGTCAATATATTACACGCAATAGGTTTCAACAATGTGAACATTTTGAAACAATTTGTAATCTATAGCTATTTTCATTTATCCTCTGTAAAATTAAAGAGCCCCTTCTGAAAAATGTACATAACACAAAAAAAACTTAAATGGTGTCCTCTTTTTCTAACATATGCATTTCATATTACCAGACAAAGAGAAACATTAGATTCTTTGAACTACTTACCTGACAGAATATTTTCCATGAATATACTCAATATAAATTAATCCTGCCAATAAATTTAACTGACAAGTAGTTACTTGACACTTTACTGTTAGGTGAATATACCAGCCTTTAGTATTTAAAATATAATTTAAGTGCATCTAAATACCAGAATTCTATTTTTTATTAAAGTTATAATGAAGTTTATGAGGTACTTGCTTGGGCAAGTAAGAATCAATGATCATTAAACAGTGTGCAATTTACCCAATGAGTAACATCAAGACTGTATCACAATTAGAAGAATTTTCTTTAAAGTACAAATAACAAACCTAAAAATTTTAAATCTCAGTAATTGCATAGAAATATTATTCGCAAAAAATTCGCATGTATAACCGCGAATGCGAATATTAAAAAACATGCGAATATTCGCTAATGCGAATGCGAATATTCGTTACATCCCTAGAGTGTGATACTTATCTGTTTTGGTAGACACGTCAGCTCCAACTCTTAGTCGTTATCTATCGTTGTGTATTGTGGTGATCGGTTCGAAACTGCCCCAACTTTCGCGTTGTTTACCATCATACAGCTGGTTTCCTTAATTTTTCTCTTATTTGAATTTTCTTCTTTCAGCAATATCTTTGTTTTATCTCAGTCCATCCTATGGCGGTCGGTTCTGGTTAATACAGGTTTGGCCAAACTCGATTTGTTCTCATGTCTTGTGGAAATATTATATTGGTGTGCTTTTTCCTTACTTCTAAAGGTTTTGAAGTTTCACCAGTATATGTATGGCCAGGCACCCAATATTTAGAATTCTGAGCTGTGTTAAATGGTTCGGTATGTGTAATGATAGCGCGTAATGTATTTGTTTTAAAAACAGCTTTAACATCAGCTTTAACATCGTATTTATTTCCACCTAATTTTTCCGATACACCCGGAACATATGGAATTATGTTCATAATTTTGTTTTCTGTTTGTGTTTGGGGTCGGTATTAGTGGTGTGTTAGGTGTTTGTTGAGCTTTGTTGTAGCGATTTTTTCCCTAGTTCATTTACAGTTTTATTTACAAACCCTTCTGAGTATTACTTTTCAAGTAGATGTTCTTTAGACTGTTGACTTCGTTGTTAAATATTTCGGTGGATGAAAATATGCTTTTTGCACTATCATAAAGGTACCCAAAACAAAAAATCGTCAATCTCATTCGAAGTACTTCCACGGGCACTAATACACTTGTCCAAACTTTCATTCCATTGCTCAAAACATTTTTTAAATTCGTCTTCTTATGATGCTGTACACTTCACTTCAATAATGTCGGCAAAACACTTTCATTTCATGTCTCTTTTCATTAAAAAAAAGTCGCAGGGGGGCAAGGTCGGGTGAGTAAAGAGGATGGGGCATAAGGATATGACTGTGTGAGCTGGGGTGTTATCGTGGTGAAAAAATCTTCCGTTAAAATTCGCTGAACTGAACTCCAAGTCACTCCAGACAGTTCCACAATTTCTTCAATAGTCCGTCGTCGATCTTCCAGGGTGTTTTCGTTTTTTTTTTTTGAGATTTTCATCGGTACGGGCCGTGAACGGATGACCAGACTCTCATAACACTCAAACACTTGAGTTTTCCCAATAGCATCATCCTTGTAGGTCGTTTTTAACATTTCAAGAGTTTGTTTTCCCGAAAAAGAAGCAAAAATTTACGGCCGCACTGTTCACGAGAATCAGTCATTGCAAAAACGACGAGCACACAAAACAACTGTCAATAAAAAATTCACACAAATTGAATGACGACGTTTGGCTTACTGACTCGGCAGTCTATACGCCCCAACGGCAGAACGCGGTACTACAAAAAATCTGCCCACAACAACATCAGTTCAGTTTCTTTTACTTTACAACACCTTTTTTACATTCAAAGTATGGTTGGAGTTAAAATTCAACTATTTATTAGCATTTGTAGGTTTTTGGTATAAGTTATTGTACTTATTGTGTTCTTGGTTCTATCAATAACTGCGTCAAGGTAAGCAAGTTTATGTAAATTTTCGATTTTCCTTGTTAATTTTATTGCGAGTTCTTGACTATTGATGTAATCCAGGAATGAGTGCATTTTTGCAGCACCATAAACCCAAACCAAAAGAATATAATCAACTTATATATCATAAACATAACTGATTATAATAGACAAAAAAGAACCCATGGCCATACCAAGAAAAAAATTATGTTGAAACTTGCTAAAATATCATTTCTGTTGATAAAAATGTTTTTGAGTTAGGCAGTTTTTAACAATCGTTTGCACTATATAATACAATAAATTCAAATTTCAAATTAATATATACCTGAAGAATTGCAATCAAAATTTTGTTATATTTCGACGTTCACTTGCTTTTGTTTCAAAATTCGATCAAAACTCATATTTGTTTTTTTCTTTAGATAATATAAGGACATCATCGTCAAATCGTTCAAGTCACGGTCACCATTCTCGTTCGAAACCAGTCGTAACGACACCGGTGACGAAACCGCCAGCAGAAAAACCCGCGGGACCAGGTTCAGGTTTCATGAGCAGTTACTTAAAATTCCTGCAAGGCGAAAGAGACACCTCGCCTCCACCCGCCATTCGCGGTGGCAAAAAACAGACGACGTGGGCAGCGAGAACACCGATAAAACCCGAAGACAAGCCGCCCGACAGCAACGGCGTGCCGTACGTTCCTCCAGCACCGGTCGCACCTCCACCCATCATACCTCCGACGATAACGAGACTCTCCCAAGGTGATCCCCAAGACGATCCCAGGTACTTCCCCTTGCCCAAAGAAAGGAAACGCCGAAGTTTCGACAGTTCCGATGACGGTTTCAGTTCTGACGACGACTTTTTCGGTAAGAAGAAACCCCCGCAACCACCGGCACCGCCCCCTAAAGTAGAAACCAAGGAAAAAGAGGAGAGAGATAAGGAAAAGGAGAAGCCGAAGGAAAAAGTCAAAAAAGAGAAAGCACCGAAAGTGCCGAAGCCACCGAAACCGCCCGGCGAGAAGAAGCAAAGGAAAGAAAAAGTGCCCAAACCGGAAAAGGAAAAGAAACCGAAAGAGAAAAAGGAAAAGGAACCGAAAATGAAGAAACCGAAAGAGGTGAACGTCCCGCGGCGAGAGCAGACGAAAAGGGCGGCAAAAGGTAAGACAAATTTGTCGGAAATGGCAAAAGATGACGAGCCCGAAGAGCCGCCGGAATTTCAGGATTCCGATTCGGATCCAGCGTGGACCCCGGCTGCCAAGAATGCCGAAGAAGATATTGCGTTACCTGTTAAAAAGAAGAAAGGCCGTCCACGTGAGTAACAAACTATTTCAAATTTTTTATTGAAATTTTTTCTTTGATTCGTGTAAACTTTTGTTATATTTTCGTGGATTTTGCATTTTCTTACTCCTTTTTGAAAATGACGTTTTTCGTTAATATACAGCGTGTCCACATCAGGGAAGTCAAGGTGGTCGGGGAAAGTTAGTGGAATCGTTAACCCATCTGGAAAGTCAGAAAACAATTGAAATTTTACGCTGTGTGTCTTTTGAAAAGACTATAGAATTATGGTCAATAGTTTTCAATAAATTGTCTGAAAGCTCTACATATTTGATAGTTCTGGATTAACAGTTTACATGGGTAAATACTATGAAGGTCCTTGGTCTTCAATGCACAAGCTCCTAAATCTGATTTTTTACCCCTGAGGTTTTTATCTAGTTGTAGTGTTTTGATAGTTTTCAACCTATAAGTTGAAAGTCTTAATGGACACAAAGTCTAAGAATCCGTGAATTTTAACCATTTACAGCATCATTGCTGTATTCTAACTATGCAGTGAATGGGGTAAAAAATTCAACTTTGAGGGGTTGTAGATTAAAAACAAAGTACTTCCTGTTTAAAACTAAACCAAGGGGCCTATAAATTCAAAACAAAGAGCTTCGAGATTTATCAAAACACCAAAAATTCAATAAAATCAAATGATAGCCAATTGTTTATTATGCAGTGTAAGAGGTAAAATGTTGATATTCTAATTTGATCTCTAATCCAGATCATAAGTGTACCCTGCCCAGTTTGTCGGGGTGGGGGGATTTTAGAATTACCTCCCTTCATTGTGACCAGTTAGCAATAACCGTAAATGCAGAGGTAGTGCATAGTTTTGCTTTATTTGAGGGGGGGGGGGTCTTAAATCCCCCTGAGTACGCCTATGCTCCTACAAACTATCAACGCATTTTTTTTAGTTTGATCTACTTTAACCTCATTTTTGCATATGAAGCTTTACATCATTTCTTTCAATCAATAAAAAATATTGTTCCAAAAATATATATTGTACCTTAAAATGAATATAGTTGGCAGGGAAATTTGAAAAAATGGTCAACAAGTGAAGAAAACAAACGATTTTTGCTAACCTCTTATTCTTAGATTATAGACATACAGCTTCAATTTTGCTTTTATTTACCTATCTATTATCGGCGCATATTGGTCTATTTTTCCAATGCGTTATTAGGTTAATGGTTGCCTGTATACTGTTTACTGCTATTAATTAAACGACTTTTTTCCACTGTCTGACATTTGAGGAAAAGTGAAGTTTAAGTCAATACTCACAAGCACTATTAATACATTTTACAGCACCTTAACAAAAATTCAGGATACACAAAGTGAAGTACTTTGTATCAGCTTTCAAAATATATTTTGCAGATCCCTATCAAACGTTCGTTGTTTAAATTGCAATTCTGCAAGATCTACTTAACGGACAAATCTGAACGTTAGCTATCATTAGGAGGAAAGTTAAGGTCTAAGGTACTAATGTTTATTAGAATCAAGTTATGGATTTTTTTTACAGTCACTGTATCAATTTTCCTGGTTTTTCACAGTTTGAAGATTTTCTGATTCTCTACACTTTTTATAATATAAGCAAAAAAATATGTTTGAGGTTTTTAAATTATGTCACTTATCGCTTATAAATTATTATTTATGTGATGGCGTAAGCGGTTTGCTGTTAAGTTTTATGTCACTTAAAAATATCTATTATAACAATACTAATTTACAACACCCTAATTACATTAACTCATTTCAACTGTTTTATAAAAGTGTTCAACTCGAAACTAGTAACACGTTTAGTTACCCTGTTATTACATTCAACCGACGATTTATTCTGTTGCCAAAAAATAAAATATTTTCATTTTAGCTGGTTCCAAAAGCAAAAAGAAAATCTTAATACCACCAGGGCCTGGTATCGCTGACGGCGAGAACTTCGTTAACGATCATCCTCCCAAGAAGAAATCTCACAAGAACAAACAAAACATTCCACTAACCCTCGAAGACAATATAGCAGCATCACTACAGAATAGTATACCGCAGAATAACGATGAGTGTCCTTTTAAGGTGAGTCCCAATTGCAATATGGATTTTTTTTGTTATGTTGTAACTGTCCAGCAATATTAATATTAAATGTGCACTTCTTTATTCATGCAGTCGAATAGGTTAAGAGAGAAACAGGTAATCTCACCACCTGATTTTCGAATTTTTTAATTTGTAAATCGACGTTGTTTGAGTTTTTCCTTCTGTTTACTTGTAGCCTGGTGAGTTCGTCGTCATCAAATCCGAACTCAAGGAGGAATGGCCGGCGATTTGGAGAGTAGATGGGAAGACTTTATTACAAAAATACGAGCCATTCGAACAGAACGGCATCACGTTGTATAGAAATATTTCGACGGTAAGTAAACTTTTATAAGTAGATAAAAATTTAATTGTAAAATGCCAAAAAATGTTAAAATGACAAATTATGTTGAAAAAGACAAAAATATCAAAATGCCAAGTATGTATTAAAAATGCTACAATATCGAAAACGAAGAAATTCTTAAAATCGTTAAAAACGTCGAATACGTGAAAATGTCAAAACTTTAAAAAGTGTCAAATAGTCAAAAATATTAACTTCAGAAACTTAAAAAATATCAATTGTCAAAAATTTTAGCTTCAGCTACTTTCACAATATAACATTTGTCAATATAAAAACGTTTTCTGCCAATTATATATAAAATTTTGTAATAAAATGCTGCATGAGCTAAATATATTAACTGCAAAAATTATAATAATAAAAATGTCGAGAAATATGCTCAAACATTGAACTTATCTGATCTATAAAGTCAGCTAAGGACTTTATCTTTTAGTGGCACTTGTTTTGTTTATTTATAAATTTTGCTTAGGTGTTTTTTTAACATTTTGGAACTCAACAAGTCATGAAACTATGGCTCTTCTTCTTCTCTACAAATGTTAGACATATTTGCCAGTTCCAGTAACACCCATCAGTTGCTGATTTATGAACAAAAGATGCCTTTCACAGAAAATGTAAAACTGTATTTAGTTGTTTGTAAACACTTATTTTTCACTTGTATTACAATATTCATTTGCAACTTGTACTGTCTTCATTGATTTTTGCCATTTTTTTTAAACCACACTTAGTTTTGCTAAAAATAAATATATAGGGTGTTATTTAATATTACGTACTAATTTTAATAGAATTATCTCTAAAGCATTTTCTGAAATTTAAAACTGAAAAAAATAAAAATATTAGCACTATGTATATGCAAAATCATCAAACTTTTTAGGACACACATTTTTATGAAGTTTTCAACTTACGCCCTGTACAAGAAGCTGTCATACAAATAGTTAAATCAAAAAATTAAGTTACAGTTTAACAAGTTTTTCAATAGTTCTCTTAATTTGTCTTTGCACAATGTATAAAACCACATTGTTTACCCCGTTTTGCAGTACACTTCGTGGACACCCGAGAGCAAAAAGCAATACCTTTCTGTGCCAGTCAAATATCGATCGCAAGGTCAACTGGAAACTATAGTTGAGTTCCTTAAAGATGAACTGACCATCATCGATCATGAGTATCAGGAGCAATGCATGAAGCAGTTTGAATTCTATCAAGACAACTTCGAGGTGTACATTCAAACGCTCATCTCGCAGGCCTTGGACAGCAACTTTCTTATGGAAATTTTTCAAGAAAAAGGTATGTGACTACCTTATATTTATTTTAATTCTCTATATTTCTGCTATACTTATTTGTTTTTTTTTTCCTCTGGTCAAAGCAAAACTGGATGTTCTGTGTAAGAACATTTAAAGAGTAAAAAACGCTTCACAGACAACGCGTTGTAGGCAGCTGCGTTGTTCTGAAGCAAGATCCACGGCTTGCAGTGTTGCCAAAACTTTCAAATAGTTTGGTTTACAGTTTGACCCTCTGGTTTCACCATCGTATTCAAAAATCCAGATTTTGTCGCAAGTGATGTTTTCCATCAATTTAGGCTCTTCTCTAACCTATCAAAAAAATCTAAGCAGATCTGTTGACTATCGAGCTTTTGGCCCCTCATTTTTTTTGTTCAAACTTCGCACCGACTTTATTCATGTAAAATTTTTCTGACCGTTTCTTTATCGGCATTTACAAACTCAAATCATTCGAATGCACATACGACGATCTCGGCGCACAAATCTTACCACTGTTTGCAGTGCTGAAACAGACACAGGTCGACCTGGACGTTGACCATCTTCGATGCTCTCTGGACTTTTTATGTCATTCGGAAACACGTGCACAAGATACAGACTTTTCACCATAGGCCACTTTCAACAATTTATAGCACTTAGTCTGGAGTGTTTTTAATTAACGAAAAATTTGGTAGTGATCCGTTGTTCGTGTTATTCGTTACACATTGTGAATGGCACGATGAAACACCAGTTTGTTTCTAATCGCTATAAAAAAAAATACTACTACAGCGACTTCGTACTGGAATAAAAGACACCTTCAGCTATTCAATTCTGCATTCGTTTCCCTCCCTTCCCTTTTAGGACGCCTGGGCGCGCAGTCTCCTTATTTAATAACCTGATCTCATATAGTTAGGATCTAAAGCATTCTTTGCAAAGAAATCTAATCGAATTTTTGACGGAAAATTTATAAATTGAGTTTCTAAATTATGCTAGTAGATAGCTCATAAACAAATATACAACAACTTTTGCAGATATAACGGTGGAGAATAAACTTATATAAAAACATTTTTGTAGTATAAAAATGTTGACTTGGAAATCTGCTGAAAATCCTCTGAAGAGATCCAACACAATTAGAATTAAAACTACCTTGGTCTCTGGTTGAATTGTATTCATGACTGTTCTGTCAATACCATGTACTTCTATAATTAATTCTATGGTTAGATTATAAATATTTCTACTTAGGTTTTTACCTTCCTATATGCTTTTTTTCATTTTACTCTCTAACAGTAGTTAATCTTATATATTTTGCTGCCTCCAGGAATCCTTCCATGTCTTTATCTCTCTTCCTCTTTCTATCATTCTTTTCCTCACTTCTATATTTCTTGCCTTTTTTTAACTTCCATGTCTTACCTCTCTGTTCATATTTTTTCTTTTCCTGTTTTGTTACTCTTGACTTTATTTATGAATTTCTTTGATCTTTTTATCATTCTTCTCCTTACATCTATATTTCTTTCCTTGTTTTATTTTTAACATCCCGGTCTCACCTCTCTGTTCATATTTTTACTTTTCATGTTTTGGTACTCTTGACTTTATTTCTTTATTTCATTCTTACTTCACATGTTCCTTCTCTGGACTTTTATTTTCTAATTTATTCCTTCTGTTATTGTCTTTACGCTTATTTTTTCCTTATTTTTTCTGTTGCTCCTAAAATTCTGTCTTTCTGTTTTTGTTGTATATTGTTCTTGTCTATTCAGTTTAAATATTAGCGACAGGAAATAAAAACAAAAGAAATAGAAGACATTGCATGTGATATTTGGTGGAGACACAAGTATAATGGGTGATTCTTAGATAACTGATTTTTTATGTCTAGTACTTTATTTATTATTCAACATAATTTTTTGATTAGAAAATTATAAATATGATAAATTTGATAGTATTTTACCGTCGACATTGTATATTAAAGCGTAAGTATTCATGGATCATGAATAACTTACAGAAAACTAGCCAAAATGTCAGTTTTTCGTTTTTCAAACTAAATGTTAAAATTTCTTATAATCTAAAGTTTAGCTTTTATAACTAAAATCTATTCTATAATTCATTAAATTATGCTGCAATTATACTCCAATATTGATTGGTAGAATGGAATAATAGATTTAACTAATGTTAGTTAAACTTTCAAATTCTAGTATTAATAAATTTTAAAGATTATTAAAATCAAGAAAGAAAATATCGTAAATGTCTATCTATGATTACACTGGTCTGCAAGAAAATCCTCCTTCAAAAATTTATCAAATATAAAGGTGTGATGCTCTGAATCTGTTCTCGATGGCCAATTTTTTCCATCACGTCTAGATTTTTCCATATGAAGTTTTTTCCAAAATATCACAAATTTAGGTTTTTTAATTCGTTTTAAGCATTAACATTATAAACAATAGATATATAATTACTTTTATGTTTTTTTTTTTTTGGCAATAACACCACAATAGAAATAAAACGACGTATATTACAGGAATACCAAACGTTTCAAAGTCTATTCTGACTTCGTTGTCAATGGCTTTATATTTATTGATGTAGATTGCAAAAAATTTGCAACGTCTGTCGGGTCCGCTAGTTTAATATAAAATAGGTCGAAGAAAATTTTTTGCAATCTACATCAATAAATATAAAGCCATTGACAACGAAGTCAGAATAGACTTTGAAACGTTTGCTATTCCTGCAATATACGTCGTTTTATTTCTATTGTGGTGTTATTGCCCAAAAAAACATAAAAGTAATCAAGAATATGCCACAAACAACTTTTAGAAGACAAATAGATATATACATACGAAAAAGGCTTTTGCTAGTCGTAAAAGGAAGAAGGAAAGTGCCGAAAATAATTTCCACAAAACATGTGATTCCCATGGTAGTCGATATGCGCCTGCGCAGTATTCACTGTGACTTTACAACAGTTAAAAGGAAACGTACATTTTCGCGGACAGAGTCATAGCTGATTCTGCTTTTTCCGTATTTGGACCGCGATATTTGTTCGAAATAACTTATTTATATATCTCAACAAACATATAAACAAAATTTTCCGACGTTTCACCCACACTTGTATAGGGCTTTTTCAAGGATGAGAAATGATTTAGTATATTGTAATGATGCTGCAGAGCATCTTGAAGAACTGAGTTTTACAGAAGATTCAGTTGAATGGAGACTTTTCATTGATGAGTCGAAAATTAGTTTGAAAAAAGCCGTTTTACTTCACAATGGATTTCCATCAGTGCCTCTAGCACATGCAACAAACATGAAAGAAAATTATGCAAATCTAGACATATTACTTAAAAAAATAAAATATTCTCAAAACATGTGGAATATTTGTACTAACTTAAAAGTTGTCTCTATACGGATACACCAGGTTTTGCTGTTTTTTTTTATGTGAGTGAGACCGTCGCCACACAGAAAAAGCTTGACACCGGGACATAAAAATGTATCTGAAGAACCTCTAGTGCCAAGTGACAAAATTGTTCTGTCGCCAATTTATATTAAGTTGGGACTCATGAAAAACTTTGTGAAAGCTATAGGCAAGGATGGTACAGGCTCTTAATATCTCAAAACAAAATTTCCTCGAATCAGGGACGGGAAATTGAAAGAAGGGATTTTTGTAGGTCAGCAAATACGAGAGCTTATGACGAATGAAGTTTTCAGTTCGAAGTTGAACAAAGCTGTAAAAAACCTTAGGTGGGTGGCTCTTGTAAAAGTGTGTCACAATTTTCTTAGTAATACAAAAGCTGACAACTACCGACAAATCATTCGAGAGCTTCTTTCTGCTTATAAAGCTTTAGATTGCAATATGTCATTCAAAATTCAGTTTTTGGACGCGCATTTAGATTTCTTTCCGGAAAATCTCGGTGCCTTATCAGATGAGCATGGTGAAAGGTTTCATCAGGATATTATGCATGTTGAAAGACACTACAATGGAAATTGAGCAGAAGCAATGCTTGCTGATTTTTGTTGGTGGATTCGCCGAGAAACTTCGATGAAACAATGAAAAGAAAAAAATAACTTTAATTATATTACCAGAATAAGATACATTACTAATATTTCTATCAATGTGAGTGTAAAATTAGCATTTTTTGCTGTAAAACTTAGACCGTAGTCTTTTTTCACTTTTTTGTAATTGTTTCTTTGATAATATCGTTTTTTAATTAAATGGACATTATATTTAAAATCTACGTGTTGTATTTATTTGCATCTTATATTCCGTGTTTAGAGCACCAAATATAGAGTTATCATGCATGAAAACAAGAGTGAGAGAAAAAAAAAACAATTTTTTTGCAGACCAGTGTTATTTTAAGTTATCTAGTCAATATGTAGACATGTTTCGCGAAAAAAACGAAATCGTACCTACCACGCTTTTTTTTAAATGGCATTAAATAATTTTTTGCCGTAAATTCTTATAGAGCATATTACTTATTAATAAAAAAAAGCGTAATGACTAATATTAGTAACACAATCGAGTAATTCCTTTTTTAGTCAAGTAAATTCAACAAATACAAATTTTTAAGTTTGTCAAAATTCTTTTAAATGATTTACAATTGTCCAGGTCTAGTGAAAATTGCAATGAACAGCTTCCACTGACTGTCTACAAATAATTAATAATTATGTCTGAGAAAATATTGTTAAGGTGATCATTGAAAACAAATATTTATATAATTTCATTATATATTTGGAGTTATACAAATAAAAAAGTTTTTTTACATCAGAAGCAGAATATAATTTGTTATAGTGTTTTTATCTTTCTGAACACCAAACTTAATATCTCTATTTAAATTGCGATTTCCTGTAACAAAATCAATGAGGCTACTCACATTTTTACAAATTATGTCTATTGTTGTTCTGTTGGTGCTAATGTATTTTAATTCTGACTCAAAATAATACCATTCAATATAAAAGAAATCATAGAGTTTGAAGTTGATATTAATTTTAGTATCGACCTTCGGGCTTTCTAGAAATGTGCTCTTTAACAATCGGGCGTTTCAATTTAAGAGTTGAAAAAGTCTAAATATACAAAAAAATTATATATTTTTCTTTTGTAGTGACAAACCGATGATCGACTCGGATACATTTCGTTAGAGTAAAAATTTGAACACTATTTGTGGATTAACGTCTATTACTTTTTGTTATCTTCCCTATTCATCCTGTACTTCTCCATCAAATAATTAAGATATTTATGGAGTCTCCAGAAAGATAATTTGGTCTCACGATTATTTCAAAAAATGAGCACTATTGAAATAATTTACTTAAAAAAAATCAATGACTTCAAATAAATTTAATATGTTGCAAACATCTTGGGCAGTCTTTGATCTGATTTTCTGATTTAACTTAACAATTAAATTAAGAAATTTAAAAGTTTATATGACATTTCTTTGATGTTTATGGTTTTTTACTTTTATTTTTCCCATTTTCCAAAAAAACATTATTAAGAAAGTTTATATATGACATTTATGGTGTTTTTACTTTCATTTTACCGATTTCCCAAAAAAACATGTTTTTTTTGTTTTAGCACAATGTAGGGAAGTCAGTTGGGTGAATAGAACCGACAGTCTGTTAATCACACTATTCTTCCGATTTTCTGAAAAATAATCTCATTTTTAAATTATCGAATTTGAATTTGTCGTTTCAGAGTAATCAATGAGCATATAAAGTATTTTCTGCTTCTGATGTTAAAAAACTCTCTCTGTTATTTGTATAGCCTCCAAATATACAATGAAATTTTATAAATATTTCCCATTTGTTGTCAATGATCACCTCAAAAATGTTTTCTCAGTTATAAAAAATATTTCCGGGCACTGAAAGGAAGCTGTTCATTGCGATTTTAACTAGACCTGGAAAAATGTATTTATTAGGGTTTTGAGTAACTTAAAAAAATATGTATTTGTTAAATTTTCTTGACCTATTTTATATTAAACTAGCGGACCCGACAGACGTTGTCCTGTCCCATGTAAACTTTTAAAAATTAGCTGTAACAATATAATCTAAACGGCCATCTATCAGACGTAACTGAAACTAAAGCACACTCTTGAATATTTGACACAGCGACTACAGCGCAGTCTGCCGGATCCTATGTAAGTTCTGCTAACATCAACAACAATTTTTAAATAAATAATTTAACTAAAAAAACAATATCTAGTTGACCGTATTGTGAATCTAGACCATCCTCAAACCCCCTGGAATACACCCAAAAAATTTCATCAAAATCGGTCCAGCCGTTTAGGAGGAATTCAATGACTAACACACGTACAGAAGATTTATATATATAAAGATAACTATCGATTAATAAAGGAATCTGTCGATTATGTTACTAATAATAGTCATATACTTTTCTTTTTCGATTAATAAGTAATATGCCCTATAAGCATTTACACGAAAAATTTATTTAATGTCATTTAAAAAAAGCCTGGTTGGTACGATTTCGTTTGTTTTTTGCGAAACATGTCTCTATATTGGCTAGAAACATAACCACAAATAAAATCGGAGGTACACGAAGTTTTTATTTAAATCTTTCCAGTGACAATGTGTATCATTTGTTTAATTATTTTAATAATTGAAAGAGATTTATTAGGCAAGCATTTTGAATATTTTATTTTGGTGTCAATACCGTGACCGTGAAATTTCTAATTTTTGTTCTAGTTTCTTTTCTATTGAAGTTGTAGTAGAACTACAGGCTTAATTTTTGAGTATAATAAAAGACCCATAGCACCCAGAACACAAGTTTTAAAGCATTTTTGATTTAAAAAATCACAGTTATCTAAGAATCACCCTAATATGCCATTATATTTTCTTTATAATTTCTCATGTATCTTGTTTCTTTTACATGCTTTCCATTGTCATTCATTTATTGACTTTATTTTTTATCTTAAATGAGATCTATTCTACCGTCCGCTGTCAACGCATTTTTGTGTTAAACTAATTCTACCTCCTTTGCAGATGACTACTTTTTATCAAACGTTCAAACTATCGACGACATAACCCAAGGGAAAAAGAACAAACTGTTCGCGATGCTCAAGTGGCCGCCCAACGTGCAGGCAGCCGTCTGCACTTGGCCCTGTTTCAATATCATTCGAGAGGTGAGCACCTCGGACGCCCAATCGAAGAACTGCGCAGCTTGCGGTAGGCTGGGAGTCGTGATCAGGGTGTTGATGTACGGTCAGCCATATAACTCGACTACGTTGGAAGGCTGTCAACCGGATCCAAATGCCATAAGCGAAAAGGTAAAACGCTCGATTTACCTTTATAAATTCAGTAAATATGGTATTAAATTTATGTTGACTGTTAATTGTTTTGATATTACATGTTTGTTGTTTTTGTTTCAGGACTTCTTAATGTGTAGGACGTGCGCAACTCGTGTTGAACTGTTGAGTAAAGTGACACATCAAAAGTATCTTATGTATATAGAATGTGCGAAACGTGTTAGTGAAAAAAGGACTACTGACTCGACGAAAGATACGACGTGTATATTAAATGAACTTTTAGCTGACGAAAATTGGTTAAACCAGGTTTGTACAGTTCTTGTAATAGTTAAATGGTAACGGTATTTGTCAGTTGACATTGAGGAAATTTATCCTTCCTCCATCTGATATATTTAAGATACTTGTAAGCAAATATAATGGTTCAAATTTTAATTAGCTTACCCGCCGAATAATATAAAAGTCAAATCAATTGTGTTAACCGTCTAAGGTTGCAATGCAGCTATTGAGAATGTAAGATAGCTCATGTCCACGGTAGAATAGTGAATGAATTATTATTAAATTGAGAAGTCTTAAAATCATTTTCGCAATATTATAGGGTACAGAACTTCCTAATATGAGTTTTTTGCCGTTTCTAAAAAAATGTTTGACTATAACAAAATACCAAACTACTGCCTTCCTGGCGAGACAAAACAATGTTTAAAGTAGTAAATTTCAGGTGTAATGTGTTTTTAATTGATAACTTCAAGAAATTTCTAAATATTTCTCCTTTCTGTGTATTTTCCTTTGTTAATTGTTTTTCAGGTCCCCGAATATATACTCCTAACACCTTGCTTCTCTTTTCTGTCCGTCTATCTCAACCCTATCACACTATTACTGTATCTATAACTTCTATCCCCTTGCAACTATATCATATGCCTTTCCATGTAGCTCCACTCTCCTTCAATGTCCCCATATCACCCTATTCCCATTGTTTTTGCTTATCAGTATCGCTACAACAGTTTTTAATTCGTTTCTACCCGGCATCTAATTCTAGCTTTATCCTCTACCAATCCTTCAAATTTTTAGTTTTACTATTTTTCCTCTCTCTATTTTATATTTAACTTACACCCCTTTTTTAGAAAAACTAAAGATTAAGAAAAATAAACAATAATCTACATTTGTTATGATAAATCAAATTATACGTCATTTAAATTTAACAATACAAAAAAGCGACCATATGTCAATTGATATTTTGTAATATTACAATTTATTTAACAAACAAAATTTTATAATTGAACATTGATTTAAGAATTATTTGTTTTTATATTGATTTCCTTATATTCAATATTTTGTTTATTACAGTATTAAGAAGTTGTATGTAGGTGGGACATTTAATATTTCCCCCTTTTTGTGTGTAAAAATTTTAAAGCTTCAAAATTTGTAGAACTCTCTCATGTCTGTAGAATCATAGGCCACACTATAATACCAAACTATAACAAAAATATCAAATCAATTTTACAGTTTTTTTCTGAGATCTGTGAAAGTTTTTTCACTTTAAATAATGGCCTGTTTTGCTTTTTTTTAGTTTTTACACATAATATTATGAGTATTAATTACTTTTGCAAGTTATAATAAATTAACGCTATGTACAGAATATATACAGTGTGGAACAGCCAAATGTAATAAAATCGATGACGAATAAAGGAGGTCTTGTAGGGGAAAACGCTTGAACACGTCGATTTGTATTTTTAAATGAGCTTTTTTTTCAACAAAAAAATTATATAGGGTTTGTTATGGTGACAGTGGCCAATACCAACTTTCTTATTTTAAATGTAAGCCCCTGTATATTATTTATTTTTTTGATTCTCCAGGAAATTTTAAACATAATACATGTGCAATGTCCTACACCTATCTTCAAATGTTTCGGAAATATTATTTTTTTCAAATTTATTACAAAAATTAACATTAAAAAAAAAATTGTTTTATTTCACAGATTCGCTACATTACACTCAATTCCAATTTAGCTCTTGATGTTGAAATAGTAAGCAAAAACCATTCTTGTGTTCCTTTTTACTGATTTTGAAAAAAAAAGTTTGGTTTATTTCCGACTAAACTCATAGCCTTAGCAGCTTGTTGTCTGCCTGCATGACAGTCGTGATCAGTGTCAGTGCTATTGTCGCTTCAATTTCGTTAACTGTACGCAATAATATCAGAAAAATGGTTCATTTAACAGAAATGCACAAAATAACCATTCTACAAATGATTGATTATGGAGATAACACACGGACACAAATAGAAGTTTCTCGCTTATTTCACGAAAATTTTCCAAATTTGCCGCCTGTATCTCAAGGAACAATTAGCAAAATAGAAAAGCAGTCATGTAAGACAGATAAAAAAATGTAGCTGCCAATACTCTTAAGTAATATTATACTTGAGTTTCAAGAAAACCCACAAAATTCTGGTCGAAAAGCAGCCCCACTGTTCAACTTTAGCCACACATCAATTTTTCGAGTATTAAAGGAAAGTAAAATGCATCCCTATAAAATGATGCCGACTCATGAGCTCATGCCAGACGATTTCGATAGAACGTATTTCTGTGAACAAATGATGGTAAGGTTAAATAACAATGTGATCCAATTAGAATATTTGTTTTCTGATGAGAGCACATTTACACTTCACGGTCATGATAATCTTCAAAATTGCCGCTATTGGTCGAATAAAAATCCTCACTGGATGACTGAGCAACATATGCAATATCCTGAAAAAGTTGATATTCAGGCAGGAATTGTTGGAAATCATATTGTAGGTCCCCCTTTTCATTGATGGCAACTTGAATGGAGATAAATATTTAGAACTACTCCAAAATAATGTCGTGCCAATTTTGACAAACTTATATCCTGATCCAGTAAACCAAGAAGTTCCTGCCAATACAATATGGTTTCAGCAAGATGGAGCACCGCCCCATTACGAAATCAATGTCCGGCAGTACTTGAACCAAATTTTTCCAAATCGGGTGGATTTAAGCGCGGATCGACAGAATGGTTAGCACGATCTCCTGATTTGACGCCATTGTACTACTTTTTGTGGGGATATGTCAAAAGTACTGTATACAAAACTAACCCCTCAACTGAGATCACCTGAAAAGACAAATCACTCTTGCCATTAGATCAGTCACGCCTGAGATGTTGAGTAACATTATAAGACATTTATATACCAGATTAGCATGTTGCCAAGAAGTTTGCGGCGAGGATTTTGAACATTTCTTACATTGACATTAATGTTTTTTTTTTTGTTTCTTTTATATTATTAAGAAATTATCAGTATTACTTATTTTATGAGGTTTTCAGTGTAATGTAGCAAATTAGTGAGTGACATAAAATATTTTTCTTTTTTCAATGTTATTTTTTGTAATAAATCTGAAAACACTTCATATTTCCGAAACAGTTGTTGATAGGTGTAGGACATTGTACATGAATTCGGACTAGAATTTTCTGGAGGATCCAAAAAATACTATGAACCATTTTTCTGATATTATTACTTTATAGTTAACGAAATTCAAACGACAATAGCACTGACACTGATCATCGCTGTCATGCAGCCAGACAACAAGATACTAAGGCTATGAGTTTTGACATAAATAAACAATTTTTTTTCAAATCAGTAAAAAGGAACACAGTAATAGTTTCAGCTTACTATCTCAATATCAAGATCTAAATGGGGATTAAAAGTATTGAGTGTAATGTAGCGAATTTGTGAAATAAAATAATTTTCTTTTTTTAATGTTAATTTTTGTAATAAATCTGAAAACACTTAATATTTCCGAAACAATTGAAGATATGTGTAGGACATTGTACATGAATTATGTCTAGAATTTTTTAGAGAATCCAAAAAATAAATAATATACAGGGGCTTGCATTTAAAATAAGAAAGTTGGTATTGGCCACTGTCACATGACACACCCTGTATAATTTTATCTAGAAAAATGCGCATTTAAAAATATAAATTGACGTGCCCAAACGTTTTTCGCAACACGCCCTCCTTTATTCGTTATCGAATTTATTCCATTTGGCTGTTCCATCTTGTATAAACTAGGAAAAAAGTTCTTTATAAAAAAATCTGTTAATTTCTTTTGCTAGTAAAAATAAAACAAATGAATATTCTAGATTGTTTAGAAACTACAAAAAAATATATATGTCCGCTAATGAGGATCTTTATTTCTTCCTTTTTTTTTTAAATATAATTTCAGTTATTTAAGTTTATGAACTTGTTGAAAATTGTGTATATTTCTGCAAATTCCAAAACATTTCCACCTCTAAGTCATTCAAGTAACAAGTTCAGGTATTCTCATTTTTTTATTGTTACTTATTTTGGATATGCAAATAACTTGTAACTTGTTGGCAATAATTAAAATATAAGGGGAAAATGTTTCAATTTATTAATTATTTAATGAGTTATACTACATATATTTAATTTTTAAACGAGAATTCAAAATTTTTAACACAGATTTCCTTTAAATCGTTTGAATAGGGCATTCAAAGCAGAAAATAGTTTTCACTTTACCCATCCATATTGTAAAAATATTTGACATGATCATAACCCACACAATACGAAGTATTATTCCTACATCCGGTAATAAAATCAATTGAAATATATCGCTAAATGTTCCAGAAATATTTCGTAAAAAATATTTATTATACATAAATATTTCATATATTATTTTAAGAGTTCTTCTCCGAAAGAATTCACATCAAATATCTTGAATTATTGCATATTTGACTAAACTATATTTGCAAGAATTATATGCTCATGACAAAAATCGTTTGAAATGTATCATGAATTATTACATTCTTTCATAAAATATTACAGGAATTTTTCATGAAATATTTCAAAACACACTTTTTCGTGGACATACGGGTATTTTATAAATATTGAAGAAATATCTTATGCTCTCTGGGAAGTAATTTAAAAGAATTATTTGGGGATTATTGTTCAATCATCTATTAAAATAGTACCTGTATATTATTCATATTTAATGGGTTATTTTATTTTTTTGTGAATGTGGGAGCGTCTTGTGTTATCTCATTTTTCAATGTTTTTGATATATTCTTGAAAAATGATATCTTTAATACTAAATTGTTCGTTAATTCTTTAAAAAGGTGAATTGGAATTCCCAAGAAGTAGTGTACTTCTTGTCTAGATTACCTTTAGACCAATCAATAGAGCAAAAATTGACTGATAATCTGCAAAAAATACTATCAGGATACCGACTGTGCCATCACATTAACAAAGATTCCTAGCGATATTTTGCTATGTTTTCCACTCGCAACTATGGTTTTTTACTTTGTTATAAACAATTGAAGCAAGAAAATTACGTTTTTTTTTTCTTAGCATGTTTATAAAATCCAAAATAATAAACTAATCTCAATTTTGTCAACAGATGAATTGTAAAGCATGAAAATACCAATGAAATGAGTCCAGGCTCGATGCGATTGGATCATTAGTAACTGGGAAAAAACAAAAAATACCGAAAAATGTAGCATTTGTTTAAAAAAAATCGTATCTTCGTAACTTTAGAAGCTGTAGGACTGGACTTGTAGGAATTGATAGTAATTTACATCTATTTTATGTATGCCAAAACTAGGCGCTACCGGTTTATTAGTTTTTGAACAATTGTGATATAAAGTTTTCTGTTCACTATTTTTGCATTGTGCCCCCATGCGTCATAGATAATCAAATTTCAATTTTGAAAAAAGTTGTTGAAAGTAGAGGTGTCATTCTACAAAGCCTCTATTCTCATTTTTCACTAAATTTCTGTGAAATATCTGAAAAATGTTAGCAAACATGACAAAAAAAGGCGAGCGTATGAATGTACCCAAGGAGTGGGGGAAACACGGTTGTTGAGGGGAAGCGTATAGCAATATAGTAGAGGCACATACATAGATCGTTTTAATATTTAAAATCCTCACAAGTAAGAATTTTTTTAATTACCGCTCTCTTTCGATGTTCCGTAAACTCAAAATCCACAAATTAAAGCAAAAACGTTTCCGAGAAACCATTTACGTATAAATATATTAATAAACAAACAGTTCTCATCTGATATAATAAAATCGAACAAATCACTCTGTATAGAAGTTTTTTTAACGATTAAATTCTTTCACCATCTGTCAGAGTGACAGTTACTATAGATAATAATTATTGTCAGCAGTTCCCCTCAACAACCGTGTTCCCCCCACTACTCGAACACATTCATACGCTCACGAAATTTTGGTCATTTTTGCTAACATTTTTCGTTTATTTCACAGACATTTAATGAAAAATGAAAATAGAGGCCTTGTAGAATGATACCTCTAATTTCAACATCTCTATTCTGAATTGATATTTGACGATCCATGTCGGATGGAGACACACTGCAAGAATAGTGGCCTAAAAACTTCATATCACAATTATTCACAAACTATTAAACCGATACTGCCTGGTTTAGTCACGCATAAGGTATAATATCAGTTCCCACAAGCCCAGTTCTACAACTTCGATAATGACGGAGTTATGATAATATAAAGAAAACCGCTAAATTTTCCAGTATTTTTTGTTTTTCCCTGTTACTAAAGATCCTATCGGATCGATCCTGGGCTCATTTCATTGGTATTTTTATGCTTTACAATTGACCTGTTGACATTATTGGGATTAATTTATTATTTTTCATTTTATAAACATGTAACGAAAAAAAACGCAATTTTCTTGTTTCAATTGTTTATAATAAAGTAAAAAACCATAGTTGCGAGTGGAAAAGGTAGCAAAATATCACTACAAATCATTCTTAATGTGATGGCACAGGCAGTATCCTGATAGTATTTTTTGCACGAAAAAATCTCTATTGATTGGTCTACTTATGTAAACAAACATGTCAACTAAATAAGAATGTCTGGAACGGAGCGTTTGTTCACTCTATTTTTTAGGTTATTATTTAAATTTTTAAATTATAATGATATCTGCTTTCTATTTTATATTTTGCGTCAATGTTTTAATGTTTTACTTATAAGTGTGTTTTGTTTCAGCTGTTCGTTGAGGTGCGGACTTCGTGGGCTGAAATAGACAGCATAGAACATAGTTTTAGATGTAAGAACTCGATACGAACGCAGTGATGTTAGACAGTAACGTATATTTCAGAGAGATAATTATTGTGAAGAAAAAAGAAAACAAATCAAAATGTGTATATTTGATGAATGAGAGTTTATATGAAATTGTAAATCTTTTTAAGATATAGAGATTAGTGAGATATCAATCAATCAATATGCAGAACACATATTGAGAGAGAGTAAGCGCGTAATCTGTTTTATAACGGTTATTTACCAGTCATAATGAGCATTTTTTAAGTTATGTGCTCCGGTTTTTTAAAAAAGTGATATTGTATTAATTGTTATTTTTTTGTAAATTTCAGCATTGGTTATTTATAACGAGCACACACACTCATGAATAAATAATTATCATTTGTACTTGTTTGTCTTATTTACTCCTTCGATTGTCAAATAATTGGAACAAGTTGTTCTGAAATATTCCACAATTAATTTTCGATCATTTTACTTGGCCGGTTGCATTGTAGGTGTCACCAAAACAAATAGAACTTCATTTCACAGAAATGTGATATTTTAGATTAAATAATAAAATTTAAAATAATTAAACTGCTCATTTAGGTAGGTACTTACTAGTATAAATAACTACAATAAAAGAATAACGTGCTTATTATGGACAATTTAATTATCTCCTTATCTATTATACAGGGTTACAATTAATTCAACGCCCACTATGGGGATCTCGGAAATTATAGATGGAGACAAGGTCCGTTAAATTAGAAATAAGTTGCGTATTTTTATTACCATTTGATTTAATTTTAAAAGTGACAGGTACCTACAGGGTGTTTCAAGCTAATGGGAAAAAACTGGAAAAATTCAATTTTCCTAAAATAAATGGACCACTAAACGAAATTGGACGAAACTCGGCAGTTTTTCATTATCTACTAAAAGCAATCGATTGTCGTTCAGAAACATTTTCTATACCCTCTAGATTTTGCTAGTCTACTTTTTTTATTTTGAATGGCCGCCATATTGGATTTTGACCCTATTAATCAAACAAACAGCACTTCAGCAACTTACCTATCTCTGAAAAGAATAAAAGTTGAAAAATTAACAAAAATACTTTTTATTTGGGTGACTGGAATAAATACTAATTTTCAAATCCTAGAATTTTATTGCCATTAAGTTTTATTTTTTAACAATTTCCAAAAAAATTAACACTTGTCGTAATGCAAATAACTTTTCAAACTGTAGCCAACTGTTGTAGAGAATTTCTCAATTGTCTTGATAATATCGGGAGTTGTGAATCAGAAGGTACTGAGTTTATCACTAGTGTAACGGTCCATTTTATTAATGTTGCACATATTCCAGGAAATTTTATCCTCTACAACGTCGTCACTTGCCATTTTTCAACGACTATTACCTGAATATATAGTCGCTAACAATTTAACTTTAAGTGATAAGTTGAGCTAATTTGGTAATTTGTTTCATATATGTTGAGAACTTCTGCTGATACATAGTAGCTCTGGCTATGAAACTATCTGTCATACTGAAACATCACAAAAAGACATGTAATTCTAGATAATCTTACTGTGTAGGCTAAACACATGGTGTGCTTTGCTTGCACATTAGTCACATAGGAGCTCGTAAAGGATTATGCAAAAGAGCTTGAAGGTATGACAATATTATTTCGGGTTTAAGAATTTCCACCATTTGCATGGGGTGTTTTATATATTGTGGAAGTCTACATTTGCCAAAGAACCGAAAGTATCCAAAAATCGAGTGCCAAAGCTACTCGGTTTGCAATATGGTAAGTATAGACAGGTCAATTGTTTACCGACAGTTTTTCACAAAATGAGTGGCCGGGCGAAATCTGATTAGCTAAGGGTTTCATATATAATCATTTACATATTTTGAATGAGTCTGAGCTATTCTATCTTATGTGATAGTTAATTGGTTCCGAATAATAGTATTGCGTCATCTTAATCTTCGAGCAGCGACCACAGGCTACTTATACAGTATCCCCTTGAGCTGTAGGAAGCAAAAACTGTAAGCAGGGGCATTTTTCCAAGTTATTAAAGAAAACTGTACCATTGACTTTTTAAAAGTTCTAACCAGGGTGTAACATGTTGGTAAGGCGTATTTTTTGTTCATATTACCACAGACTAAACATGAAAACAATTTTTAGTGACAACAAGATGATATGCTTGTACATGTTAACTATCTCTAACTCATTCGAATTTTACATAAAGGATATTCCCAACAGGAACACAAGTAACTGTGAACTCTGCTAGTAAAATAGAAACATAATGACGAGGTTTTAACATGGTATCTTCACTTGGCCGCATGAACCACTTAATCTGTGATTTAGTTATCAATTTTTCTTTGTTTCTCTAATGAAATGTTTAATAAAGACAAACGTTTGAAACGGCGTTTGCCTTCCATACATATATGCTCTTGGTTCTTTTATCCATTTGATTTTTAGATGACAGCCATTTCAATATATATATAGCCAGGAAAGCAAAAGTTAGTTCGGCTGCCATATCTGCTGGTTCATTTAGCAGCTTAAGTAGCACCACACACCTTCAATCAATTTACATGAGATAATTTTCAGGCCCACATGATTTTTATAACAGGCGTCTTCAAACATCCGAGATTTTCCTATAAACTATTACTGATGTCTTACACTCCCTATATTTTTCAAAATTATAAGTTCATAAATTTCAGATATAACAGGTATTTTTTAAACTGTATTGTAATATCAGAAAATTAGAATTCGTTTGTGATTGAGTTTACTAAACTTTGTATAATCTGTACAGTACCAAATTTCAACTTTTTACCCAGTAAATTCGAAAAAATTAAGAACTTGTGAAGGTGCAAGTACAAAAGTGATCCTATAAACTGAATTATAAAATACTATAAAACGCATTTTGCTCATAAGATAAATATCGGAAAGGTTTATTACACCTTCCTGTAGAAAAAATTACTTAAGATTCCAATAAAAAAAGTTTTTGGGAACTTCCTGTGTTTTCGTCACTCTCAATCCATATATACAGGGTGAGCCAAAAGTATAAAAACCTTTGAATAACTCTTCAGGAACATATTTTTTTGAAAAATGATAAATACAAAAGTTTTAGCCTTTCCCCCTGACTATTTAACCATGACCTTGACGGTCATATCGAGGTCAAACGCATTTTTTCAAATTAGAACCCTCATTTTTTATTCCGATTTCGAAAAGAGCGGAAAATGTTGCGTCCAAAATAACTTTGACCTACCAAGGTCAAATGCCTTTTTTATTGAAAAATCAATAGATTTTTACCAAAATCAGTATAGGGTTTTTTTTTAGGTAACTGATTACGATTTACAAAATTGGCGGATCCAAGATGACGGACGCAAATTTGAAAAATCAATAGATTTTCACCAAGCCAAGGTCATGAACAAGGTTATGGTCAAGGTCATTCTGGACGAAAAATGCTCCAATCTTTCCGAAACAGGACTAAGAAATGGGAGTTCTCATTTGATGCTTATTTTTGATGACATTGGTGGTAAGAGCTTTGCTGACCAGGAGGAGGGGGGGGGTAAATAATTGTAATAAATCTGCTTACGTAATACTTGAACGGCCTTTAGTATTTTTCAAAAAAATATATATATTCCTGAAGAGTTATTCAAAGGTTTCCAATACTTTTGGCTCACTCTGTGTGCCCATAGAAGTTTCTAAGTGAAACGTTAAGTTCTATTTTTTAATATACTGACTATTGAAAATTATCGGACTAAAAGAGATACAATTCAACGGGTTAGGTTAGAATATAGAATCCGTATATTTACTTTCTGTAGTTGTGTATGGAACTCTATTGGATGCTTTCAATAGGGTCCACCCTATATATACAATACAATAATGTACAAAAGATGTTCCGGTATTGTTAACTATATTCTCTTTAATCACAGATCATACACAAGATATCACATATCTATATTGTTGCTCATGTAATTGCACCTATATATTCTTCTCTGGACAATCCCAACTCTGCTACGCCCAATGTTAATTCAAATTGACCGCGCTTTTCTTACAACATGATATCCGGTCAAAGTGGCCAATGTCACGATACAAATGGCTACTTCCGCCTTTCAGTTTTGTCGGCTTTTCGATGGCGAACCTCTTTGTGCTGTCATTAGTTTTCTAACGTTTAAAGTGAATACTTTCAGTTTCTAAGTGCAAAAACTATTTTATAATCACCCTGAAATACTCGAGGAATCAAATACAATCCTCATTTTGTATAAAATCGTAATAAAATGCCGTCAGCGGCTAGTGTCAAAATTGACAAGCAAATTAACCCAGAAAATGCTCTAGCAGATCCTTCCCAAAATTTAACGCCGCTTAGACAAGCTATCACTATAATAGAACATAAAATAAGGAATTTGGAAAAGAGGAAGGTAAGTTTATAATTAGCTCAACTGATTTTATTCAAGCGTATGCAGCTTGCGTTTCAACATGGTGTAAGTTGGGAAGGAATGATGGTCTAGGTGTTTCCACTGAAAAAAACGTTTTCGATAACAATAATTTTTTGATTGAGGTATCCTACAAATCGATTAGATATGAAGGTTATAGGAATCATGTAAAAGTATTTATTGGGAAATTGATTCAATTTGTTATATGTGTATCTTTGTTATTTAGCATCTAGGTCATGATTCATGATAATTGGTACTGCATACTTTTAATTGTATGCTAGATCTATGTCTGAAGGTATTAGTTGTAAATGAGAATCGGTTTTGATACCACTCAATTATAAATTTCTAGTTATTCTGCCTGTTAATATAAAACTGAAGCAATTGTAATTTTACTATGAAAAACCTCTCCCCCCAGTAATTTAGAACATGTTTTTTAAGAAATACATATTAATAATCCTTACCCAATGTTATTAAAAGAATGAGATTATAACAAAATTGGTGATAAGAAATTGTAACAAAGATTGAAATTTTGGAGAGACCTTCATTTTAACATAACATACAACTTTTAATTTGACCACATTTGAAAACTGAGGCATAAACAACCATTGCTTAACAGATATTGGTTCATATTTTCTCTTAGATATATTTTTAGGCCTGGCCACAAGAGCCTAAACCCAACCTATAATAATAAATTGTTGAAAGATATATTTATTTAATTATTTAAGTAAAACTATAAACTATATGTAAGCATTACATTGCCAATTGGTCTATTTTTTTCATAGAATATTTTTTTATATACTAACATCTGCTCAAAAAAATATTTGCCTTACTTACAATTTTGTATGTGAAATTTACTGTTAAGTCATGATTCAGATGTTGGAATTAACCTAAATATTGACAAAAATCTGAGCAACTGAGGTGTTTTGAAAAATTCATATTTTAAAAACTTTTTTTTTATTGCTCAAGGGTACCAAAAGATGTAAAAATATATTGATAGCGAAACTGCAAAACTTTTTAATTCAAAATTTTCCTATTCTATTTTAATATTGGAATAGCTGTATTAAAATACCTATAAATTATCCTTAGCACCAAAAACTGGAATACCTTATTAAAAAAGTATTTGGTTTTTCATCTCTCAATGATTTAGAAAATTTGACTTATGAGGTTTTACACTTTAGCCATTCTATTTTTAGCTTCTGTTAACAAAAAACTTTCTATAATAACAATGGGTCATCATTAATCAGTTTAAGTGACACATTGGAGTTGGTTTTTAAATTTTTTAAAATTTTTATCATATTCCATGACACATATTTTAACGTCTTTCCACTTCATTTCAAAAGGGAAGAACACAAGAGTTCATTAATGAAATAGATATCATAAAACTATTATTTTTAAGGGTTAAACCTGAAATAACTGCCTTCAAAAATTGAACACCAGTAATGATGATTGATGATGATTTATTTTATTAGCTACTTTTTTGCTATACCTTTTCAATACCTCATTAATTTGATATGTATTCTGATTTTTTAAATGAAAATAGCTAATTTTTTGCAAATAGGAAAGTTGTATATCACATTAACATCAAGCCATCTACAAGTTTCAGATAATTAGAAATAACTTTAAAAAAATAATCTATGATTGAGGGGTGTTGCCTGCTCTTGGTTTAGATGGAGGCAAAGTGGCAAGTTTTGGTTTACATTGGGGGGTCGACAGGTTTTTGGTCTACATCAGACAAATAGAGATTGTTTATTGCATTAGGTACTAACTTTAAATAATGTTTGACTAATTCATTAGCATGGAGAATATTTAACAAGGAGTGTACTGTTTTCTTGAGATTTTTCATGGCATCTAATTTATTTTAATGGTTGAGAATAAGAAACATTTAATTACAAAAAATTCACTTATTTTAAGTTGTTGTTCTTACTCTATTTTCAATATGTTTATTAAATGTAGGTTCAGTTTGTTTTCAAGTAGTGTGTTATTTCCCTGGAAAAACATAAATGTGGTAACTAATGTAACTGGTTTGTGATGGAAATCTGTCTGACATAGATCTTACTAGTGATTGATAGGTTTTATTTATATCCCATGCATTCTAGCACTCCCTAATATTTTGAGTTTAATGACATTTTTTAAGAATAAATTTATTATTTTTTTATGTACTAAAAATAGATGAATAGAGAAATATAAATTAAGCTAAAGCTCCTTCAAAGCAATATTCAAAGTGGACTTGTGACTACTCAAGAAACTGACAATCATTGTTAGTTGAAAATGAACAGTTATAATTACTGTTTAAAATGTAGAGGTAATGGAATTTTCAAATACTGAACTAATAGATGTAATTTGTGTTTATGCATTTAGATAAATTATAACTCATGTGCTGTAATTAGATGATAGCTAACTTCATATTTTTTTCCTGGGCATTTTTGTTCAGTTAAACCCAGAATTATTATGTTCATAATGTTATTTTGTGTTTGGTTAATATTAACAATGTGTTGGTTGTTGGTTTTGTGGATATTGATTTTATAGTGGATGTTTTTAATAGTGCTAACGTTATTACACGTTCAGTGGATGGACAAATGTTTTCTGCTTATCATATATATACTATACTTACTATAAGACACCTTGTTTTAAATTCAAATGTAGGTTGGATTTGAAATATAAGTATCTAACTATCTATAATATTGAAGGTTTTCAATAAATATTTGTAGTTTTTTACAGTAATATATGATCTAAATATGAAAAGGTCTCTTAATGATGTTTCTTTGGCAGTTTTAATGGCATTTCTATTTGCGTAAAAATTCTTTGTTTTTTTTTTCATTATTTATTTATTTTTTTGCCTATTTGAAATACCAAGCTATTGAATGCTTGATAAAATTAAGTTGTACCTGATGGAGTGTCTGTTTCTTCCAATATGTTTTCTGATATCATGATTATTGAATCTTTAAGAAATACCTTCTGCTTTGGATGACTTGTACTTCAAACTAAAACTTCACTTTTTTCATGTGAATGTTTGAAATGCATATTTGGTAGCAAACTCTTTGGAATTATTATCATTTCTGCTTTTTGCCTGTGATTATGCCAATTCCTTGTTTATGTTTTCTAATTTAGAGTTAAAATTAACATAATGCCATTCATAAGTAATTTCAAATATATCTTCAACAATTATTTTAAAATTACTTACAGATTGTATACCTATACAATATACAACAGGGTAAACATTCAAATGTTTAGTGAAAAAAAAAACAGATTTTCTCATACTGTGATGTACATGGTGATAGTGATGGCAGTTGTCAGAAATATAGAAAAAAAATCTAAGTTACATGTTTTAAAAAATATAAGCATTAAAAAATAGAAAAATCTTTACTTGTCTTATTTTTTTATGGTGTAATACTGAATAATGCTTCTGTAAACTATTGTCCAAAATTCATAGCCAACTGCTCCTGGAAGGACCAAAAAACGTCCTTTTTGATGAAACCAAGTATTCCAGTGACTGCATTGGGGAAAACATACTACATGAGGTTGGCAAACAACTTGATAAGTTGTCACGTTTAATGAGTTGAAAAAATTCAAGGCTAGATTTCATTACAAAAAAATACATTGTCCACAATTTAATATTCCTTAAATTGTGGACAATGTATTTTTTGTTGTTTCATAAACACTTCTTATATTCAAATGGATACAGTTACTCGCTACAAATGTAATGCTTGTAAAAAATTGTATTGTTTGAAATGATTTTTATTACCCATAAATCAGAATTAATTTAGTAAATATGAGTTTTTATAAATTTTATTTGTAAAAGCTCTTAGAAAAAATATTGGGTTATATTATTATTTTATTCCCCTATAACATTAAAAACGAAGGTTACTTGTATCCAAAAGGATACAAATGGCGCAATGAATTAATAATGAATGGTTTGTCCTATATAGCTTAACATAGGTCTTAACAAACTGAAACTTACCATAAGCGTTCCTCCATTTCGGTATCTGTTAGCATATTCTAGAAATAAGCATTACTAATTTTCAATGTAACAAAATTGTAAGCGTTAAAATGACAATCCAAAATTGTTAATTCGATCCTTTTAGACATGCCATTCTACAATTTGCTACAACTAAATATTCCGAACCAGTAAGTGTCTGACCACTTTGGAATCCCTAGTAGATGCCCCAACATTTTATGTTACATGTCAATCTCACATAGTACTTTGTTACCCAATACAATCACTTAAAATTGGACAAAGTATCTTCTGATAACCACTATGACTAGGCCTATCACCCGGTTTCGTCTTATCTTCGACTTTCAGGACACCCTGTATATTTCCCAACAATTTGTTAAGTTCCACAACTATGTCAACGATTTAAACAATTTATTGTAAGAGCCTTTTTCTTATTTCCAGTCCAAACTCGAATCGTATAGGGAATTACAAAATGCCGGAAAAGAACTGAACTCTGACCAAAAGACTGCCGTAGCGAAGTTTAACGAAGTAACTAATACACTAGAATTTGCGAGAGACTTATGTAAACAGTTTCTCGGCATTGCGTCTGGATCTGAAAAGGAAGCCAAAAAATCTGCAAAGAAAGAAGCCGCAGCGAAATACCAGGCCGATCTAGCGAGGTTGAGGGAAATTCTTCTCGTCCAGGATGCTCTTAATCAAATGGGAAACGATACGGTTAGAGAAGATTTCTTGCAAGGACGGAATGGAGCTGCTCAATTATCTGAAACGGATCTCAAGTAAGTTCTCAACGTACAATTTCGGTCCAAAAGTAGGAATTTTAGATACATTATATTTACATAGTATATGTGCAATCTGTATCTTACATTTTTGAGTCCATTGGTATAAATTTTCGGGTTTCACATGAACCAATTTTTTTTCTTGTAAAAAATATTAAATGAAAATTTTTTCATTAAATGTTTTATTTCAATTTAATATGTAAGACTTCTTTCGCGGAAATTTAAATATATGGAACACTTTCCGATTCAAATGATTCATTTGGGTCCATAGTTCTTCAGGAGCATATGGTCAGAAGCACTTTTCCTAAACCTGTTTGTCCAATGTAAGATGGCAAAATTAATTTCTTTGATTGAGGATTATTTCATATAGTATGTTAAATTTTATTTATACATTTCACAAAGTAGTAGAGTTCAATGAATTTCTAGTAGTAAAACGAATATTACCATCAATAATTTACAATGAATGTGAGTGCATATCACTCTATTTATTTTAATGTCCTAATCTAATTTCATTGGAAAATCAACACAGATTTTCTAATGATGTATGTTCTAATCATATAGACATAGACTGTCAGATGATGAGTGATTGGGGCATCATATTTTCTTGCTTCTACCTCAAAGGGGACTGAAAAGTACCTTTTTTACGGGGTTGCTACAGCTTAGGCAGCTCCCCGCACTGCATACGCAACGCCTTTCCGTCCCAGCATTCGTATCCTAATTCCCGACGACTCATTGCTTCCTCAACGTTTTTTCATGTTGTCCTTGGTCTTTCTTTATTCCTTCTATTCCTTGGCACATATCCCAATGTTTTCTTTGGCCATCATTGTTCTTACATCCACAAAACATGTCTGTACCAAATTAGCTGACTTGTTTCAGTTTGTTCTATGAGTGTCATTCATCTTTGTTCTTTGTCTTATAGCATCGTTTCATACATGTCCTAGTCTAGCTATTTTCTTCTTGCATTTCAACAGCTTGCACGTTTGTGCTATTATAGGTTCGACAATTGTTTGATAAATTCTTGTTTTTGTTGTTAATGTCAATCTCGGTGACCATACCAGGGAGTTCAGATTTTGTATATACATCGTCTCCCCTGAGTCAATCTATTCTGTACCTCCTTATCTGTTTCTTCTGATATTATATTCCCTTACATTCGTGACATGCTTTTATTGTTCCATAGTGCTAATTGAAGATCTCTTGTCTTTCCTCTCAGATTTAAGTATTTGGTTTTGACAATATTGATTTTCAAAACCCCTTTTTTTTAGTTCTGCCAGTTTTCTGTACATGTATTAGACATCATCTTCATCGATCGCGGTATTTACTAGAATATCCGCAAATAACAGGGTATATAGACAATTATTTCCGATTTCAATTTCCATGTTCCTACATTTTCTCGTTCAATTGTGTAAGGGTCTCTGAATATACATCTTAAATAAGGTGGGGGAGAGACAACAACCTCATTTTAAATGTTGACTTATTTCGAAAAGCTCAGTATGTTTTTCCCTATTTTTGTAACTGCCCTTACTTCTTTATCATATCTTAATGTTGACTAAGATAATTTCTTAAAAAATATGTTTTGCTGCGATTTTGTTGGTTCTGCAGTATTGACAAAATTAATTTTATGTTAGAACCGAGCATAGGTTCGTAAACGGCCAAATAGTTGCAGTATAGACGAGTTGTTAGTAAACAATAATTTGCTACATTTTTTCTCATTTCTGCCAATTGAAACAATGAAAGTTGGTACTGATATATAGCCAAGTGAATTGAATTTGCTTTATTCTGCTTTTGAAATTTACGACGATGACTCGAAAGAAATTGACATGGCTGCATAAAAATGAAATGAAACAGAAAAAATTATTCTCAAACGCTATACTAACATAAGAACCTATAACAGGTCAGTTGTAAGTTTTACAACATCCAACTTGTGCAAAATTCAAAATAATTTAATTTGGTTCAAAGAAAAAAAATGGTGTAATTTTTTAATGATATTTTGCCTACACCTTAAATAATATTGTTTTAAATGTCTCAATATAAGTTAAATTTTGATTCTTTGATATATACTCACTGACAAAGAAATTGCAACACCCAGAAGGAGACATCTAAATTTAATATTGTTATGGTAAAACATAGATGTTATATTAAGGAGTAAATGATTAAAATTAGAATATTTTTTTTAAGTTTGTTAATAATGTGTTTGTTCACCGCGGTTATCTATACATTCCAACACGTCTTGGCATTGATTCAATAAGATGGTCTTAGAACCTCCAAGGTCCTTGGAGGCTGGGTGTAAATTTCCGAGCCTTCTACCCATCATATCAGAAACATGTTCTATGGGCGAAATATGGGGGGATCTGGGCAGCCATGGCAACAGATTCACGTGGATCTGTTCAAAAATCTTTCAGCTAAGTCAAGCAACATGAGGCCGAGCATTATCTTGTTGAAACATGGGAACCATGAGCCAATTAAAGTAAGGGAGAACAAACGGCTCCACTACTTCCCGAAGATAACGTTTTGCTGTCATGTTGTCTCGAACAAAGGTTAAAGGTGACCTACTTCCATGTGCAATTGGACCCCATACCATATCGCTTACTGTTCGGTGTACATGTCGTTCAACATTAAATTGAGATTGACCCTTTTTCGGCCGTCACGTCTACCCAAGCAGAACCGAAATTCGTCTGAGAAGACGACCTGATGCCATTCCACATTCCAATATTGTCGTTCTCTGCACCACTATAGTCGTTGCCGTCGATGGGGTCGATAATGCTGAAGTACAAAATAAATTATACGGCGGTAAACCGATTGGACACTTACAAGAAGGCGTTATTCTCCTAAACACTCATCATTGTTACCCATCAACGTCCGGTGTCTACTCTTATCTGATTTTGGCTATTATCAAACCAGGCTTCACAACATCTCACAAAAGTAGTTGGATTTCTGTCCATGGGGTTAACGATTTTTTGAAATGAAAAATCCACCTCCCATAAACCAATAATTCGACCTCTTTCAAATTCACTTAGCTGGCGATACATTCGGCGTACACGTACTCTAGGCATTTTAACATTACTAAACATCGATTTTAGCTCTCATCAAACAGTTTGTTTTTTGGTAAATTTTAAAAAATGACAAAAACGACTTAAACCAGAGCATAGCGGCGCATTCGTTTGCAATTGCCATTTTGTTATAAATTTAAAATTTTCACATGGAAGTACATATTGACAACTAGGAATTTCAGGGAAAATAAGCGTATAAATACTGTGTGTAACGTATTTATAAGCTGTATTTCTGGAATAGAAATCACGAAAAATTTCTTAGGTTAACTAAATCCTCTCAAAAATCATGATACTATGTATTCGTGATTTTGCAATCCATTGAATGCAAGATGTTTCTAGCCATGTATTTCATATATTTGAGTTATATGTACGAAATAGGTACATAAATAAGTATTTAAGATTTCAATCAGTTAAAGGAAGCGCAACCGATGAAGGTCTCCGGCTAGAAACAATATATTGGATTGGAAAATCGCCTAAGCCGGCGGTTACACTGGATGCGAATTCGTACGAAATTTATACGTACGTATTCGTAAGAAATTAGTTCATAAGAATACGGACAAGCAAAGTGGTTACATTAGAGGCGAAAAGTAGTGCAGCATCCTGCATATAGTTCTTAATTTGTGTTGAAGTGCAATGGATTCAGTAACTGAATCTTACTCGTTGGAAACGCTTTTAATAAAATTTTGGAATAATTTTTGGATGTATTAGAACAATAATCTATGTTCAATTGCATATTAAAAGCTGTAGAAAGTAAACTTCATAAATACCGTTATATTTTTCATCTGATAAATACCACCCTACTTCGACAAATGTAATTAATTTTTCAACGTTCACGCCCAATCTCTTTGAATTCGTACGAAAACTGACCAAAAAAACAAAATATTTTGTTCGCATCAGAACAGTCGAACGAATTCGTGAGACGCCGTACGAATAAGGCGTATATACTGTAACCGCCTGTATTTCCGAATACGCATTTGATCACTTTTGATGAATTCGTACGAGTTCGTACGAACTAATTTTCGTACGAGTTCGTATCCACTGTAACCGCAGCCTTTTAGAGATTGTACGAAATTTGTTGAATTCATGGAAATTATTCATTTTGTCTTTATATTCGTAGGCTTCTCGACGACCTATATCCCGCGGTGACACCAAAACACGAGGCCGGTAATCCTGTGGCATTTACAAATGAAGTTCAAGCTGCGGCCGAACATCTATTGGCTGTGGTGGACGGCAAAGCGAAAGACGTTTTTGGAGGTACTTACAGTCAAATTAAGGAAATTTTAGGAAAAATTCATGAGAGCGGATATTTTGATCAAGCTCAGGTTAGTACTCGCAAACCTAATCCATTTTATATGTTGTTTTAGAAAATTTTACTTGTAAATTATCAATTAGTTAAATTTAATTGGAGAATTCAGAAGACAATCAGTTTAATTCCATAAACCTAATTTTGCGTTTAAAAATAATTGAGCAAATATCGCCTTTCCTCATCAGGTTTTCGAAGGCTTCGTCGAGGGCGAAGTAATTGCAGAAGGACAAGAGTTACCTCTTGACGGTGGCATTCTCGACAACGACGTTACCTTACCGGATTCTACGACTGATCAACAACAACAACAGCAGCAACAGCCGCAACAACAACCCCAACCGATTACGACTTCGACGTTGCCGATTATAGAAAGTTTGACCATAGAATCTCGTACGTTTGCCCAACAACTCGGACCGGTGCCGATCGAGACGACAGTTCAACCCCTGCAACCGCCCCAACCTTTAGACGCAGGGATGCCCCCAGTAGAAACGGTTTTCTATCCACAAGTTCCTCCTCAAGTGCCGCCAGTGCAATCGCAACCCCAACAACCACCGAGGCCCATATCGGAAATGTTAGGAACCGGAAGCTTCTTCTTTTTGCAGGTAAATAGGAGTCACATTTGTTTTGTTTTTTTTAAGGCCAGCGCAGACGGGACAACTGCAACTTACAACTGTTTTGAAACCTTGGCAAACTATAGCGGTGGGGACACGAGCGATTGAAATGAGACTGCAATCTGGGGCCCGATTCTTGAAACCATGCTATGCGACGAAAATGGTCGTATACGGCCTTGCAGTCGTACACGAAGTTTGTTCTATTGCGGGCCAAAGTGGTAGACAATACTTACTTTTGACATATGAAATGAAAATATGGTGAATTGCCAGAACTTCTTCAATATCTTCCATGTTACATAGGAATTTTAAAATTTGTAGCGCAAATAAATTAATTTAGTCGGCCCGACCCAACAATACAAAACAAAAGTAACCGACAAATTTGATTAGTATAAATGTGAAAATTTCGTATACGTTTGACCGTTAGAATCTCTTGTCGTACACGACCTTCGAGAATACCAAATAAATATTATTTATGTCAAATTTCATTCGATTGACGTCATCTTTCGAGTGGTAGAGCGGTCGAATGGTTTCGAGAATCGGGCCCCAGTTTAAAACGGTTGTACGCAACCGTTTCCCGAGGTTGCAGTTGCGACAGTTTTGAGTTGTACTTCATTATTTGAAATAATATTAGATTATCATTATTTAATATAATATTAGGTAGATTTTGAAAATTATTTTCTATCTGATCTTTATTTCATTTTGACTTCATTCAATTTAGTTCAGCATTATTATTTCAATAATTTTATAGATGTTTTATAACATGACTGATCAAATCCTAAACTTGAAATCCCCAGAGAGTTGCTTCCTGTAAAATGCCCTATTCTGTAAAAAATCATATTAGCCCAGGTCATTGACGAAAATACATGACAAAATTAATTGTAGAACAAAATCAACATCAACGTGTTCTGATGTTAAACAAATTGACATCAATTTTTTTATTGATGCGTTTTTGTTTTTTTTTTAAAATCGTTAACAATTTAATTTTTACCTTTTACACAAAATCTATCCATGAAAAAATGTTTGCTACTATGAGCAATGTTGTAGAGAAATGAAAAACCTACAAAAGAAGCTACTATACGCTCAATGTCGTTAATTGGTTCCTTATACAGGGTGTTCCTAAATTGGAGGTACAAACGAAAAGGGGAGATTCCTTGAATAGTTTTAGGAAGAAAAAGTCCCATAAACATGGGTCCGCAAACGTTTCGTTTTCAAGATACAGAGTGTTAAAGTTTCAATTTTTTTCAAGTTTTTTTCTCATAGTATCTGCACTTCACAAGATATTCAAATGAAATTTGGCATTGATATTACAATTAAGAGTTTACACCTTGTGACATGCCAATTTCGATTGCAAATCTACAGGGTGATATTTTTTCGGGAACACTGTCCACTGTTGTCCTTCAGAACTTTTTTTTGGTGAGCCACTGGAACTTTCAAAAATTGTAAAGAAAAGCTCTGTTGTTATACCAAACTTTATGTTCTCTTGTAGTTTTGTCGTATCTACTACCGGTTTCGAGAAAAAAAAATTGAATGAGCAATGATTCTTAAAGATTCGATAAACTGGTATAATCATCAAAAAAATGTATTACTGCAAGAAACATACAACTCAAAAATTAATCATAATAAAAAAAAACAACAAAGGAATTAAACTACAGCAATTGTTGAAAATGTCCTCCCCCAACCCTTATACAAGCTTCTGTTCTTCTTCTCATAGACGATCGAACTCTTTCAAACACTCCTGGAGTATTCCTAATTGTATCAAACGCGCCTATTATACGATTTCTCAGTTCGTCTACGGTATTCACTGGCATTTAAACGTCAACTGCCCGTCGTTATTTGTTGCTGCTTGATTTTCGAGGTTTTGTAAGATTGATCTTAAAATAAATAATATATGAAAAAATTATGAGAAATAAATGTGTACTATTTTTTTCCTAAATTACCCAAAAGTACCATATTTTTGTAACTTAAAGATGTATAATCTATATTTACTTCAGAAAAAAGTGGCAACCCTAATGACAAAGTAGTTCCTCTCTTATTTAATACACATACAAAAATTGTAGGAGCATCGAAGCATCAACCTCATTTTCAGGGTCGTATTTACGTAAAATAAAATAAAAACTATTTTTGAGACTCAATGTGCATAATTATGAACATTAACGAAAAAGCGGTCATCCGCCATTGATCAGTTAAAATTTAAATCATTGTTTGGATCTTTCACCTAAACTATAATCAAAAAAATATATTTATATTTCAAAGTAACTAAGTGATTATTATAGATTTGTATTGAGTTACATCTAATGTGTGTCATCGCTATAGCAGGTAACCATTGATAGGGCTGTATTTACCCCATTTCCGCTAGGATGGCAGCACTTCTATCATTAACTGATGTAAAATATATTCATTATTATGCCCATTCGGTCCGAACGTTGTCAGATTAAACTCCTTTACAGAAATTGAGTTTGATGAAACTGTGCATAATTATGCACCAAGGGTCTCAAGGGGTTAACACTCTCTATCTTGAAAACAAAACGTTTGCGGACCCATGTTTATGGGACTTTTTCTTCCTAAAACTATTCAAGGAATCTCCCCTTTTCGTTTGTACCTCCAATTTAGGAACACCCTGTATAATGGAACCTTTACTCGAAATTCCAAAAAAAAACTGTTTATAATTTTTTATTTATACCAAGTGATCAATAACAAGTGTCTTGAGTTGGCAACCCGCTTTTCCCTACTTTTGGGGATTTTTCAGTTCGTCTATTGTAGACCCTTAAATTTACAACTGAGTTTGAGATGTCAAGTGTCAACACAGCATTGATATTTGGCGGGCTTTTGACTAGTTTTTTTCTTCATAATTTTTCATTGGTCTCTATATGCCTTTTTATTGCATATAAAACTGTCTTTTTCAGGACAACACAATGCCATTTTCAATGCAAATGTAATTTTTCATATATTTATACATCAGTGATTAAAATAAAGGTGTACCTGTGTGTATGGCAGGTTACATTTTAAGATAAAATGGTAATACCACACTAATTTTTATATAGATATATTTCCAAAAAAATGCAGTAACAAAGTGTACTAACATATATTAAAATTTTATCTTAATTACAAATTTATAGAAACTACTTTCACTTCTGTTGTCTATCCCTCTTTATTTTGATGTTTATTATTAATTATACTTCCAGCAATTTACAAAATTGTTTTCTTCTCATTAGGATACTCTAAGAAAGAGCCCTCCAGCAATAACAATAAAGGCAGACAGCACTATTCCTACACTTGTTAGAAATATGACCATAAACACAATTCTTGCATTAATTTGTTAAAATCAACACTATTTTTGCACCAATTACATCCAGTGTCTATATTTAAGAATAAGATACTTCATGACTATCAATGATTCCCATCCTTAATGCCATTCATTAACTTTGCATTTGATATTTATCATACTCAAAGTAGTTTCTAAATGATTGAGAAGGTAAATGATTATTTTGAATATTCGTCTGGGATTTTCTCTCCTCGTAATGTTTTCTGAAAAATACAGATAAGTTAAGTACTTGCATATCAAGGTGTAGTATCTAAGGGCAGTTTGTGGAAACTGCCCGGAACACTAGTTGCCCTCTTATAGAAAAAACTCTCCCGCAGGATTAACTGTGAGAAAGTAGGTCTACAGATTTGTCAACTAGTATTCCAGTATAATATGTTGTGTATTTTGTATTGTACTTATCTGTTTTTTTTTTGTGACGTTTCGATTCTTTATCAGGAATCGTTGTTGAACAATGTTTGTTTGAATATTCAGACGAATATAGTGCAAAACATTCAAACAAACATTGTTCAACAAAGATTCCTGATGAGTTTCCACAAACTGCCCTTAGATACTACACCTTGATATTCAAGTACTTAACTTATCTGTATTTTTCAAAAACCATTGCGAGGAGAGAAAATCCCAGATGAACATTCAAAATATTCAAAGTAGGTAACCCTTATTCTAGTTTAATGTGGCATTTATTTATTTGCACATTTTAAGAGTTTATTTTTTGCAAATTATTAGCATCAAATTGGGCATTATGCTGATTATCAGTTGATGTAAACTCATTTTTCAATTAATAGTAGCTTATTGTTAGTTCAATATTAGGATTCCTAGACGTTCTCTGGTGTCAAAGTCAATCTGTTGATTTACACTGAATTCATATTCTTCATTTTTACATAATAAAACTTTATTTTCTTTAATTAAAATCTTAATTAAGACCCATAGTCATTTCCTTGGTTGCTATTTCTGCAATGTTTTAGGTTATGACTTATGTCAACACAAACTGACAGAAAGTTTTCAAATCATTCAAATGTAATTAACAAATTATCAATTGTGCCAACTCATTATTCTGTATCTTTATTTTCAATACCAACTGCTCATTCTTGCCACAATAATTTATGTATTGCCAACTAAGGACACTTCAGATTGATCACCTGATATATACTTACATTCTTATTAACTGAAAGGTTAGATCATTTCATACCCAATTTAAGTTATAAAAATAAACATTGTAGCTTCAGTAGTTTTTGCAAAATTTCAGTCACCCCTATGGAAGACAGTTTTTTAATGGGCGCTATTACTTCACCCTATCGTTAGGAATAAACCAAGGTTGGAAAGTAGAAATGTTGATCTAGAGACCCTTCATCTCCATGGCATTCTTTGAGAACTACGCGAAAATAATTCGGGTTAACTGAATCTGTCTAAGGATAATCACTTCAAGATTTGTTACATGTCATAGTTGTCACCCTTTAATGTCTGTGTTAGGATTTAACAAGAACGTTTCATGCATATTCAAAAATTTCAACTACATTGGTTAATAAGAATGAGCTAAAATAGTATTTGTTTTAGTTATGTAAACATTTTCATTTCAGGATTCGGAAATCGACCCACCAGAACAGATACCGACTCAGACGTTCACGAACCAAAACTTCAGCCCCCATCCGGTTCCCATTGCGCCGGCCGCACATTTCCCGTCGATACCAAACAACCTGTCTTCGAACAACCACCAGATGCCGCCGCTGGCGATCGGCAAAAATGGAATCGAAGACGCCTTAGTCCAAGCCGATGACGTCATAACGCAGCACAAGGAGATCCCGACGGGCGTTGTCAATAACAGAGTTCCTCCGGTTAGAACGAACAACAACGGTCAGCCGTACTACCAGAGCAATTTCAACAACCGACCCAGGCATCAACAAAACCAAAATAGGAACGGTAGCGGACAGAGGCCTTCTAGAAACAGGGACAACTAGGATGAAAAAAACAAACGAATTCAACAAAACTATTCCCCAATTTTTTTATTATTGATATTAACTTTATGGTCAACGTTATCATCGGTTAGTTTTCTAAGGTAAACCAGATTTTTAAGTCATCTCGGGACTTGTAATTAGTTTTGCTGCTGGCGACTACAACCTCAAAAAGAAATCCTTCATTTCGACTGTCGGAACACTGGGTGATTCTTCTTGCCTGTGGCGAGATTTAAATTGAGGTTTTTTGTTTAGCAAGAAACGAGCAAAATCACATTAAAATTGCTTAGGCTTTATTAAATAAATTATAAAAATATAAACGATGTAAGTTCAAATTTTGAGTTTTATTTTTCTTGTGGACAAATTCTATCTCTATTATATTGACATTGTATCGTGTAATTTAAATCTAAAAGATTTTATATCTAATTCATTCCATATTCCATCTCAAAAATAGGTAAACAATTGAAATTCGTTCGATGTACAGCAGCTTTAACCTTTCAAAATTTACATTAGTATTTATCTCGAAACAGTATTGAAGTAACAGTTGAGTCCTTTTCAAATCAATACGTCAAACGTCAATCAATCTGTCTGCACTGCTTTGCAGACTTCGTCTTAGCACAATATGTTTATAATGTACCACTTCAACAAAAGTATTTTCGGTTGTCTGTTTAATTTACCATTGAATTGGACTACTCTGATATATTCCTTTAGTTTTAAAATATATTTGGAATAAAAGCTGAAAAGAATGCGGTTGTTTTATTTTCGTTGGTCCTTAAAATGGAAGATACGTTCGATTGCGATGAAATAACAGGAGACCCCATTAACTATAGCCAACGAACTCGAATTGGTGTGCCACCGACATGAGTGTCTACTGCTGTCAAAATGACTACCATAGTGGGGCTTATCGTCAGGTACGCTGCTCTGAATGGCTTAGTACTGTTGTTAATTATGTGGATATAAGAAGGGAGGTTTTCGCGGCCAGAGTCATTGCTGATTTTTCCGGATTTGGACCCCGTCATTTTTTCGAATTAATTTATTTATATTAGAGATGAAACGGATAGTGATTTGGCCGGATACCGAATACAGGATATTCGGCTAACTACGAGGCCGGAGCGCCGGATATCCGGCCACCGGATATTCGGCCGCTTATCGCTTTACAATTTGATTTGAATATGCGCGCGTGATTAAGATCGGAAATATTCGGACGCATTCGGGTGTAATCGCTCATGTCAGGTTGTGTGCAGTAGGGATGTTCATGAGCCAAAAATATCGATATTTTTTTCGATATAATATATCGCAATGCTGTATCGATATTTTCCGATATATCGACGAAATATATCGATATTTTCGATATATCGTATGTAATTTGTATTTAACTAGTATGTAATAAAGAAAAGGAAGAGTTGCAGTTTCTCATGTGTAAATAAGGAACAGTGGGTTTAAGAAATGAATCAACTTTATTTACATATCCCACTATTTTTTAAAAATCATGCAGGGTTGACAGATTGCTTGAAGAGAAAATTCCTAAAAAAAACAATAACTTTTACGCATTCGATATATCGAAAAATATTATTCAAGAGATCAGCCATTGATATAAAAAATTGATATTAAAATTAATTACCTACAAAGTAAAATGATAGCTAATAAACAAGTTCGTGAACCTACCAATTTAATCTTAAAAATAAAATATTGATAATAGAGTTTGATTTTTAGATTCCACGACTATCTAAGTACGCAAACAGAAACTCTCTCAATACTTTGTAATATCCAATTTGTCTACTAAAAGTGGGTTGATGTTGCAATCTTCTGATAACTATTGAATACTGTTGTCAACATTTTATACTTTAGATGGTTTTTATTTTCACGGCTTAAATTTAATAAAATTTAACTAAGAATATCAAAACGATAAAATTACACAAATATCGTGAGATTGAGTTTAAATCATCAGATCTGGCAACACAGCACACAGCAACACAAATACTAAACATCTATTCTCCTGTTGCTATAGTAAACCGGACATTACTGCAAAAAATGGCAGAACCAATCAGCATTTAGCCTGTACCTAGGCAATATTCTTCTTATCGCACTCTGGGTATGTCCTACAAGTGCTGCCCTCATACAAGAGGCCTTTTCATATTCGAAAATTATTTGTGCGTGTACGTCAACTTCTGTCATTTTTTTCGGACGGTTTTCTCATCATTGGCATGTAAATAAAAATTTTCCAAATTTTAAAATTGACTTTTTTTAAAGGTTAGCTACAAATAGTTTGTATTTTTTGTAATTATCAGTATATTGATTTATTTTGAAGGATTATTTTAAACCTAAAATGTTTTTTTAACCTGTCAACTAATTCTGCCTTATTTCCACCTTGTGAACGACCATAGCACTTTAACCATCGTCCTAATTGAATACAAGTATGTATCTACTGTAGAATGCACTAATAAAGCACCATCAATTAATTTTTCACTCAATTTCATAGTTAATAAGGGTAATGAAGTCTGTTCGGTATTCAAATTTGAAAAAAGTCCGAAACATTCGAATTACCGCCTTGTCAACATAGCGAACGCGCACGCGCGTTACAAAGTTTGTAACGGTCTATATGAAGTACTAAATAGAGAATAATTGAAAATTGTCATTGTGAAATGCTTTTAATTTTGTACGATATTCATATATCGGATAAAATATATCGATATTATATATCGATATCATTTGATTCGATAATATCGGATTGATTCGATATATCAACAGCATATATCGATATATTATGATATATCGATACATATCGAGCATCCCTAGTGTGCAGTTGTTTATTCCATTGTTTTTCTTTCTATTTAACTTGTCGATTATTAAAAAATGTCAGTATCAAAAAAAAGATCGCCAGTTTGGCAATATTTTGATTTAAAAAGTGACGATAACAAGTACGCGTCATGTTTATTGTGTCACGTTGAAATTTCTCGCGGTGGTGAAGGAAAAAAGGCAGGTATGTAAGTTTTAGAGGTTATGTTTTTGCTTCAATTTTAATGCGAGAATAGAATACTCTTATATTTTCAAACTTATTTTGTTAATAAACAAACATACTACTTAGCAGTATTCTTAAATTAGTTATTTCGCTGGTCATTCATTTCATTTTAATTTTCATTACTACTACTACAATCTCAATTTGAAATTTAAAATTTAATTTTTTTCTAAACTATATTTTATTAATGCAAGCTTCAGACTTCAGTTTATTTATGCATATTGTGAATGGGTAGGTACTAGGTACAATATTTTAAAATACGTTTCTTTTTCATTCATCAGGTACGTCTGCCATGAGTAATCATTTAAAGTCCAAACATCCAGAGGAGTCTAGATTGATAAATACAAGTAAAACTAGCGAAATTTCAAGACCAATTACGGTTTCACAACGTGCCAATCCCAGCCCAATTGCTCCTTCTACAACTGCAGAAAAACAGCTAACACTGTCGGAATCGTTTGAAAGAAAATTACTTTGGGATGTGAATGATGCCAAAGCCAAAAAGTATCATTATTTAATTGCAGAAATGATTGCAATAGATAACGAGCCGTTCAGTATTGTAGAAAAGGTTGGGTTTAAAAGACTTTTAGAACAAGCGCTACCTCGTTATGAATTACCAAGTCGCACTTATATATCTCAAAAAATTATTCCAGACATCTACAATAGAATTCGCGACAAAATAAAAGCAAACATTTCTAAAGCTATTGCAATTTCTGTTACGTCTGACATTTGGACCTGCCTGCACAATAGTTCCAGTTTCCTAAGTTTCACAGCCCATTGGTTGTCTCCGGAATTTCAGCTGAATTACGGCGTTCTTGCTATGAAACCGTTTTCAGGATCACACACAGGTGAAAATATAGCAAACGAACTGAACGCTATAGCTGCTCGCTGGGATATTGAGAAAGATAAAATTCACTTACTAATCCATGATAGTGGAGCTAATATGGTGAAAGGAGCTCGAGTTGGAGAGTATCATTCCGCTAGATGTTTCATACATTCGCTTCAGCGAGTTATTGATAAGTCAATGAAGGTCCAGGCTGAGCTATTAGAAGTGATTGCTACTGGTAGACGTCTAGTAACTCATTTCAATCATTCAGGTTTGGCACAAGAAAAATTACTTGCAATTCAAAAGGAGTTAAATTTGCCGCAGCATCAGTTAGTGCAGGACATCAACACGAGGTGGAATTCTACCTACTACATGGCTGTACGCTTGGTGGAACAAAAAAGGGCTATCTTTCTTTATGTTGTTGAACATGAGACACTGACTAATTTGACGATACAACAGTGGGGTCTGTTGGAGCAGTGCATAAACCTTTTAAAACCATTTGAAGAAATAACAAAAATTACCAGTTCTGGCCTTTCCTGTATATCCGAAGTGATACCACACGTTAATGCACTAAAAAAGTATTTGGACAAAACCGAGACAGCACAAAGAACACCAGACTTAGGACGTTTAAGAGCCTCCTTGAAAGCTGAATTGGAAAGTCGTTTTAAATCCTTAGAAGAAGATCTAAACTTCATAATTGCTACCTTTCTAGAACCAAGATTCAAATCAGACTATTTAGGAGTTCTTGAAACTGAAAAAGCCCGACAGAAAATCCTGATAGAATATATAAAAAACTCTTACGACGATTCTTCTTCCGACAGTAATAGATCATCGCCGTCTTCAACACCTGCTAAACGACAAAAAGAAGATGAAACTGGATCAAATTTCACACGCGAAGCTCATAACACTTTTTGGGACTGTTTCAATGAAGTGGCAAAGGACAACAGTAGCAGTTGTCGCGATCAAGAAAAACAAAATCCAATTTCTAATGAGATTGACTTTTTCTTAAAGTTATCTCGAATAGATCGCAATCGCGACCCATACCTTTGGTGGTCGGTCAATTCAAACCAATACCCTCAATTGGCGAAGTTTGCAAGAATTTATCTTGGAGCACCTGCCAGTAGCGTTTACAGCGAAAGGCTATTTTCAGAAGCTGGTCTGGTATACGAAGCCAAGCGGAGTCGCCTCTTACCAACAAATGCTGAAAACCTAGTATTCATTCACCATAATTTGCCGCTAGTTAATTTTGAGTACTAACACTAAGTAAATTTTTAGTAATTAACTTTTTATTTTATCAAACAATTTTTGTCATTATTTTAATTTAATAAATGGTGTCCGTCCATAACCTATTGTTATATTATTTTTATTTCATATATGTGTGTGTATGTGCAAAATAATTCGTTACTAATATTATAAATTCAGTCTGTTTGTCTGTCAGTCTGCTACTCTCTCACGCCTAAACTAAAGAACTGATTTTGATGAAATTTGATACAGAGATAGATTAGACAACGAGAAACGATATAGATAGGCTTAGAAACTTTTGTATTCCCACAGAAAAGCGCGATATAGACGAGTTTAGGGCGTAAACTTTACGCCGTAAAGCACTCAGCGCGAACGGTATCGCGGGAAACATCTAGTATTCGGTATTCGGCCGGATAGTGCCCTACTATCCGGTATCCGGCCGGATAGTGCCCTACTATCCGGTATCCGGCCGGATAGTGAAAATAGGCCGGATACCGGATATCCGTTTCATTTTTAATTTATATACCTAAACCGGGATATAAACAAAGTTTTCCGACGTTTCGCCCACACATATAGGGAGCTTTTTCAAGGATGAGACAAAAAAACAAAAATGTTACTTACCTTGCGTCGACTCCATTCATTTCATCTTTTTCTCAAGAACACTTCAAAATTTCACTTTTTATTCGACTTGTCACATTGATGCACAAATTCTAAATGAGTAATAGATACGAAGAAATAATAATTGGCCCCCGAAATGTTCAGGTTTATGGAATTGTATTAGTGGATAATGTGATTTATTTTGTGGAAATGTTGATACAAGATTGCCAGATGGACGAAAGTTCAAAACCCTTGTCTCGGTTGAAATCCTTGGGATTTTTGGCAATTTCCACGGCCTCACGGAATTTTCAGGTGAAATAATACGGAGATTTGGCTACGACAGAGAAGCTGTCGAACAGGATTTGGTGGCCCGTTTGGTGATAAGGTTCAGCTACAGCAGAGTTTGAAAGCATGCCCGTTTTGAAACAACCTTTGTGCTCACCCAGACGAGTGTTTGTAGATCGACCTGTTTCACCGATGTATACTGCCCCACACGAGCATGGAATGGAATAAACATCTTTAGATGAGAGATGATTTTGTTTATCCTTCGGAGAGGGTAACATTTGTGAGGTTTTGGATAGTGGTTTGTAGACTGTTTTCACCTCATGCTTATGGAGAAGCTTCCTAATCCTATCCGTGACCTTGCTGATATATGGCAAATATACTACTGATTTATTAGGTGACAATTGAAACAATTGATAGGAATCTGTTAATTTTGAAGTTAGAAAAACTTGGGGTAACATCACAAGCCTTAAAGCTGATCCACAATTACCTTCAGGGCCGCTTTCACCAAACTAAATTAAACAATAACCTATCCGGTATTATTGTCACCTTGGAATTCCACAAGGAAGTGTCTTGGGTCCTTTATTATTTATTGCATATATAAATGATGTACAGAAAGTGTTGAAGAATTCTTTTGTAAGTCTATTTGCTGATGATACACTTATATCAATTGCCGATAGTGATCCAGAGAGGTGGTAAATAGTGAACTGGGAATCTTAAATGATTGACTATGTGTTAATAAGCTTAAATTGAACACCAATAAAACTAAGTGGATGGTATTAGGAACTAAATCAAATTGCAAGAGCTTTAATGAACAAAATCTTGTAATTAAAATAAATGGTATTGAAATTGAGCAAGTATATAATATAATGTATTTAGGAGTTATGTTGGATCCTCAGTTGACATTTAACAATCATGCAGACTACTTATGTAGGAAACTAGACAAAAAATAGGGTTTTTTAGAAGAATAGCTTTTAGTTTGTCTCACTGGTGTAGAATGCTCCTTTACAATACTATTATAAAACCTCATTTTAGTTACTGCGCAACATTATTACTCTCTTGCAATCAAGAACAAATTAAAAGGCTCCAAATTTTGCAAAATAAATCTATGAGAATAGTACTAAAATGTAGTATATATACATCAGTAAACAGCATGTTACACTGTCTCAACTGGCTGTCAGTAGAACAGAGTATTAAAAGGGTTCTGATTTACAAAATGATGCATTCTCAAACCCCCAAATATCTCAGTAGCTTATTAGTTAAAAGACATGAACTACATGCGCGAACATTAAGATCAAACGAAAATTTTAATATAAAGTTCACTGATAAAACATTTTTAAGGGGATCTCTTTTAATTAATGGTATAAGTCTTTTTAATGCTCTGCCAGAAGAACTTAAAAACTGTAATAATGTACAAAATTTTAATAGAAATGTTTGTAGATATTTAAAAAGAAATTGTGATAAATAACATAATCTATGTATGAGTTATGTGTATCTGATGTAGTTTATGTTTTGTAGATATTTAGTAAGAAATTGTGATTAACTTATGATTAAAAAAAAACAGTGATAAGTAACGAAATGTATTATATTGTTAGCAAAAATGCTAAATAAAGATATTCATTCAATTCTTTCTTAGGAAGGAGATGTTGGTGAGAAAAAAAAATGGAATTGCGAATCTCTCGTTTGCTGTAGCCGTTGTTTAGTAGGTCACCCTCAACCCAAGCTAATTGCCTTCTCAAACTTTTGGGTTCGGAAATGGATATAGCTCGATGCACCAGGGAGTTCACGACTGACCGTTTCTGAGATGGGTGATGATGGGACTGGGCGTGCAGATATGTGTTGGTTTTCTGTATAGAGTGGCCCAGGCGACCATTTGGCAACCGTGAAACCAACACGTCTAGGAAGGGCAGGGATCCATTGACTCAATTTCCATAGTGAATGTTTGAATGTTGGGTATTAATGTGGTTAAAGAACAATTTGAGAGCGTCTTGTCCATGTGGCCAGATGACAAAAGTGTCATCAGCATATCTCAACCATATTTTAGGTTTGTGGGTTGAAGACTCCAGAGCCACTGCTTCAAAGGCTTCCATAAAGATATTTACCACTACCGGTGATAGCGGCGAACCCATGGGGGTACCAGAAGTTTGCATGTAATATTTATTTTCAAAAAGAAAATACGTCGACAAAGGTTTTGAACTTTCGTCCATCTGGCAATCTTGCATCAACATTTCCACAAAATAAATCAGTTACATTATCCACTAATAAAATTCCAGTAACGTATACGAAATTTCATTACAATCATGAAATAATTCCATTAAGTACCTTGTACCCTTCTTTTACCTGAAAATTTCGGGGGGCCAATTATTATGTCTTCGTACCTCATTTAGAATCTGTGCATCATTGTGACAAGTTGAATAAAAAGTGAAGTGTTCGTGAGAAAAAGATGAAATGAATGGAGTCGCCTCAAGGTAAGTAACATTTGTTTTGTTTTTTGTCCCATCCTAGAAAAAGCCCCTTATAAGTGTGGGCGAAACGCCGGAAAACTTTGTTTATATCCCGGTTTAGGTATATAAATAAATTAATTCGAAAAAATGACGCGGTTCAAATCCGGAAAAAGCAGAATCAGCTATGTGAATATAAATTTCAATTGTCGCAAGTATGAGAGGTCACTTCCAGGCTTAAGACATCTGTAGGGGTTTTTGTGGATTGTATTTTTGAGATTGGTTCTATTTGGAAAATACTTTATTGTATTTCATAAAAAACTCTTCCCTAATCTACCAATTATATGGTCAGTGAAAGTTGGAGGAATCTGGTCTATATTCGTTGGAGACAACGCAGCGAGAACAAAATGCTTCAGTGCGTTAATGCTACAATTGCCTGAATTTGCCACTAATACAGGTAAATTATTAATCATTGGTGTAAACAAACAATACGTCATTGGCACATTTCTGGCTTTTTATTAGTCGAATTCCGGATACGGCGACAATTGGACGAATAAAAAGCGAGATAAATACATATCAGTTATAAATAATACTTGTTTACATTTGGCCCGTTGAGTTTAAAAATAATAAATTCACCTCTAACGTGTTCACCAGTAACGACCTTGCATAAATATTCTAAGGGAAATAAATCGGGAGATCGTAGGCACCCCGTCCTGTTGGTAATCTCCAAAGTGTCGGTTTCTATAATGTAGTAATTTCAAATGTCTTCATTCTTATTACCTTGCAAAAACGGGACCAACAACTCAAGTTTATTGGCACATTCATCATTTTTCAAGAACTATTCAACGATTTCTGGACTCTCCTAAATAGAATAAACCATTTTATGTTTCAATCCTTAATAAATTTAAAGGATTCTTAGTGACAAATTGATTCCCTATTTATATGTTATTGGAGTCAGTGATTGGGACGTGGGAACGGGTGTATCACAGCTAGGGCACGAAAGAAATACGTCCCCCTTGGAATATATATTTCAAAATGTCTTGAAAATATTCAGTCTATTTCGTTTTCGGTGCGACACCCAGTATATTATCTTACCTATTACTTTATTCAGGTGACTAGACAAATTATTTATGTGAGAAAAACAATATAATCAGTTAAAAATAAGTAAATTATCCAAGTTATCTTATTACGGTTTAACCCATGTTTTTAATTTAAAAAAATGTTCTTATTAGAGTCTCATTGTTTCGTTATTTGAATCATAAGTGTAAAAGAAAAAACGAAACTGTACTCCTTCAAGTTTCACAAATAATTCGAATTTAATTTTGGATATTTATTATCTAATCTCATGGCATAGAATCACAAAACGTTGTTAACCTTGCTTTCTAAGGAAATGCGATCGCTGCAACTGCGAAAACTTGTTTTTTTTTAGTTATTTGGGCATAAAATTAAAAAAAAATTGTTTTCTATTAAAATTACTTATCCTTATAATTGCCATTGATAACGGGCTCTGACCAAGACCGTGAAATGTTTGGAATCTTTGAAATAAATAGCTTGATACCATTATTTCCTACAAACCCATAAATATAAAAATATAACTATTGCTACATAAATAGGTGTTATTATAACTTTTATGAGTAACCATTATAAGAATTGAAATGATGTTTAATATTTGCTAAGCTACTAAAATTGTCGCACAAATTCTTTTAAATTTTTTTACAAAAAGCTGAATGTTTTTTACAAATCCAGTAAAAAAAGTCTTCCAGCATATATTTAAAAAATACAAGGATGTATCCTGGGATAAGGGGTGCTAAAAGAGATGCAGTAGTTTCTGCATAAAACAGGTGTCCTAAATAAATGTTTTTGGGCATGGGCGTATCGAGGAGGGGTCCAGGTAGCTACCTTCCCCGCTGCTGCCCCTGGACCTGAAAAAATGCCGTGAGCTATAAAAGCATCCGATAAATTTACTGAGTTGCCCCCACCAAGATCAATAAATTTTCTGCTTTGTCTCTCTAGGACATTTTTTACGATTTACCCGCTCTAGCACAACTTTTTGTCAAATTTGCCCCTCCCTAAACAAAAGCTGGGAACGCTCCTGTTTTGGGTGTTTTAAAACAGTCCTCAAATCTGTTTTGGAATGAATATTAGACACCACAAAAATATTTTAGAAAAAGAATACAACGTAAAATATCTTTATTATTGCGTTAAAATCAGGGGCGGGTCCTTAGATTTGGGGGATGCTTCACAGGGAATCTTGTTCCCAAATAGAGGACACTGTCTTTCCTGAGTCTTTACATTAAAAATAGTAAATCTGAAGTTTAAAATCAAAGAAGTTACTTTCTTAGACACTCTTGATGTTATGATTCCTTTGTTTTAGTTTTACAAATTGGGTGTATGTATGTTGATTAGACTACATGTGACTGTAGTAAATGGCAAATTCATGTGCATGAATTAAGAGTCATCTTGGGCTAGTGCAAGTTGTTTTGATTTAAGAGTGAACAAATTATAATTCTTCCCTAATAAACATTGACAACTAGAATAATGTGGAATGCTGACATGACAACAAATTATGCAACCAACAAAGAAGTATCTTTATAGCATTTATACCATGTTTAACAATGCTTAACCTTTATTCAATTAATGTATACAAACTATTATTGCTCAATGCAGCATATCTCGACTTCAAAACTCAGTCTCCAGTCAACAGATCACATAACTAATTACATTAAAATAGAATCAAGTGGTGAAATTACATACTCTATAAAAGAAAAAAATATATATTAATCTTTTAATCTTGATTATAACCTATAAAATTCTTAAACCCTATGCTACAAACACAACAAAGAATATGAAGAAGAAAATCAAAACCCCAAATATTTTTATCATCAACCACCTATTTGAGGAAATCTTATTGAAATATTTAACAATTTGCGCGTGTGCCGCTTCTATATTCATCTCGGCATCTTGAACATTTGTATCTATCCTATCCACCATTTCTTCTTGTTCTTTTACCATGTGCGCCAACTGTTGGAAAATGCCCCCAAGTTCCACTATGGTAGATTCGATGTTCTGCATAGTTTCAGCTCTGCTTTGAAGGTAATTATCAGTTTCATCATACATCAATGATGCTTGCATTTGGTTTTGCTTTGGGATTAATGCTGTGGATTCTAGGTTTATGCTTACTTGATCCTGTTCTTGTAGTAACAGGCTTCCTGAAATGCAAAATGAATCTGATGAATCAAAAGTCTGGACTGAACATAAATTAGAAAATGTCAATCAACATTTGAACTAAGCGGGAACACGGCATGCCTTATAGTGTACTAGGGATTTTTCGGGTCGCTGATTACGATGAGAGGGTCGGTTGACCTTCATCACGTCAGGTTCAAGCGCATTTGAAGGTCAAATCGAGAGAGTTTTTGTAGAATTCTCTCGATTTGACCTTCAAATGATCTCTAGGAAAAAGCGCAAGGTCAAACAAACCATGGATTCGAACTCAGAGACCTCAAAAACAGAAGCAAGATTTTTTTAGATTTTTTGGTAGACCTCTCTAGATTTGACCTTCGAATGACCTTGAAATAACCTCTGGGAAAAAGCCCAAGGTCAAACAAACTACGGATTCGGACTCAGAGACCTCAAAAACAATTTTTTCACATTTTTTGGTAGAACTCTCGATTTGACCTTCAAATGACCTTCAAGTGACCTCTGACAAAAAGCGCAGTCAAACTACGGATTTGGACTCAGAGGCCTCAAAAACATAAGCAACAATTTTTTCAGATTTTTTGGTTGAATTCTCTCGATTTGACCTACAAATGCCCTGACGTGATGGAGGTCAACCGACCCTCTCATCGTATTCACCGACCCAAAAAAACCCTAGTACCCTATATGCCATGCTGTGTTCTGGCTTAGATCAAATGTTGACCTGTGAATTGTAATATTTTTTATTAAAAATCTTTTGTTTATTATATGACAAAGGGTTATAGTTGTAATTATCTGTGAGTTCTATGGGTTTCTAAAAGATGACTGTGTAAGTTAGTCGAAATAATGCTTTAACTCTTTAGTATACAGTAGATGGCAGTGTGTTAATATATAACAACGTTTACGTCTTTATTCATAAATAAAAATTGATTGAAAGCAGATACAGAATATGAATGATAATACTACCAGAACCTTCACAATGTAGTTATTTATTTATTAAATTTTCGGGATATCCCCAATAAATAATCAATTTAATGAAAAATGCTATAACAAAATACAGTATGTAGTTAAACAACAAAAAATATTTATATTTGGTTAAGAAATATATAAATAAAATTATCTACCAATCATAGAATGTTGACCATTTTTAGTAGCAAGAAAGGGATCTTGCAACTAAATTATTTGTCAAACTTTAAATGCCTCATTTCTAGTGTATCCAAGCCCATTCTACTAATCATATCAGTCCTATGATAATTATTAAGGGTCATCTTACTAGCTTAGCTTAGCTACCAATCCTAGGAACTTATTTTGGACTCTCTCAATTAAGTCAATATGAGTCTCAACATCTAGAAGACCAGCCAACAGATGAAAACTCCAAACTTGATCTTACCAATGAAGTATAAAGTATCTTAAAGGTAGTTGTAGAAAGTCCCATATGAGTTCTAGTCACCATTCTAAACATATTGAAACCTTTTTGCCAAATCTTAGAAATATAGATTGAAAAACTTAATGGCTCATCAAAACCACACTTCAAGGGGTTTTAATGAAGTAATACATTGTTGAGTGACTATTGAACTCTATGAAGTTATTACCATGTCCATGACTTGATCATGCCTAGGCATGGAGCTCATGATCACCATGTGACTGAAGAATTCCCCACACTTCAATAATTAAGACAAGAGACCCCAAAAACAAAATATCATTTACAACTAAAATATATAATACCCAAAGTATTTAGAAACTCGTTGTAATCTAATGAAGCTCAGATAAAAAAATTAACTTACTCTGTGTTGTTGACGAGACGGTGGGAGGTGGTAAGCCACCTTGAGAAAATTGTTCCCTTCTGCTCTTCTGATGCCTCAGATTTTCTGTCCTAACTTCTAAGATTTGCTTGAAATCTGTTGACATGCTGGCAAGCTTCGATTGCAAAGCTAAAACTACACTACTGGAATGAGTTTGCAAATGCTTTCCCCCAGCACTTTGTCTCTGATTTTTTGAAACATCTTGCAATTGGGCAATTTGTTGATTAAGACTGTTTAAATCACCTTTGATTATATAAGTGAGTTCTTGAATCTCTGCAGTTCTATCATCAAAAAGAGATTTCTTCTTGGCCACTGAAATTGTGATTAAATTCATTTGAAAAGAATACATTAAATAATAAAAGTACTTACATAGTGTCAATTTTTCTAACTTGGCATATGTGCTTGCTATATTTTTACCTACATTCTTAGCAATAAGCATAAATTCTGAATGGCTTTGAATGAGTTTTGATTTTCTGGGGTCTCGAGCAGCCACAGCTCTTGCTATGTTTCTACCTTGTAATGTTTGTATGGTATTTATAAATTCACTAGTTCTGTCCCTAGCCGTCATGATTGGTTCTGGTTCAGCGTAATCCTCTAATATTTCGTCATCTAAATAATAATCTGGTGGGGCATTATTTGGAAACCGACTGTTTTCAACAAATGGTGGTGGTTGTATCCACTGAGGACCACTACCAACAATAACTAAAGGCTCAGTTTCGGAAGCTGTGCGCCGTCTTCTAGGTAGCATTGCATTCTTAAATAAATTACAATATCACAAAATATTGGCTGGAATTCACTTTCACTCTTTCAATATTTATTTCAACAGATTTTCAGATTCCAATTAAATATTGTTAAAACTTACGCACACTTTAAACTAGGAACAGATATGTGGCAGAATTTCGATATATAATATCTAACTAATAAAATTTTATTTTATTACTAACATATTAAAGCAATTTTGACGTAAACCACTGACGTCTTGACACGCAAGACATTTTAATGTCAAGTGATGCCATTGGTGGGTTCAGAAATTTATGAAGTTAGAAACATAGAGATATGAAAATATGACTTATGGCTTGTGAATTCCGAGTGACATCTACAAAATATTCAAAACTATCAAACCTATTTATAAACATTTGCAAAGTTTATTAAAGATTTTTTGATTTCATTAATTAACTTATTAAGTGTAAAAACGAGTTGGTTTTTTGTAAATAACTCGAGAGCTATATTATCTAATAAATATTAAAAAACAAGGTTAAAAAATTAGAAATTCTCGATAAAAAGTCCTCCTCTCGGAACTCTATTGTCTTTTAGTATTAACTTTAGTATAATCTTAGATCATTTACCTCCTAGATATAGCCTGTCATACACAAAATCGTGGCAACGCTAGAAAGAGAGGGTAATAGAGATAATAACAGGCTATTTCACTTGGAAGCAGCCAATGAACAACATGCTGCACGTATTTCATTGGAAGCAGCTCCCAACCGAGTGAAATAGCCTCTTGCCCTCAATATTGCCCTCTTAAGGCTATATATAGAAGGTACATGATCTAAGAATTTAATACTGAAAAAAGTTTTAAAAATCCAAATGTTTTTCATCTTAAAGTCTATTGTTAATTAACTTTTTTAAAAAATGTTAGTTTATATTTCAAGCCCTATACCACTGTTATACTTTCAATTTTTGTAGTTATGTATAGCAGTTAACAAATATTTGAAAAAATAAAGGCGAATTTTGTATTGATCGTCTTACATTCGAATAAAACTACAAAACATTATAGTTTTACCATTCAGTGACGGATCCAGGATTTTCATTGGAGCGGCCTTGGGCTCTTTTGGGGGGCGGGGCGGGCTGCCGTGGGACTCCGATGAATAGAAAAGTATTGTAGAATCGAAAAGTGACGTCATTTTGTCGTCATAAGGCATAACCGTCATATATCGATGATACGAGTTATGAGTGCGAACATTTCTAAAGTGACGTCACTTTTCGATTCTACAAAAGTTTACAAAAGTATACAACTCAGATGATTGAGCCTGTCCCCTTAGCCCCCTTTGGATCCGGCAGTGTAACCATCGAAATTATAAAACTTCGAGTCGTTATTGTGTGTAATTTAATAAATGTATAGAAAATAAATTTTAATGACATGATTTTCTGAGATCTTATTGGAGTACACTCCCGAATTATCACTTATTTGAGAAAAATTTCATACGGAACTTTGTACTGTTTTCAATATATATATAACGCTGAATTTTATAATGGATCTTAGAGCATGTACAAGCCTTAGATAAATCTAGTATGGAGAATCTAGACATGTGGAACATACCCTTTCTAGCGATATCTGTGAAATGACATATGACATGTGTACGGCGCAAAACGTTTAAAAAAAATGTACCTCCGTTGAGTTGAGAACGCTGCGTAAAGAGCAAAGTGTTGAAGATTAAATAATGGCATCAAGTTTTTCGCAGGAAGTTTGGAAAAATTGGGATAAAACCGGTAAACAGGAATTGTAAGTAATTGAGAAAAAACGTATTTTATTGAAATCGCTATGAAAAGTAATGATATTTTGTTTGGATTCAATGTTATTTTTATCTTTTTTTCAATGTGTTTGATCAACCTGTAAACTGATAATTTTGTTTAGTTGGGTTTTGTAAGATTTACGATTTTTCTGATTTCTAAAAACAGATCGCACGTTTTATGTTCTAAATCGTTAACTTTTATGTTACAGTAACGATTCATTATTTGTTAAAGAGAACACTTGTCACCAAAACCTTTATGAATATATTTTTCTGTTCCAGTATAAAAACATGTATTCAGCTATTGAAGGATGATAGTAGAAGTCCTTTGTTAGATTTGAATAATAAACCAACAGAAATTATTAAATATATAAATGAATTAATTGAAAAAGGTGTCAAAGGAGTGTTGAAGAAAGAATCCGTCATATCAGCATTACAAGAATTAGTGGTAACATGATAATTTCTTTCATCATTAGGATTTTAATATTGATTATATTTATGAATTTCAGACAATACATGTGGACATTCCTTCTATTATATTAGATATTTTGAATGTAGTTGATTCCATAACCTCTCAGCCAGACAATGAGGACACCAAAGATCGTAACAATTTCTGTGCAATTGTTAAAGAATGTGAAAAAGTAAGTTGTCACCATGTTATTAGAAATTGTTTCATGTTTTAATTTTTATTCATTTATATATAGTATCATTATTTATTTACATGTAAATTTATCATAAAAGACATTTATGATCAGCACATACAAATATGTTCAATTTGTGTTACAGCAGAACATGTCAGTTAATAAACATGGCTCTAATTATCCCGGAATTCTTAGTTTACTACTTTAGTAACAATGTGTTATGATACATTGATTTTGACAAAAAACTATGTTTTCAAATTACAGTAATGGCAGATTTTCTATGTGTTTCAATAAATTCTTGTAATATTTCTTGGTATTGTACATATGTAAATATTTCTAAAATATTTCGTGAACTAATTGTCTGAATTTTCATGCAATTGCTGAATATTTCTGTGAGGTCAGCAAGAAATAACTCCAAAAATAAATATTCTCTATGAAAATTTACTCAAACAATAAGGATACATGAAAATTTAAAATTTGGAATAAAAGCTCCTTATTTGCACTTCCCTTCATTCACGTTTTCACTATTTGTGGATTAAAAAAATGTGACGCAGTTCCAATATTCGCGGCTGAAGATTTCTTGATTTGTGGATCTAATCAGTACATACATACGAGTAATACATATATAAATAAAAAGCATTGTCCCAATTGTCAGGGGAATAGGATGAGATGGGTTCGAACAGATAGAATCAATTGATGTTCAGAAGTTGCTTCAATCACAAGATGAAGATTTGACAGAAACTGACTAGGAGGATTAAAAAAGAGGCTTCAACAAGCACTGGAAATGTGAAATTTAATTTTAAAAATCTTAGTGAAGGTTTAAGAATGGCAAATGAGCTTTGTGATTTCTTTATGAAAATTTATCCATCTATGCAATGAAGTCATATTTTCAAGAGGCAAATTGCTAATGCCACTGCTGAATATTAGTCTCAATTGAGGGAGCTTTTAAAAACTGCCAAGCAAGAACAAATTACAAAATTCTTTAAACCATTGCATAACCCTGAAGATATGTGAATAATCAATAATTATATGGTCAAAAACTTCTATTAAATTGATTTGTTATATAATTGTTTTTTATTTTGTCATGTAGAAACATATCCCCAGTAACCACATATAAATTACCATTCCATCTTCACGGTTTCTGTATTCGCCGCATATTTACGGATCAAATACCCGCGAATAAAGAGCTTTGCTGTATTTTTTCATGTTTGATATGTAATATAAAATCTCTGAAATATTTTTATAATACTTCACTGATTATTTGTTGAAATATATTTGATTTAAAGCCTAGACCAAACATTTCTAATAATAGAACTTGTGAAAACTCTGTGTAAGCCGCAATTCTCAAATGACGCTCATCTTGTGCTGAAGTTTCGTAAAATGTTTGAGAGATCAAATCCCACATCATTTCAACAGATATGGCAGTCTATAGAGCAATATTGAAATCACCTTAGGACTTAGGATATAAAATGTAACAGCAATTCTCTTATACCACCACTGTAGTACTATATATAGAGAATAACTGATATGATTTTGACAGCAGTCATATAAGTAAATTATTTGTATAATAAAAACCCTCATAAATATATATTTTTTTATTTGCTTATATTATGGAAATTAATGAATGGGTTGTAATGTGGTCAATGGACAAGATAATGAGTGATTATGAGTTCTAAATGAATCATTTTTTACTAAGAAAAATCAGAAAAACTGGTGTTTTTTTTTTCAATTCATTACTTTCGGAACATTAATCTTCAACAACATGATATGTGATGTTAAGTTTATTAGGGCTTAAGATTGATAATGTCACTGGTGGGTACAGGGGGACTGTTCTAATTAAACTTTTTATTAAATATTACACTACCTAAGATACAATTGTCATCATAAAATGTTGTGAGCTTATTTACCTAAAACAGCAGGGTCAAGCCCCACCCCCAGACCATCCTTGATTGACCACTGACTAAACCTGAGAGGAGATAGCATAGAGGATCACTTTAATTTTTGTAACATTTTAACTGCCCAAATGTCCTTGATCATATGGCCATCTTACCTCAATAAAAATTCTCATGTTTTTGCAGTCACTTGTCAACTATTTATCACAATGGGTTTATTTATTTTGACTTGGGTCAAGGAGTTTTTGGGTAATAAATGAAGAATTAAAAATTGAAAATGTAAAGATTATAATAATTGTGTTTTTTAAGTTTCATTTATTTATTATCTATTGTAATTGTAGTTTTTGTCTGACAAGTTACTTAAGGAAAGACTGGAAATAGATACTTTACAAGAAGTTGGAGTACTGAAAAACAAAGCATTTTCTTCAAAGTTCATAAAGGTCAAAACAAAATTATAGTAAGTAAACTTTTCATGTTCTATTTGAGAATGAAAATATTTTTGTATTCCTGTAGGAATGTATAGGTTGAGCAAGTAAAATTTATTTGCTTTGTCAGTTTTACAATTGTCACAACTAATTCAATTTCTAATTATATATGTACAGGGTAAACATACTGCAATGTAGATCTTTTAATCTATTCCATTATAAAGTTTTTAAAAAAAATCAATTTATACGACAACCTTGCATAGATAAGATGCTACAAGGTACAGTAAAGATTACACTAAAAATGAAAATTTTCTGAATGGAGATTGCAAATATTGTAAAACAAGCAAACATCAAGAAAAAATGTGGACTATGCATGTTCTCTCAAAAATTTGCAAAATGTCTACAAATGTCCTGGAATTTGGATTTTTTTCAGGGTATCTTGTCCTGTACATTTGTCATGTAAATGCTGCAGAGCAGTGGGCTTCACTATATATTAAAAGTATATTGTGATATTCCTGTTTTGTGAATAATCACATAAATCCAAATAAAACTTTACAGTTGAAAAACACCTACAGAAAATTGTTCAATTAGATATTGAATTAAATCTAACTTTCTTCACTAATCCAAACTACATCCAAATATTACATTCAAAAAAAGTAAGTCTATCAGTTTTTACTACTTTATTGTAATACAGAAACTTCTGCAATGTTTACCTTTTGACTATGCTTGTCAAATGAAAGTGAATTTAACCAATATTACCATATTTTCACTCTGTTGAAAATTATAAATTTATTTTGTCTTAAATGTCCATTCATTTAATAGGAATAGTTTTGAACATTTTTTCTCACAAACCATAAACATAATTATATGACTTTATTTATACTGATCAGTTTTATCACCTACAAAAATATCTGCACTGCATTTTAATACACCCTGAATAATTATTTTTGTTAAGTTCTTTCATGCATTCCAACATTTAAGTTAGAGTTACCATTTACAAGTTTTATATAGAATGATAACTTGATTACATAAAATTCTTTAGAGTTAAAATTAATTTTAAAAATATAATAATTTTTATTTAAAGCACTTTTTTTAAATTCAAATACTGTTAGATAAGTTATTTGAATAAATATTTGTGCTTTATATAAACCTGTCATATATAGACTTCCTCCATGGTAAAGGCTAAGTGGAGGTTTTGAAATATGACTACAGTCTGACAGAATCATAACTATCTTTCTGAAATTTAATTTGATATAAATTAACATTTAATCTTCAATTTTTTAGTTATAAGCAGCGCAAATTCAATCTTTTCCGAGAAGAATGTGAAGGATATGCAAAATTATTAACTGAACTTAACACCAAATTTAGTGAACAAACTACTTCCACAGATTTGATTGGTATCGTCCAATCTCTTATAGGTAAGTTATCTAAAAATCAAGTAACTGTAATTTTCGAATTTAATTGTTATTATTTACACTTTGTAGGTTGCTTCAATTTAGATCCAAACAGAGTACTAGATGTAATTCTCGAAAGCTTCGAAAATAAACCAAAAGATGCCAAAATCTTTGTTGAACTTATTAATTCATACATGAATGATCCGCAAATCATTTGCGAGGTCTTGGCTACAAAACTGGCTTTTCTTAAGAACAACCAACAAGACGTTCCTCAGTCGTTATACATTCTTATTGCACAGCTGCTACAGTACAAGTTGATTAAGCTTGATGACATATACTCATGGGTAAGCATTGTTTATATAACATTAATAAGAGCTGGTAGCAAATACTTGAAGGTAGACCGCCAAAATGGTATTAAATGTAACAAAATAGATTTGTGTTCTTTGGCAATTGTTCTAAAAACTTAGCTGCTAACTTAAGCATACATATTCAACCAAAAATGTTGGAAAAATATAGACATGTTGAGAAAAACATATTTGAGTACATACCTCCTTACTAAAACCAAATACTTGGTTGGATGGCAAAGAACTGTCAATTTTTACAAAATCCAGATTCTCAGAGTTGAAGAAAGAGTCGGCTTTAATTTTATTAAATGAAACTTCTCTATAATTCAGCCGTTCCTGGTTACCAATAATCAAGGATGAATTCAATAATGGTAATGTCCTTTTGAACAATCCTATATCAGGACAGTTCATAAGGTTTTTCCTAGATTTTCCCTTATGACTTTAATGAGATCTCTGGAACATCAGAATATCTTTGGTCTCATTTTTGGCGAATGCACTATCTTATAACAAATTTGTGCCTAGGAACGCCACATGAAATTCTAAAGATAACTCTTTCAAATTCTTCCAATTTGAAAGAAGCTTTGTTATTTCACATGATCTTTAAAATTTTTAGTGCTACCCTGTATATATCAAATTTGAATTTGAAAAGGGGGTCTGATTTAGACCTTGAAACGCTTGGACTTTTTGAAATATACAGGCTTTGAAGTTTATGTGGTGTTATTCCCAAAGAACTCAGAAAAAATAAAAATCAATCTAGAGTGTTTTAAGGGATGTAAATATGGTCAATAATTGAGATTTTAGGTTTTAGGTTTCACATTAAATATTGTTATTGATTTCATCAGTCAGTTGCAGAAAAATGGTACCTCAATTATTGGGATTAAGTTTTACTAGTGGTCGCCCAGTGGTCGAAATTCGACCCTATTTCATGAAATTGTAAAAAGTATATTTTTATAAGAAACAGAGTTGTGGAGAAAACGGAGAAGTAGATGTAATGACCAAAATTGTTCATTCATATTGACAAATCTATTGAAATAAAATGTAAATAAAAATGTAATCAAATATCAGTATTCGAAATATTTTTGACAAATGAATGACCCCCCAAATTTTTGGCTAGAACCGCTCCTGGCAAAATATACGATATAATAATTGGAAGATTGTTATTTGCAACCTAAAAGTTTTTGTCATTTGCGGTTTCAATCAAGTTCAGGAATATTAAAGAAAAGAGAGAACCAACAACCATAGGAGAACTTAAATATTTAATACATTCTCTATTGTCCGCTGTCTGACAATTTTTTACACAACACCTTCGGGAAGGTTGTGATAATATATTAATCAAATAATTAAATTCACATTAAAAACAGAATATTTAATATGAAAGTTACTGCAACGCGTCCGAAAAATCAACACTGATCTACTACATTGACTATTTTACCACTAAACAATAACAACGCCACTTTCAGAATATGTCTAACGAACGCTCCCTCCATAAATAATTACTCAATGTTTTGAGTTTTGACCGTCTGGCGGCGGCGGCACTGTCAGTTGTTTGGCGTTGACAATATTGACGTAAATAATGAATTTTTATTATATTTTATTTAATGAATGAACGAATATTTTAAATTAATATTAGCATTCTTCACTGAAGGTCGTCAGTAGCTACTAAACAAAACAAAAATCAAGAAAATCGGTTGAGAGACAGAGGAGGAAATGGTACCTAATCGTTTTGTCTTTGCCTATTTATATATAGATTATTATAATCCAATTATTTATTTATTATTTCGCCTGTTTACTGGGTTTTCTCTCCTCAATTTTTTCCCCTACAACAGATAAGTATTTGAAAATTACTGGCTAGAGAAATTCTTCCTCACAGTTATTCTGAGAGATGTCTACAAAATGAGCAACCAGTATTCCTGTATATAAGTAATGTATTGTATATTGTGTAATACTTATCTGTGTTTGGAGACGTTTCAAGTCCGATTCTGGAGTCCTTGTCAATCGTTTAGTATTGTATTTCGAGTTTTCGAGTTATTTCGGTTTGATGTTGATTTTGTTGTTTGTCAAAAATTTGACAGTGATTTCCACAAAGATAACGAAGTTCCTGCATGTAGGCCTGTCGGTAAAACTAAAACAATAAAACTTATTTAAAAATTACTCTACTACTTATTACTACTTACAAACCTATACGATGATGACCCAGAAGTACCCGGCATAACAGGAAAACACATAAATTTTCCTTTCAGCTCTATACGCTTTTCCCAACGAAGTTCAAGAAGTTCGATACCCTTTTTCAAATAACTGTCTTGCTCCTCAAAAAATCGACGCCATGACCTTACCTGCAAATGGAATGGTCTTCGCTTTCTTTGGAGCCAATTTTTCCTCATTAGTCCATTGTTTTAATTGGTCTTTTGTCTCGGGTGTGAAGTGATGGATCCATTGAACCATCTTCACGTCACTGTTTTCGCTCGAGTGTGAGCAAACGTGGCACCCATCTTGCACACAATTGTGTATGTCCGCTAGCTCGGCGCACTTTCAGTTGAGAATTATTTATTACCGCTTTGTGGATTTGTACGGTCGCGTTTAAACTCAATATTTTACTGTTGTAAACGAAGGAATAGACTCTCCCAAAGTAGAATCTAGTCCAGCTTTTATACTAGCTAGGTTGAGGCCTTTCAAATAAAAGTATTGCATCACAGAACGATGGCCAATTTTGTCTACTTTCACAAATTCACTGAAAAAGTTCACTATTGATGGCAAACAAATAGTAAACAACGTGGCTTCTTCAAACTTGAAATATATGCTTCTTAGATAGTGTACATTCTAATACCCTAAACAACTACCGCCATCTCTAGGACGGGCCGGGTACTTTTGAACCAGTTTGTCTTGAGTTTGGATTTGAATCGTTGTTTAGTTTAGTAAACTTGTCTTATTTCTTTCATAGATAAGTTTTGACAAAAAGGAATAAAATCATGATTACAGGGATAAGGGAACAACTAATAATCTATGTAATTCTATATAGATCTACAGTTTAATTCACATACAAATTCTTATACTATAGAGTACACGGGAAATAATAAAGACAGTAATCTAACTTTAGCCAGTAATAATTGTCATTATTATACCTTAACTTTTACTTATAGCTTGCTCCCGATGACCAGTCAATGATAAAAGATTGCGACAAGCACATGAAAGAATCCAAGGAATACGTCCGCAAACTTCAAATCATCAGCATCAACAATAAAGAAAAAGAAGAGTCCATCGAAGACGGCGAAAATTTCTACGAGAAATATTTAGGAAACCAAAAACTCGGCCTCTGCGAAGCGCTCTTGAGCATTGGCGATTGGGAAACCGCCCAGATCCTCGTCAAACGTATGCCAAAACAATACGCCGTCGGTTACGAACCGATAGCCATAGGTTTGTGCAGATTACTGCATCACATAATCGAACCCGTGTACGTCGAACACGCCGTCGTTAGTCCTAATATTCCGCGAAAGCCCAAAACGCCACTCGAGAGCACTTTGGTGCCTAAACAAGCCAAAACGTTTTTGGAATTGAGAGAAACGGCGTTTCCCATGTTGCATCTGCTCGGGGCGTCGTTGCATTACGATCCCGTTTTGTTATGCAAGATCGTAAGGTTAGCCAAAGCCAGTTTGGCAGCCCAAGGTGTCGACAACCCAAAATCGGTGGTTCCCAAGGAAGAATCATTGTATTACGACATACTCACCTTGATGGATCTCACGGTATTCCCCGCGCTCTCGTATTTGGATTGCAACTGTTGCATAGCGGAAGAAATTTGGACTTTAGTTAAATTATATCCGTACCAAATTCGTTATTGTTTATACTCGCGATGGAAGAACGAAACGTATTCTTTGTACCCAGATTTGTTACGGAAAAGAGCCGATTCTGAAAAGCAGATCAAAAACATCATGAAAAGAGTCAGCAAGGAGAACGTCAAACCGGTCGGGAGGTTGATAGGAAAACTGACTCACTGCTCACCGGGATTCTTGTTCGACTACGTCCTGTTGCAAATTCAAGTGTACAACAATCTGATAGCTCCAGTCGTTGACTCGTTGAAATATCTCACGAACCTGTCCTATGACGTGCTAGGGTTTTGCTTGATCGAATGTTTAGCTAATGCGGATAAGAAACGAGTGAAGCACGACAGCACTTCGATATCGGGTTGGTTGCAGAGCTTGTCGAGCTTTTGCGGGGCCGTTTACAAAAAATACTCCATCGAACTTACGGGGTTGTTGCAATATGTTGCCAATCAGCTGAAGGCTCAGAAAAGGTGAGACAGTTGAATAGTTTTAATATCTAGGTCGGTAATTTTCGTTGCTTTTCCAGCTTAGATTTGCTTATCTTAAAGGAAGTTGTTCAGAAGATGGCTGGTGTTGACGCTGCTGAAGATCTAACCATGGATCAGTTGAACGCTATGGGTGGAGGAGAACTGCTTAAAGCTGAGGTAAGCGATTTTTAGTTGTCAGTTGGGCACCGGTTTCTGCGTGAATCTGGCGCAGTCACTACTTGTACACGCAAAAGAAGCAAGAGTCACAAAAATTGTAGGTTTTCTTGTCATGAAAAATATATATTTAAGCTATAAGCAGGATCATACTAAATTTATTTACTCGGCTGATTTTTTTTTCTCCCAAAACGTCGTATAAAACCTAACATATGATATATCAATGTGTTGATTGTCCTTTCATTGCTTTATTGAAATTTTAACAAGAGTGGTCCGTATTAAAAAAAAGTGGATGTCCTAGAAGAAACGTTGCACTGAAGATTTGATGACGCCCTATTATGTAAAAATACTTTTCCATTTGCTTCACCATTTTTGAAATTTCTTAACATAAAAGTGATAAAGGTAAAAAACAAAAAAGGATATTTTTGGCTTTCCTTGAATAACTTGAGAACGACAAGAAGAATTTTTCGTAAAATAGTCGAATGGCCTCTAAAATACATATTTAGTTTTATCTGTATCTCCTACCTTTTATTAGATAGCAAAGTTATCTTTGTATATGTGAAACACCCTGCATACAGGGTGTTCATGAAGCCTAGACCCTAAAATATGATGATTTAACTCAAAGTGTCTTTATGTTTAAAGTTTGCCCCGCCACAAGTTTTGTCTTAACAGGAGAAGTATATCCTTTAGTAGTTTGCTTAAATGTTCTGGAAGGAAATCTAAATGAAGAGGTACATTTAAATAGTTTGGCGTTTCAAAAGGACCAATAAAAAACAAATATTAATTATTCTACACACAAATGTTAACTTGTAGCATGTGGATTCTCAGAATCCCACCAATGATTTTATTACAAATAGAAAATTTCGTATGGTAAATTTTGCCTCACCTAGGTGGTCGTACAGGTTCCGAAACAGTTTGTAGTTATGTTGCCTTCACAGCTACTCTGTTTGATTGAGCAAAAACACAAATCATACTGCGCATTTTTTCATTATAAATTGTAATCTAATTAAACATGTATTCTTATTAACTTATTCTAATATTATTAAACTATGAATAGGAAGTTTTAATTCTACAAAGACTAACAAACAGTGACGCGAGTCTACTCTTCAAAAAATAATAAACCCCAGATAAACTCAAAATGGATTGACAGTGCCACAAGCCTACTTAAAACGAAACTAGCAACTTCATTTACTAATCATGTCATTTAAATACCTTCGATGTTAAGATTACCAGGACAGGATTTCTGGAAAATGAAGTGTGCAAATCCGTCAATAAAGTTGCTGTAATATCAGGGCATGTTAAATACATAATCTTAAAAAACAAAAGTACCAAGTTGAAAATACACATAACATGTGCAGTGATGACTTGTTTTAGAAACAACAGACAAAACATCAAAAGCAAAGAGAACTAAGAACAACTGAGATGAAGAACCTAAGAATGATAACAGGGCATGCATTAAACTATAAACAAAAAAAACAGACATAAGAGAAAAGTGACAAACAGAAGATGTAGAAAGATGAATCAGAAAAAGTAGAAATAACAATACACGGAAGAATTAGTATAATTTACAAGATTTGCTTATACAAGGAAACCGGAACCAAACAGACAATACGCCTTCTAAAAGATGATGAAGAAGAAGAATTGAACTTTTTAAAAGCAAATAACTCAAAACCGGTTGAGTTACGCGAATCAAACAAGAGTCTTTTGATTTATTGAAATAGCAAGGTGTAACTAGAATCCTCTATTTGCAAAGCTAAATTACAGTTCAAATTCGTAATTATCCAACCAAAAAAACACAATTACCAATTTTCAAGTGAAAACTACTGCAACAAAAATTCTTGCAAATTCAAAAACCAAATTTAAACTTTAAACGAAAACCAACAATATCTGTGGGACGCATATTGGGCTAAATCATATTTTGAGGTCTAGAATGTACAGTTTAGAGACTGGGCATTCTTAATGAGAGACCCTAGCTGGTTCGAACGTTGGAGCTTACAATTTCCATTTATTGTTTGACTTTAGAACGGAATGGACGTACATAGCGCACGTCAACTATTAATCCAGTGGAAGACAATATAGTCTAGTTAAAGAAGAAAGAAATAACATTTCTTGTGTTAATGCAGAAATCTAGTTTCTAATCTAGTACTTTTTGCTTGCTTTAAATTATAAGGATTGCTCAAACATATAACACTTCTATTTCAGGCGGGCTATTTCAGTCAAGTGCGTAACACGAAACGATCATCTCTCAGATTAAAGGAGTCATCATCTGAAAACGATTTGGCCGTCGCTCTTTGTATGTTAATGGCACAACAAAAGTACTGCGTTGTCTTCAGAGAAACCCAGAAGAGTCACATTAAATTGGTCGGCAAACTATCGGATCAATGTCAAGATACTTTGGTGCAGTTCGGTACATTTTTGGGTTCAACATTGTCGGTTGATGAGTACGTAAATAAGTTTCCGACTGTTCAAACAATGTTGACGGAGTACCACGTTCCGATGGAGGTGGCATTTTTCCTTGCGAGGCCAATGTTTAATCATTCCATAAATGTAAGTATTTTTGTATAAACTTTCAAATTGCAATAGATTCTGTGGGTTCTGCCATTTTTAATGTTTACATGTTGTTTTTGTCAGAACGATTAATTTAGAAGGTTTCTTAATTTTTTTTTTGGCAGCGAAAAATGAATTTTTTAACAATACTTCGGTTGTAAAACTGTCAATGTTAATAGGAATAATCTTGACATGTTTATGTTGGGCATACTGGTAAGGGTTTCAAATGTCTTTTAAATGAGCATAAAACTGATATTTTTAACAATATAGCTAGTATGTGAATATCAGACTGTACAGTGTGCCACCATTTTTTGTTCTGGAAAATATAGAGTTGATTCATCAGAAATATAAAGGAAAAAGAAAATAGAAAAACCACGGCTAGTCCCACGGCCAATAATTAATTTTTTAACCTCCACTATATCAAAAATAGTTATTTAAATCACATTTTCCCGTGATTTTATTTCAACAGCGATGGAACAATCGTATATATTTTTTAAATGTCATTTTCCCATTATTTTGATGTTTTTTGATTTTTCATCCTGCAAATTCTGTTGAATGTAACCCAAAGTGTAAGTTTAATGAAGTACCATAATTAATATTTCCTGTTTTTTACAGCAAAAGTACGACCAATTACGAAAATCCGACCCAAATTATAAAAAAATGTCGAACAACCAAAAGAACCAAACCTATTTCGAAGCCGTGAGCGAGATCATGGAACCCATACACCACTCCTTAGTGCCATTACATTCACCGAAAGTATGGGAAGATATCTCTCCGCAATTTTTGGCAACCTTTTGGTCGTTGACCATGTACGATCTATATGTTCCCGAAGAAACGTATCAATTAGTGATAAACAAAGCTAAGCAACAGTCCCTGACCATAATCGACGTTAATACGAAAACCAAAAAGGAACAGGAGCGCTATCAAACTCTGTTCGAAAAATTACAAGACGAAAAGAAGAAGCAAACCGAACACGTCGAGAAGATAATGTACAGGTTGAAGCAGGAAAAAGAGACCTGGTTCTTTCATAAAGGGCCCAAAGGTGCCAAGAACGATACAATTACTAGATTCATACAATTGTGCATTTTTCCACGATGTACTTTCACCCAGATAGACGCTTTGTATTGTGCGAAATTCGTTCATATTATTCATCTGTTGAAGACTCCGAACTTTTCAACGCTGTTGTTTTATGACAGGGTAAGTTGCAGTTACAATTCTAATAGCTTGGAACTATTGTACAAGGCATTTGTAAACCTTTTATGGTAGTTGGATACTAGTAGCGATCATGTGCGGAACCAGGGGGGGGGGGGGCGATGGGGCCGATAGCTCCCACCGAGAGCCTCAAAGTTAGTAAATTTAATATTAAAACGAGGTAATCTTAAGTCCAAGAGCCTAGAATGTCACTTCTATGGGTTTAAACCACATAACGACTATTTTTAATGTAATAGTTCAAGAAATATGTGTTTAAAATTATATTTTGGTAAATTTAGTACAGGATCGCCACCCGGAAGCACCTGCCTGGATCCGCCCATGGTAGCGATGTACTAGGCGTTTGTGTATATCGATAGAAAAAGGTGTCCTGTTAAACTTAGATTTTTTTATTTTTTCCTAATCATACATGCTCACTATTTGAACCTTCCTGGCAAATTCTTTTTGAATGTACGCTTTTATAAAAAAAATTGAGCATTGATTTTATTAGCCTAGCTATATAATTTCATTGTCAAAAACAATCCACAGTTTTTTTTTCTCAAGATATTGATACAAATTTTCAATGGTTTGAATACAATTTTTTTCACTCAATATAATCGTCTTTATTCTCACCGAAATAAATCACAATACGTTCAATTATTAAAGTATTTACATTCACAATGATTCACACTCGAACAAATGATCGCTACCGCTTCATAGTTGTTCTCAATGTTCTCCGTCTGCTTCTGGTACACTAACTTGTATAATTTCTAATTCCGGAATGGATTCAAAAATCTTTTTTTTTACCATCAGTCGTACTTTCCGCAAAGGCCACGTTTTTCAGTATTGCTTTAGAGTTCATTTATTCGCAAAATTTGTTTTTATTAAAGATGATTAATTTCTCGAAGTGTTCCTATTTTGGTAGCGTAAAATAAAATGTTATAACAATATGTATATCAATTGTTGGCAATTTATTATTATTTGAACTTACAAAAAACATTGTATATGTCCAATTTATTATACTGCCACAATTAAGTATGTAATATGCAAGGTTGATTAATAATATAGAAAATATTTGCGATTTTAATATACTTAATGGCGTTTGGATTTTATTATTGATGGAATTTATTTTTTAAATTTCAGTTTTTAGACTTGTACATACATTTTCAATCGGGTTTAAATCTGGCGAGTTTCCTGACCAGTGTAGAGTTTATGTACCAGTATTTTTGAGCCTTGAGAAATCTAGCCTTGGCTACGTTACGACCAAAGTGGAACGCATGTCTCCTTCTTCGGGCTTACAATTTTAAGCAGGACTGCAAAATCTATTTAATTGATGTACAACCGGCCGTTTTTGTTACTGTATTGCACGTACATTTTTTTCGCATTTCCGCTTAAAAAACTTACTTGACAGAACAAATCGGCCACAATACCAATTGACAAGTAAACGGATCTTTGTAATCAACTTTCAGTTGAAAACCAATCGGTCAATAATAAATCAAATATTTCCCTCAACAACGTAACAAAATATTTAAAGAATTTTTGATGATCTAACAAGAGCGATTTTTTTGGGCAATATCGAAACATTTTTTAAATTATGGTGAATATAGTAGTTATTAAACAACATGAAACTTCCTTTAAAGGACGGAAATTGTTTCGAAACAACATTAAGCTTCAATTTCTATAACTGGATGATGATAATCCAGTGTAAGTTAATTGTGAAATGTAAATATAAAATTAGGATCACCTCTCACTTTTACATAGAACTTTCCTGATACATAAGCTACCCAACATTGTTTTAAAAAATAGCATGTTTTTCGCCATAAATTTCGTAATTTCTGTTTAATATTCACACTTCCTGTTAAACAAAACCTATTTTAGTGCAAAATTTGCTTATTTAGCAGATGTTGTTATACCACGAAAAAATGCATTAATTATTATTTTAACATGATTGAGTAAATGGTAAAAAAACAAATTTATCTAACATGTCAAGGTGTTACACTGTCAAAGTTATATTTACCATGCACAGTTTTTCCACAAGCAACATAGTATTTTAAACATTAGAGTTCCACTTAATCAAAGAACAATTCAGGTTTTCGATAAATAACTGGTGAATCAGCCTTCAGGGCCGATGTTAATTGAGAACCACATTTCTGATTTTCACCATTGAGCAGCGTGTTAAGGTGGTTGAAGCCTTTCATCAAAACACATATCGTCCATTTCGTGATTTATTTTGGTCAACATATTCGACCAAATGTGCGTACAATCGAAACATTGTGCTTAAAATTCAGCAAAACGGGTCTGTAGATGTGAAAACACCTGTTGTTCGTGGAGTTCGTACTTCAGAAAGCATTGCTGCTGTTCGTGAAGGTGTCGCAGAAGAGCCGTCAACCTCGACTCGCCATCGTGCTCAACAATTTTACAACCCGCAGATATCGCTGATGCGAATTTTAATAAAATACTTGAATTTACACAATTATCTCAAGAACTAAAGCCCACGGACCATTTAAAGCAGCGTCAATATGCCGAAATGTTACTCAGACCCACTGAAACGGATGCGATGAGGCACACTTTAATCTCAGTGGAGTCAACAAGCAGAATTGTCACATTTCGGTAAATGAGAATCCAAGAGTGTTTGTGGAAAAGCCGATGCATCCGCAAAGAGTGACTGTTTGGGGACGGTTTATGGGCTGACGGCATCATTGGACCGTAATTCTTTTAAAAATGAGGTCGACCAAGCAGGTATCGTGTGTGGTGTTCGCTGTCGCTAGATGATAACAAACTTTTTGTGGCCGAAATTGGAAGATATGAATCTGGACGATATGTGGTTCTACAAGATGGGGTAACTTCTCACACACCCACAGAATAATCAAAGGTTTAATTATTCTGTGACACAGCTAACCAAACAGTGGTTCTTTTGTGCGATAAATTCCAATAGCACGTTATATCACGGAGTGATGATGTCAATTGGCCGCCAAGATCATGCGATTTGACACCGTTGGACTTCTTTCTTAGGGGTTATTTGAAATAAAAGGTGTATGCCGACAAGTCTATAATAATTCAAGAACTAAAGGATTAAATGACACGTTTCATTAACAATATTGATCCTCAAATATTCCTCAGCGTCACCGAGAATAAAGACTATCGAATGTTGGTATGCCGCCGATCATAAGAAAATAAAATTAAAAACAATTTCCTAAATATTGTGCGTTTTGTTTACAATTCACATCGGTACTTATTACTGGTTCACCCTTTATATTGTAATAGATTCCGTGGGTTCAAACGCACAAATATTCAAACTCACAATAAATGTCTTTATTGAACTAAAATAAACTTATTTACAAAACTAAACTGATTATTATCGAAACAGCTGATCGCTTAGCTCTGTCTATTCACCATATACTGCTGGCCTCATACAACAATCGCCCTTACATAGGTATTACGGAAAATACCAGCATTTGTTGGTCACTTCTGGTATACCAGAGTATGTGATATTCGATTCAGGGATCACGTTGACTCATTTTTTTTACATTAATCGAGTTTTCAGGGTGCCGTTGTTGTTGCTTTTTTTATTCAGCTGGTTTTTGTTTCGCATTCGCAATTTTCTCATATTTCATATTTTTTTGAGGCGTAAAATGATTGCTGTAACAATATGGAGATCAGTTTTACCCTTCTAGTTATTGCATAGGGCAGATTTACGTTTTCATATGTTGTAATTTAAAAATATTTGTTTAATTTTCAGTTATTCTGCGACATAACTTATTCGATCACATCTTGTACCGAAAACGAAGCTATGAGATACGGTAGATTTTTGTTCGCCATGTTGGAAACCGTAATGAAATGGCACAAATCCAAAGAGACTTTCGAAAAAGAATGCGCCAACTATCCAGGTTTCGTAACCAAATACAAAAAGAACAACCAGCACGCCGACAATCTCGATCTGGTGGATTACGAAAACTACAGACACGTTTGTCACAAGTGGCACTACAAGTTAGCCAAAGCGATGGTGACGTGTTTGGAGTCGAAAAATTACGTACAAATACGAAACGCTCTTATAATTCTTATTAAAATTATTCCGCATTTCCCGATACTCATCAAGCTCAGTCAGTTCATCGAAAAACGAATCGAGAAAGTGAGAGACGAAGAGAAGAACAACCGTCAGGATTTGTTCACGTTGTCCAGCAGTTACTTGGGATTGCTAAAACAACGTTCGTCTAGTGGGCACATGATGAAGGAGAGCGATTTCCACATTCCTTTGGAAAAAGAAAAGGTAAAGGTAAAAAGTTATCATCATTATCAACACAAGTGTATTTTGTAATATTTTATTTGCTTTCCAGCCTTCGAAAAACCATGAAGCGAAAGCGGATTCTAATAACAAGCATAACATGGAACCAAAAGGTAAGTTGTTTTAAATTCTTTAGTTAATACAATTAAGGAGCCACAAGATTAGTTTGAAAGGTGGAAATTTTGGTGATAATTTCGTTTGGGGTGTAGGACTGCAGATCCCAAAAGTTTCCAAAATTTCATGGCGTTAGAAGCCTCCGTAGGTACAAACTCTGAAAGACCTTGGGTTTCAATGCACAGGCTGTCAAACTTGAGTTTTTTGTTACACATAGTGTTGTATTTATGTTCAAATCTGACACTTACTTGAGACTATTGAAGCATTTTCTTCAGATTTGGACTGATCTAAATGATGATACTGGTTTTGCTTATATATAGATTAATTCCTTACAGTTTTATAGACTATGTTATGTTTTTAGCATTGTCTAGATTACCTGTTCTTAGTTTAATAGGTTTCCTTTTTTTGTTTCAGTATAGTCTTTTATTTGCAGATGTGATTATGAAAGTTCAAACTAGTGTTCTCTTTAATGTTATACTTTATACAGAGTGTAACATGCTGTGTAGATATTTTCACTGGTGATACCACCGTTCAGTATAAATTAAAAACTCTTAACAAAAACCTATCTATCTTGTATAGTTAAAGACTTGTTCAGTTTTTAGAAATTTCAATACATCTGGCAACCTTGCCGTGCGCGAATCAGACTGTCCGAAACGGAAATAGTGTACAATAAAGTGAAATGTATTTTAAGTTTTAAATTTATATTATAATTTCTAGAACTATCTAGTTTTTGTATTAATTGTATTCATTTATGAGACAATATTACTGCTACTTTTCAATAGATTCTTAATGAATTCTTTCAAAAAATACATTCGTAAAAAAACAATGTCAATATGAAATGGTTGATTTATTAAAACATTATAAGAGAAGTCTTTTCTTCTAAGAGTTGTTTTTTCACATTTTCTTTGCCTGAGTAAGCATTTAGTAATTATAACTTACTCATCTACATTGACATTAAAAAAATATATCAGTGTGTGTATATACCTAAAATGTGCCATAACCAACTTTAACAACAGAATTGAAGTAACGTGATTTTTCAATGTCATAAAAAAATCACCAATAATTCAGTGTTTTTTTAACCCATGATTAACATTTCCACACTCATATTTGTACGCATAAACAAAAACTTCACAATTGTTTCCTGAATGATAGTTCTGGCATCTTCACTTATGTTTATGCAGTTATTGGGAATAACATCACAACTGAAATAGAATAACTCTTAGCTGCCACGTTAAAATATTACATTTAAAACAAAAAAGTAAAATGATATTTATTTCACTTTACTTTTTTGCAATACGGAACCATAACCTTCCGCAATAATTCCTTTATTACGGTCTAAATTTAATCCGTCATTGCCATGATTTCTGTTTTATTTGTTGAAAATATAAATTATTTTTGTTTTAAATATCCCTTCATTTAATAAGAATGATAGAGAATTATGTTTATTGCACTGTTCCTTTATAAATTTGTAAGTGCTTAATTTTGTTGAGAATTTTGATTTTATTTTTTGTAAACAATGAACTTTTTTGCACATGTATAAGATTTTTTTATTTATACTGAATAGTTCTATCATCTTCCAAAATATCCGCACCGCATTATGTACACCCTGTGTAGTGAGGGACTATAGTGCTAAAATGAGTTCTATACAAGTCATTAAAGTTTAATAATATGGACAGCAAAATCAAAGAACTTACAATGATGATATTATATCATCCAAGGTACTTTGGACTTTACAATTATATTCGATTTTAAGTCATTTATGTTGATGAATAAAAAAAATACTGCAAAATTTAAGAAGTAGAATTTATTTAATTGTGTTATCACAAACTTCATTTGGGTTTGCAAAAAAATTTTTAAACAAAAACTAATCGCCTTTATTCCTCCGAAATAAATTAACAACATTGTCCACTACATAAATATTTACTTCAGTGTCCGACGATTCACTCGAACATATGATCGCTACGATGCTGTCTACTGAACTTTCATCCCTCTATGCCTTCTCTAAATTCTCGACACTTGTTTTTACCATCATTCGTACTTTTCAGGAATTACCTCCTTTTGTAGCATTTTATTCAAAATCGTTAGAAAGGTTCCTATTTTGGCTGAACAAAATAAAATGGTATAGCACTGTAGAATACTTACTCTTAAATTGGAAAAATAGCCAGGCAAAGGTCAGGGAATTTGTTTAAATCACAATTATTTATGAAATTTAATTTTCAGAAGAAACACAAAAAGAAAAATTGGAAAGGAAAGCAGTTCGATCATCTCAAGAAGAATCCAAGCAACAGCCCAAGAGTCAGAACTCTTCACAAGAAATGAAAAGGTTCGTAACAGAATTTTTAGCCTCTATTAATATACCTTATCAGAAATGTCGGTTTTAGAGATAAACTCGAAAAAATCCACATGGAGGAACTAAAAGAGAAACACAGAAGCGAAAAACGTGATGATTTCGAAAAAGAACGTGAGAGGGAGAAACGTAGAGAACGAAAAGAGGAAAAAATGAACAGTAGCAAAGAAGAACGGCACGAAAGGCAGTATAATAGGGTAATTTTATTGATTTTTTCATAGCGAATATTTATGATGAATTACTAATACTAGTTTTACGCTTTATTCAAACGAATGTGTTACAATTGTTTCACTGACACAAGCTATTTGTCTGAAGAAGCAGCAGTGTAAGCGAAACAATTCTCACATGTTTGAATAAAATGTAAATAAGTAATACTAATATTCAAATGTATATGTTAACGGTAAATGTTTTTTTAGTCTCAAGACGAACGTTACATTGAAATGCTCAGTCCCAAAGAGGACGTTCGATATTCCAGCGAACGTCAAGTCGATAGATATCACGACGAACGCGTCGGTTATTACAGAGAAAGAGATTTACGGGACGACAGAGATTCAGGTGTTAGTGGAAATGGTAACATTGGAAGGCATAGTCAGGAAGCTGACCCAGATAGAGGTGAGGAATTTTTAATAGTATCTCAAAACTCTGTAAAATCGTAAAACGGAACATAAGTTTAGACTCTAATGGCAGTTTCATTGATAATTGTGTCAGTACACTGTAACTTCATCAGATTGAACAAAATGAAACTTACAAATGAACTTTTCGCATTAATTTTACGTATTCTAACGGGGTTTTTTTCGCTGTCTTTATGCTTCACTATTATATCTATATATAAAAAGGCAAAGACAAAACGATTAGGTACCATTTTTTCCGATTTCTTTCTTAACCGATTTTCTTCATTTTTGTTTTGTTTAGTAGCTACTGACGACCTTCAGTGCAGAATGCTAATATTAATTTATAATATTGGTTCATTCATTAAATAAAATATAATAAAAATTCATTATTTACGTCAATAATGTCAACGCCAAACAACTGAATGTGCCGCCGCCGCCGCCGCCAGACTCAAAACATTGAGTAATTATATATAGAAGGACCAATGCTGTTATATACTTAGAGCATGTACTTCTGGAAGTGGCATGCAAGCGTTGTTATTGTTTAGTAGTAAAGTAATCGTTGTATATTATAATTATACAGGGCGATTCCAAACATGTTAGAAATCATTGTTTTCGTGGGTGGCACATAAGCAGTTGCATATATAGGGTGTTTAAAATATAGAGTAGAGTGCAATTATAACTAATAAAATAATTATATAGGGATGCCCATTAGCGGTTGAATTTACAGGGTTCTTGGAATAGAAGGTGCAGTAGAATAGAATTACAGTTATACAGGGATGCATATACAGGGCGGCGGAAATGGAAATGCAACATTTCGTAACCCATAAGCAGTTGCATATATAGGGAAGATGAAATATAGGGTGAGAGGAATTAACGAAATATAATAATGATGATAAAAAATGTTAGAAAAGGAAATGATTTATAGAGTAGTCCACGAAGAGTTCCATATTTATGATGATTGAAATGTAGGTCGGAGTTGAATTATAGTTACAGAAGATAGTTAAAAATTTCATAAACAAAAAGAGTAAATACGGTGGCTCATAGGCAGTGGCATATACAGAATGGTTTACTGGGTGGTTCAAAAATGTTCAAAAATATTATGCGTGGTCCATGAGCAGTTGCATATACAGGGTGGTGGAAATATATAATGAGATGGAATTATTATAATAAGGATTTTAATAAATGTTAGAGAATTGAGTGCAATTATAGCTATATAGGGAGGTTAGAAAAAATAAATATGTGGGGTAGCGGTTGAATTGTTGTCATATTAAATTAAGAATTACGATTTTGAACACAAATAAAGTCTTATGAATTATATCTAAAAAAACTTGAATTTCGTTACTTATTTGTAGAAATGAGCTGTAAGACCGACATCTAGGATTTTCGAGGAAACTATCACACAGAGGTTCCGAATCTGGATCCGTTCCGTGTAATTGCTGTTCTCCCTAAAGTCCTAGGATAGAATTTCACGATAAAATTTTCAGGTTACTTAACCTGCCAGAGATATTGATAGAATTGGTTGAATTTCGACCAGTGCGCGACAGCTAGTTATATTAATTTAACGTCTTTAGACTTGTTCGAGATAATATCCCGACATGAGTAATTGCCTATTAATTTTTAGCGCATTGCAGTTTGGTAGTGAAATGCAAAAACTCGACCGACACTAGTTTGACGTTAAAATACCGCAGTGACTGGGGAGAAAAAAACACCGAACCTGGAAATTTTTTTCCAGTGAACCGATTTTTATGCAAATAGGAAATTAAGTTCATTTGACTCTCTAGACCAAATTATTTACTCTTGATAGCGTTTTACAACAATTTACTCAAAGTCAGTGGGTGTACAAGCCAAACTGACTTCAGATTTTGATTCAGCACATTAAGGTACATAAGAAATATGTAATTGATTTATTAAAAAAAAAACGATTGCAATTTTTCATAATTTTTTAGCGAATTTCAGCAGTATTTTGCAATCTACTTTAAATTTGGAGAGTTAGCGAGCTAAACCAACTTCTGATTCGGATTCAGCACATCGAAATACATAAGACGTATACTTCATTTATTCCATGCCAAATGGATTGGGATCGGATTCAGCGCATTAAAATACATAAACCTAGATTGGTCTGGAAAATGCAGAGACCATTTTTTTTGTGTACCGGTGTAATTTATTTAAATATTGACTTTTACTTCTTTTAAACGTTCTTGAATCTCTTGCTTGAATTGCATTTGTTTTTTCGTGCCCAAAATATTCGATAATTCCTTATGTAATTTCTCCGTAGGTGTTTTATAACATTTTTTGCTTTTCATATGTCGTCTTATGCACTGGATATTTATATTAAAAATCCACACTTTGGATACTAAAGTGCCGTGAACATCAAAATGAACTACCTAAATTATTATCTTAACTATTTAGCTGATCCCGCGCTTCTTTGATTTTAAACCTCTGTCGGTCAGTGCCGTGCCATTGCCACAGGCGTACTTTGTAACAATATTGTATATCTATTTAAATGCCCTACATTTAGTTGTTATTAGGGGAACAGTCACGTACATTATACGTCCTATTAACAAATTAAAACTGAATAGTTTTATTTTATTGCAGATATTAAAAGAAGAAAAATCGACAGCACATCGAAGGTTAGTATCCAGATGCCCTAGCATCGAAGCCGGTTTCAGGGTACCACTACACAATTCTATTCCTTAAAGGGAGATTGGGCTGAAAATGCATGTGTTGTTGTTGTATCTCATAACCACGAGTGGAAGTGTTTCACTACGAAAATCATGGAAAGTGTTCGATGATAAGACGATCGAAAAAAATGTGTTTTGTGAAAGTGAAGACACTCTCTTTCATCGGGTCAGAGTATTTTTTTTGTGATGCGGCACCCCTTTTTATTTTATTATTCCGAAGATGTCAGTTTTTACGACAATTTTTTGGAGTTACGGTCAGCGTGATGTGACCAGTTATTATTTGTCTGTCTTGAGGCTTCTGCTTTCTTCGACTCCTCTCTTCAAAATTCAGTTCTTTGTTAAAATGTGGAATGTAAAATTTTAGTTGAAAAAATTATGAGTGACCTACGAAAAGACTCACTGGTTTCGAAAGTTACTTATATCTGAGACAATCTAAAAATGGTTGAAAATATGATATAATAAATTTATCAACATACAACAGAGAGGTTGTCCAGTCAAAATATCTATGTGATGGCAACAGTGTCCACAGAGTCCGTTTGTTGAAACTTCAGTGATAGTTACATTCACCAGTGAAGATGTTTAAAGAGAAATTTGTCATTTTTTTACGTCCAATGGGAAATTTTCTCCACGCAATGGTATAAACAAGTGAATTTTGTGATACCAGACTAAGGACAGTTTTAAGTTCAATCAGCCCAATCTTCCGAACACTAATTTGCTTTTTAAATGGAATGAGCATCAATTACAAGGTAGGTATTTAGAGATAAGATAGTCCATGGACCGGTGAAAATTTTTAACTTGTTATTTTTATGAAAAATTCTTTGAATTAGGGGAAAAACGGACTTTTGACACATATTCTCATCAATTCGTGGGAACCAACGACCATTTGTTTTGGATTATTATTAAATGATATGCTAATTTTTCTACATTTCTCGGTATTTTATACGCCTTAACAAAGTGACTGGCAAAATATAAGAAGGAGGGGTAATAACTAAGTGAACTTATTCTCCAATATGATTAGCAAAGAAAAACATATAATCTAAGTTATTTTCGACAATATGTGACAAAATTAACAGTAGAACAAAACCAACGAGTTCTTAGGGTAAAACCCGGCCAATTAGTAGGATACAGAAGATTTTTTAAATATTCGTTATTTTCCTCCCTCCCCCCTCCCCTTGGTATTATTCTAAGGGTATCAAAATACACCATGTTGTTTATTGCCTCAAAAAAAATTGATATAAAAAAACCTTTTCCCATTTTGCTCACAGTAGATCAAAAGAAACAACGAATTGATGGTTCTGCGTGCTGTTTGTACTTGTATACGTCTTAAAATGAATTTTTATGCTGGTTCATAAACATGAATGTAACAAGGATTCAACACTATATGTTAAGTGGGAAATAATTCCAGCCGAGTAGAGAAGAGAGGACGAAAGCCGATTAAAGCTCTCCTAGGATACTACAATCAGCAGACAAGGTGGTAGGCACTTTTCTTTGAAGCCACTGTTTCATAAGGCAATACACTAATCCATAATTTGATTCTCATGGTCAATTTCGAAGATTTATGATTCGAATTCTACATCCACCACGTTTACCAGATCTGACCCCATCTGACTTCGGCCTGTTCACAAATCTGTCATGCTCCAGAGAAAGAGATTCGGCACCGATGATGGGGTTATAGCCGCAACTGAAGACTAGTTAGAGGCAAAAGACAAATCGTTTAGAAAAATGAGGTTGAATTAAACAAAAGTATTTCTTCATGTTTCTGAGACAATTGATATTTTAAAAATTGCAAATTTGATGTCTTTTTTGAAGTGATTAGGGAAACTCTTATTCTGGTTTTCAAAACTAGTGTCTGAATGAAGTTATAAAGGACCATTCACTATGGACATCCTATGACTTAATTATTACTATGCCAAAAATATCAAGGCTGCAGTGTCCATTTTTAGAACATATGTTTGGGTATTTGGAACTGTCAAATGAGAGAGGCCTAAAGACATGGCGGACTTAATGGAAAGTTTTAAATACGGGCTGTAGTTTTGCGTGCAATTGTATGAATTTCAAATTGAAAATAGTTATAAATACAAGTACAATATATGATTGGACTGGTACGAACCCGACACAAAGTTAACAAAAATGAACGACAAGATGTAGTTAGTTTATTGCCTCAAAACATCCAATTTGAGCGAAACTCTTCATGAAATGAATGATTGATTTTCATTGTGGTGTAATCAGTTCTTGTAAAGCTGGGTTAGACAAACAGTGTAAACATACCATCTCAACATTCTTTACACTTTAATCATCAGTGGATCTCATTATTGTTATCAAACATTTTGTTCTTTACAGAAATCATATTAGTCAAATTGAGGGATTATCACATACACAGACAAGCCGTGTTCTCGGACAAGGTCTTTCAAGGAAGCTTTTGGCAATTATGCTCCTCAAACTTCTAATAGATCGTTTCGTTCCGTTTGTCCAAGTAAATTTTTGGAGCACACAAACCGATTCGGTTTTATGGGAAAATAATGAAAACGAATATTTATGTCTTTATTAGAAGTACTATCACAACTTTTTACAACACATACTAACTTCTTTTTATCCATTATCAATGATTTTAATATTTGATCATTTGTTTTTAATATTATAATAAATAAGAAGAGGACAATTCACCATCAACTTATAAGGGTGTTAATGTATTACTATGCTAATAGCATCCTTTGTTACTGGATGGCATATGCCCATTTGACAATGAGGAGATCCACGTTTTCTGTCAATACGAAAGTTTGCAATGAAAAACAAATTAAATTGTACTTAGCAGATTATTTTGTTGGTTTATTAATTCTGTAGATCATTTTCCTTAATTGAAAATATTTTTACCGGCAGATTTCGAGCAAAAAGCAGAAAATTCAATTTTTAGGTATACTTTACTTCTTAAAAATAAAAAAGTTGAATTGCTTGCCAATTAGTGATGTTTATTCCTAGAATACTTCAGTATTGGCGTTCTTCTACTATTAGTTTTGTCACCAAGAGGACTAGTAAACATATAAAATCTTTATACCCTATTCATTAATACGATTAACAATGCCCTTAAAACCAGACCTTGACCTTAAGATAAAGGAGGTGATTTAATATGAAGTTTCCCGCTAAATCAATTTCCTTTGTCATATGTGTTTAGACAGAATTCGACGCATGTAATCTGAAAGTTTTTTCTAAATCAATTGGCATATATATACAAAATACAATTGTGTCGAATACATGTCTAATAGAGAATGAATAAATTTTGAGTTAAAATAAAATTGAAACATAAATCACTAAATGTATTCTAGTAATCGGCGAATTTTCTTTTTTTCCTATATTTTTCTTGTTACATTCATTTCTATGTGCAGCCTATTAACCATTATGTAACTTCAGATGGGTGAAATCTCTGACTGTACCAATCGAAACACATCCATTATGACCATCCAGATTGTTATAGTAGGATGACTCAGATGGGACTGGAATAAGAAGGCCATTAACGACTTGGAAACACAAACTGCAGTGGAAAGAAGCTGATAATAACTCAATAAAGTGAACCAGCACATAAGTTTTGAAGAACGGATTAAATGTGAAAAGAAAAAACTGTAAAATGATGTTGAAATCAGTTTTTGACACCACAGAAAACTACTCTTAAAAAATCCAGATCATGCAGCATGCAGAATAAGAATACAGAAGAAGATATATAAAATTTTTGAAAACAACCACCAAATGATGTTTTATAGAGCAAGGCTCCAAGAATTTGATGCCAAAAATTAAATAATTATAATGAAATGGAATTAGACATTAGAATGAAGTGAATGTTATCCAGAATACTAGATGGCAGTACCATCCTCAGCCAGAGGCTCCGTTTTCAATAACAAATAGCTTTCTATAATTAAATAATATATCCAAAATGGGTGATAACACATAGCAAATGATATTTAATAGAAGCAAACGCACATGATTTAAATGCCAAAAATCATGTAACAGTCTTGAAACAACTGTAGACATCAGAACAATGCCTGTGTTACACAGACCTTCCGAAATACAATAATAGATGACGCCACTAACCCCAGCCAAAGCCTCAGTAATCATAACCAACCAGAATTGTGAGAAAACTAGTAATAAACTTAGAAGAACCATACTTAATAAGTAAAGCACGAGACCCTAACATGACGTTAATGACCAGTAACAGCCAGGTCAGCATTCTTCGCTTAAGTGATGCCAGATAGTTCCAAATTAGTAACCAAATAGTACTGAACTACAGAAGCAGGAATTACTTTGATGTAAATATTGCAACTCAGATAGCAATAGATGCTAAAATCAGTTAGATTGCCCCAACGAATTCAAACCAGCATATAAGGAAATGAAATTGCCACCATACCAAGTTTGAAAGGTCCATTGTCCTCCATCAATATGAACCAAAATCCAAGCCATGTTGATGAATGTTCCTCCCTGGTGGTATGGATCTACATTTGATTGTCTACATCGACAACAGAAGTAAGTGGATGAACCACTCCAAATGTAACATGAAATTTTTAGGGAAAAAAGAAGATATTGCCAATTGCCATGATATTTCAAAATGTATGATTTATTGTATTAAAACCGTAGATATGAATAATTTTTAAATTAAAAAAAATATTTAATTGTTATTGGACGTGAAGAACAAATATCTATGTTAGTAGTTGTTTATTTATTTCCCGTACCATTTGTTTACTTAAATATGATATTTTACATTTGAATTTAAAGTATTCACGGACACTATTGAGAATAAAAACCACTAGGATAAATAGCCTTGCGGTTACGTTTTTGTGTGTACGGGGTATAATATAATACGGGGCAGATAATTTGGTAGGTAATAGAACTCATCTGTATGAATAAAAAGAACACATGTCAAAAAGTTTATAGTTTATAAAAAATATGATCAAAATTCTCAACCAAAGTAAGTAATTAAATTCGTATTTATTTGCAACATAACGACAAATTTAGCAACTGAACAGAAAAATAAAAAAATCCTCCACCATACATATTAAATGAATGGACATTTAAAACAAAATTTATGAATAATTTTCAACAGTGTTAGTGAAACAGCAAACAGGACAATATTGTATTGCAAAAAAAGTTATAAGTGATAAATTTAGATTATAATGTAATATTTTGATGTGGTTTGATTCAGCGAAGAAAGTTTTATTTTAATATTGAATTGAACAATTTTCAATGAGTGTTTTTCAATTGTGAAGTATTATTTATGTTTATGTGATAGAATTATACACAAATTAGGAATATAACGATATATCTTTAATAATGTATGATTCACATTCATATTATGAAACATCTATATTTCGCACTTTTTAGTGTACTCAGCATACCGTGCCTCTAGCGTCTTATTCATGTACTATAAGGTTGTCAGATTCATGAAATTTCAAAACACTTAATAGTGGAATAGTTCTTTACTTAATAATGGAATAGTTATTAGAATAGTATATAGAGATATATTATTCTTAGGACCTGTCAAAATATTTGCAATGCGTTACGTTACAACTGTATATGGAATAAAGAAAAATTAGATTGCTATTGAAAAAAATTAATATTATACATTAATCTGTTTAATTATTCATACTACACCTCTATTTTTAAGACCAGGAAATGTCTAGAAGAGGTACCAATATTACTTCCTTACCTTTCTTGTTGAATGTATGATTGTTTATAAAATTTATAACCTTTAAGTATAAAAATGAACCACATTGTCCCTGGAAAACATAATCAAGTGTTGACAAAATTGTTAAGGACAAAGAAGAAGTATTTTTCTTATGTTTCTGATATTTTTTGTTATTTGTGTTGTGTAAAACCTTGAGTTCCAACTCAGCATGAATTTCAACGCCCTGTACCTAATCAAGCCCCGTGGTTGTTGTCTGCAGAATACAAAACACGAAGAACGGAAACAACAAATCGAGTTCTATGCCGACAAAATTGAGAAAAAAGAAAGATCGTCTAAACCGAAAGAAAAGAGAGAGAAACTTACCGAAGAAGAAAAGGAATTGAGAAAAGAACGAAAACTGGGAAGAAAGAGAGTAAGTATGGTAAAAAAAACATTAGAAGTTTGATAAAAAAAAATGACCAGAAATTTCCCGGTTTTTGACATGTTTATCTTAATTGTGATTCTCAGAGTCAATTGACAAATATCTGGGCGAAGATAATTTTTTTCTATTATCATTCCAATATCAGATTAAAATAACTTTTTTTTTAATTTAATATTACCTAATATACACGGTGTAAGATAGAAGATGGAACGACTCCTATCGAAACCTGAGAATTTAATGAGGATTTCATTTAACAACTAACGGTGGCGCCACCATAACACATGTACCAATTATTTGTTGATTTAATAAAATGGAAAGTATCGTAAGCATTAAATCTGGGTTATTTTCTTAGATACACAAATATTATATCGCCACACACTTACGGGCTTTCTTGATTTGCCCTCAGTCGTTATCTAGCGCTTGTGGTAGACACATCGAATATATAATAATTCGTAATAGAAGATGACGAACCAATCAAAAGCACAGTTGTAGGACAAGTGGGGTAAAATCGCCGGCGCCGGGTTGCAACCGGGCTGTGTGTGCCCATATATGGAGTTTGTACGTAATCCATGAATAGAACAGAAACGGTAGGTCTAATACCTCAGGCCATCTGGGGACGAGGGATTGTTAAAAGATAAAGAGAACAAGAAAGGCAACGTGACTTCAACACAACAACGAAAAATCATAAAGGAAGACCATATATATATATTTGTTTTTAAGTTTTCGCGGGCACTAAATGTTTTAGGTGGTTTCCGGGAATTCATCCGCGTAGTTGATAACAGATCCTGCCGGGATCGATGGTAAAATGACGACGTTTCGGTAGCAGAAGGCTACGAGAATTATGCGAACCGACCTGAAGAGGGCAGATGTGACTCTGCCAAAACGTCGTCATTTTACCATCGATCCCGGCAGGGATCAGTTATCAACTACGCGGATGAATTCCCGGAAACCACCTAAAACATATATATATATATATATATATATATATATATATATATATATATATAGTCCTTCTTTTGAAAAACTTAAACTGCTATAAAGAAAAAAATAAATGAGGGATTTTTGTATACAGTATTTGCTACAATTATGTGTGACAATGCAGTTTAACGATGAAGAAAAAGTACCAGCAGACTGGTAATGGCCTTGAATGGTACATATGCTACGCAGCGCCATCTAGTGACTAAAGATTTATATCCTCAATAAGGGAACGCGTTTTTGATATTTACACCTTGCTATTATATCACCAAATTTCAAAAGCTGGCAACTCCTAACATACTCATTTTACAGTAGAGGTAGACAATGTTTTTATACCATTCATTCACATATCTTATTTTCATAAAATGTATCAACAAATTAATAGATTTTAGGTATAATCAGTTTTTTTTAAGACCGATATGTTTTGGTAAAAAAGCGTGATGTTTTACAAGCACTTTCTTTAAAATTTGATGTTGATCAATTTTTTTCATATATCAGTTATCAATAAACAAAAGAAATGTAGCAAACCATTAAATAGATTCTTTGATAACCCATTATTCCTTATTTTGTCCAATAGTTGCCACACAACAAGAAAGTTTAATTTATATACCCACAATCCAGAACGATTGTATCCTAAGCCAAATGGGTAACATTTCTCAAAACTTTTTCTTATAAAATGACATTCTCGAAAATGATTTTAAAATATTTTTGTGGTCTCAAATTAAGTCTTTTTGTATAATAAGTAATATGAAGTCCAAATAATTCTGCACAATTGTTATTTTCTTTTCTCAGCTACACAACACAAATATTTTAATAACAATCACCTACCTCAGTATATAAATTTGAATTAAATATAAATATAACGAATTTTAGGAAATTTCTTCAGGCGTCTTTGACCTTCATGCCATAAGTAGGAATCTTTGTGTTTAAATGTAATTTAGTGAAGCTGTGGACCAAGAATTTATTTTTAAAGTAGTGCCATCTCTTTGGTCATTTATAAAAAGGCCTTCTTTTACCTGAGGTACTTGACAACGTGTTACAATCAAGAGACTTATCTGAGTTATTAAAAAATCATGTGTTTATTATTTTTAATGTTATTTTTTTATTAATCGAAAATGTTCATTTTCTTTATCAAACTTCTAACTTATGTACCAATATTGTTAAAAGTCTTGAACACAGATTTACAGTTAATAATTTATTTATTTATTTCATGGGTTGTTACCCATTTTGGCAATTACAAATAATAAACTTGTACATACATATCTTCCAGTACCAATCATCACAGGCAACAATAATAATGATCTTCAAAATATATCTTAAAACGTAATAGTGCAAAATTGTTCAACGCTTATATGACGTAGAACCTTTAGTTAATATTTCTTTAAAGGGGTAAACTTATTGTTTTTATGAGCTTAGAAAACTCCAAATGAAATAAATCAATCTGTCCTTCGACACTGTTCACTGAACTAATTAGTATTATAGTAATTGTTCGTCTGACTATAGTTGTACTATGAACACACTTTAAACAGTGTCATTAATACTCTCTTCGAGGTGTCATTCCTTTGTACGCAAGACAATATATATTATATATAAATATAATATATATTGTTTCTGGTCAGGGAACCTTCATCAGTTGCGCTTCCCACAATTGAATGTCCTCTCGAACACTTCTTTATGTATTTGATAGGAATGACACCTCGAAGAGAGTATTCAATATCTCTGACAGGTGAAGTAACCTGAACAATTTATCGTGACATTCTGTCCTAGGAGTTAAGAGAGAACAGCAATTACACGGAACGGCTCCAGATTCGGAACCTCTGTGTGCTAATTCTCTCTAAAATCCTAGATGTCGGTCTTACATCTCGCGTCTTCAAAGTGTCATTAATAGTTTAAATATAAAACAAATCTCATGTTTAGAATGCCTACGTTGAAGAGTTTGCAGGTTAAATAGCAAGCAAAAGCATTGTTTTTCATGGGTAACGGGGTTACACAAAGGACGACTCTCGATTTGGAGTCACTGTGAGCTGGAATTCTTAAAATTCATTTCGCGACAAAATACTTTTTACATTTATGTTAAACCAAAATAAAATCGAATTATTTATTTTTAAAGACAAACCCTATAGTTTGTGAACACACTTATCATCTATAGTGCTCAAATAGCCTCTCATAATATAGACGACATACATAATTCTTAATAGAGTAATAGGTTTTTGCCGGGTAGCCTATAACTAAAAACAACTTCATTCATAACGTATTTAAATAAATCAGATGTCGAATTAAAGTTGATTAGTATCTTGACACTATTTAAAAGTAAATGATTTTTTTGTTGCTGAGTGTAAAAGAGCAACAGAAAATGAGCCGGGCACATGGGAGCTGTTACTGTCATAACTACAAATGTTAGAAGTTTTTACTCATTATCAGAACATTACTAATGGAATTATGCAAAACGTTTGGAATTTGCAGTGGCGCACTATGCGTCAAATGGCATTTTTTTAACAGAAATTTAATATCTGGACGAAAAATGGAGGTATCGAAACATTTTGTTTTTTAAATTGAACCTTAGGTTATGTAGATTTAGTGAAAATTATTTAGAATGTCATCATCCACTATTATTGGTTTATGGTGAATACTTGAAAAATCGGCAAATAATACTGTTTAGTGTTTCATTGGCCGCTACCCACGGCTCTAAAAACCATTCGCCATCAGATCCCACTATGGAGATCTTTTCGTTGTCATAATTCACTATAGAAATGAAAAAACAAAAAAAAAATCATTTATGAATTCCGTAAATGAATTTTCAGTCAATTATTTTGAATATTTTGCCATTTTAAGGGGTTATTGTTTTCGAAGTACGTGCTAAATAATTAGAGGCACTGCACATTCAAACTTTTTATCTTTTATATATTTTTTTATGATCGGGCATTTGGGTACTAATTAACAAAAACTTATCTATTTTTCCTGTAGGAAAGAATAATAACAATAGACGATCTCTACAGTGGTAAATGATAACGAAATGGTTTTTAAAACCGTGTTCAGCGCCCAATGAATCACTAACAGTATTTATAGGCGATTTTTCATTTTTGAGAGGATAATGCTGCAATAAATGTTTTTCTAATCTATTAATAACCATACAATTAAACAAAACGTGTATAAATATCTCCATTTGTCTTTGAGATATACCATAAACAAAAAAAAGCCAACGAAATGGTTTTTAAAACCGTGTTCAGCGCCCAATGAATCACTAACAGTATTTATAGGCGATTTTTCATTTTTGAGAGGATAATGCTGCAATAAATGTTTTTCTAATCTATTAATAACCATACAATTAAACAAAACGTGTATAAATATCTCCATTTGTCTTTGAGATATACCATAAACAAAAAAAAGCCAACTTTGAAATATGCACCATTTCACCCCTCATTTCCACCTCTATAATAGTGGATGATGACATTCTAAATAATTTTCCCTTAATCTGCATAACCTAATGTTCAAGTCTTTATAATGAACGGTTCATTTGAAGAGCTTGAAACTGTTTATTCTGTAAGTAGTTTAATATAGTCTGGTCTTGGAGTAAAACTGTTTGGATATCTAAACATTGTCTTTAACATAATCAGGAGTGGGAACACCCAAAACTATGTTATTTAGAATTAAAATACCATTCATTATGAATGAAAAGTTAGTGAAGGTACTATATCAAAGTGTATTAAGTCGCATTAAATTGTTTCTGCCGTATTCTAATGTGCTGAAGTCTATTCATGAATAGTCAATTTATTTTAAAATCAAAATTGAATTTTGCTATTTACTGTAATACAGAATGAATGATCCGACAAAGGTTGAAAGTCGATGGGGGAATACCCGATATGCAATCACACAATTTCCCAAAGAAGACTTGTGTCAGAAATAATATTTTGAAACTTTCAATATGCCGCAATGAAAACAGAATATTTAATTTTTTATTTTTTTTAAGTTTCAATATTACTAAGTAAAAGTGAAAATGCCTCAAATAGAAAATTTTAAAATCCTAAGATTTGTCCTGTTAAACATATTTAAGTCCTATCGATAATGGTAATGGTAAAACAAAATTTGGTATCTGTAAAATAATTATAATTAGTAAAAACGTGAAAAAGTTTATTGATCCAATGATCCATGATTATTCATATTTCAATTATTATATGTGAATAAAGACCTATAATTATTTACTGTAGTGAGTACCTATGTATTAACCCCTTGAGACCTGATTTTTTTAAAGGAAGAAGAAAATATATATTGATATATTTTATTCAAGAATGACCATATTATCAATATTGGTATGTTACATAGGGTTAATTTTGTTGTTTTTTTATAAAAAAATTGTGTGCATAAATATGCACAATATGTATCAATGGTAAATTTTTACAAAAAAATAATATAATCACAAAACAACCACAACCAACTATCGTCTATGATACATGAGAAATAGAGTTGCCACCTGTACTATACATTTAGTTTCTTACTACATTTTACCCAATTGTACTATATTATTCAAAAAAATAATATAGAACAAAATGTACTATATTTTCATTTGCTAATAGCTAATTCAAATCTCGCGTTTTTTAATGATAACTGTAAGTTGGAACCCCTCCACTATGAGGCGTGGAAAATTTTAGAACTAAATTAACAACAATAATCTCTTATGTTTTACGTTTGTCACATAAATAATTCACTCTTTGAGTAGATGTATTTACAGTGAATTAATTCACTATGCTTTGGGGTTTCCCAGTTGTCAACTTGTCATAGCATTTAAACGTCAACTTCCCGTCGTTATTTGTTGCTGCTTGATTTTCGAGGTTTTGTAAGATTGATCTTAAGATAAATAATATATGAAAAAATGATGAGAAATAAATTTGTACTATTTTTTTCCTAAATTTCCCAAAAGTACCATATTTTTGTAACTTAAAAATGTATATTCTACATTTTCTTCAGAAAAAAGTGGCAACCCTAATGACAGAGTAGTCCCACTCTTATTTAATACACATACAAAAATTGTAGGAGCATCGAAGCATCAACCTCATTTTCAGGGTCTTATTTACGTAAAATAAAATAAAAACTATTTTTGAGACTCAATGTGCATAATTATGAACATTAACGAAAAAAACGGTCATCCGCCATTGATCAATTAAAAAAATAAAATACTAATTTAAATCATTGTTTGGATCTTTCACCTAAACTGTAATCAAAAAAATATTATAAATTTGTATTGACTTAAGTCTCATGTGTGTCATCGCTATAGAAGGTGACCATTGATAGGGCTGTATTTAACCCATTTCCGCTAAGATGGCATCACTTGTATCATTCACTGATGTAAAATATATTCATTATTATGCACATTCAGTCCGAACGTTGTCAGATTAAACTTCTTTACAAAAATTGAGTTTCATGAAACTGTGCATAATTATGCACCACGGGTCTTAAGGGGTTAAACACATTTCTGTCTATTTTTATAAAAGAATTTTATGATTTGGGCCCCATGCCGAGCCACCCCCTCTTCTTGCTATAAGCCAAACCCTGTCATTTGTGGCAACGTTCTTGAACATATGAGAATCGTAATATTCGCCAATTTAGTATTTAGCATATTTTTGGTCATAAACAGCAAGGGCTAGTAATTTTCATTTGTTAAGAATGGAAATTCTTGATACTGTTCAAAATATTTATTTAGGACAACTAGAGATTGTTACTAATACCGATTGGATTTTGTTTCAGCTTAAAACGCAAACGTTTTTGTTCATTTTTTTATAACTAGTGGTCGCAATTCGACCATATTTCATTTTTTACATTTTAAGCTTGAACTTGAAATGGGTTAGGTTGTATCAATCTGATACTAGGTCATAGCTACCGATATGTGCCAGATACTCTAACAAGTAATAGTAAAATGTCTTCATTCCGAACGTAGAATATAGTAATAACCATCACAAGTAATGGTAACTATTAACGAAAGGACGCATTCATGAGACCTAAAGAAAGTAGTAAACTATATATTTCACAAAATAAATAAATAAAAATTATTTTATCTGGTTACATCTGTGGAGGAAAAATTCGTATATGATTTTTTTCTGCACTTATGAAATAACAACCCTGTAAACTTCTATTTCTGGCTTCACTATTTTAAGATACACCCATATGATGTAGAATGTAGGCATGCGCGTGTTTCAAGAACTCAATTCTCAATTGTCGGTACAATTCTGTGAATCCCCAGTCTTCTTCAATATCCTTTCGAAATTTTGTTACTTCGTAGTTCGTAGCCACTACCCAACATTAATATTTGATTGTGTGTTTTACGACATTCACTGCTTTCTTTCTGTCACACTCAATTGAATGGTGCTGTAAACATTAATTTGTCATTATGTCTCGGTCTCGTCAAAAAACCTCGACAGTTTGGAACTTATTCAAGTTAGATAAATCTAATATTGATGACATCTGAAATATGTAGCCGATTTCAAGCAATCTAATATCATATAGTGACAACACGAAAAAGTCATAACATGGCCTTTGTTACGGGTACGTCGTTGTCTGAAATTTCTTCAAGCGGTAGTTCTTTTTTGTTGTCTCCCTTAAATGACTTTTTAGATTATGTATTTACTAAATTAATTTAAATATTACTTAAGGGCCACTAAAAAGCCAGATGAGAAAGAAATTTCATCATATATATAACACTTTAGATAAACAAAAACAAAATAATTGAACATATCATTTGGATGATTCAATGTTATTTTTTTTGTAGTGAAATCTTTATTCATGTATTTCCAGTATATAAAAAATGTATAAAATATAATATTTATTCTTATGAAAAGAAATGTTAAATCGTTATAATTGAACATTTATTAATATTGCGCATACCCTCCACGGTGTATGCATCAAGTTGGGACATACCTACAGCCAACTCTTTTGAACTCGCCAAGGCAATCCACCTGTAAATATTATTAAACAAAAATTTTCAGTCAATAATAAAATTAAAAATATATTAGAACTAAATAGGTATGTCTGTAATATTTCTCTAGTATTTTTACAATATTGTTTTTTGTTTTAAATTTTAAATACCTATTTTTCAATTGCCTCTGATTTTTTATTAAAATTGGTCACATTTTAAACATTCTTAGACGCAGAAGCTTAATTTAAAAAATACGATATAAAAATTGTCTAATATAATAAATCATTTAATTCACTAAACATTATTAAAGCCGGCGTCTGTATCTAATCTCATAAGTGCACAACCAACAATACCGTTAGAATAGTTAGTATTTGGCTGAAATGTCTAATAGAACATGATCATTCATATAAATACATGCGATAAAAAATGAACTTAAATGGTATTCACATTTGGCGATTTTTGTCATGCGGCTGTTATTTATTAAATCACCTCAACAAGCCGAATCGCCACCCCATTTTTACATAGGTCTATAAAAATCGTAGGTGACTAGTTCAGTTTGCATAAAAATGTCAATAAGACACACTCCGTACGGGCATTACAATTGTTGGACAAGCCATTATTCAGGAATGAAAGAAATTATTTAGATTATAATCAACCTTCACCACGAAATATTCGCCGCACGATAAATTCGAAAGAACCCTACTCTACCTTGTAGACTAAGATCCCAGGGCCGCCAGACGTTACTTATTTTCTCTTGGACAAAGTAGTGTTACTAGGTACTCTTAGGGTATGCATATGTACTTGCTAGCTTAACTTATTGGTCCCTTTAGCGACCCTAAAAGTGTGTCTGGTGGGCTGTTTGACCAATGAAACTGGTCTGGCTGGATACAAAAGTTCCCTGAGTATCATATATAAAATTCAGAACTGAGAATATAAGTTACATTATAATATCGGGAGCTTTAAAGCGCCCGGCAAAAGTTACGGCGTACGGGAAGTGTTTGCCGGTTTGGATTATTAATTTCTGTCATATCGTTTGAAACATACATAAAAATGAGCGTTGAGAATTGAAAAAAAAAAATGGATTAATTTTTACCGACCTTAAGTACCTGGTCCCTCGAAAGGGACTAACAAGTCAAGCTAGCAAGTATGCATACCCTAAGAGTACCTACTAACACTACTTTGTCCAATACATTTCATCTTTGAGAAAATCAGTAACGTCTGACGGCCCTGGGATCTTGGACTATTGGAATTTGAGATTTCATTCACCTACGGCCTGGCCTAATCGCCGTTTAGACAATCGATTTTCGTTGGCCAAAAAAATCTTGCCATTATAGTCAGGCATGTAAATCCCAAGTACTCGCAACAAACAGTCACATGTTGCAATAAAGATAAAGATAAAGCAAATATACGACTTTCTGTACTAAGGTGTAAACAGCTAACAAAATGTTTGTGTGTTTGTAAAATGTATTAAGTGATAAAATGCCAAAGGTGTTAAAAATGCCAAAATGACAAATATTTCAATAAAGTCAGAAAGTTAAATAAAGTTAAAATGTCAAAAATGCCCGGTACAAAAGGGACGTGTCAACTGGTAGTAAATATGTTGAGAGACCCATCACCATATACAGAAATAATAGCTATTCAAGGTTTTTCGGCACCAAAAATGCCAACGTATTGTCTGAGCAGGATATTAAATGCAAACTCAATTTTCCCCCTGTGGGTACAGTGTCTTTGTATATCAAAATATTAATTCTCAGTTAAATGGAAAATGTTCAAAATGCATTAACTTTAAGCAGAAAAAACAATAAGTTAGTGTTTTCTTCTTGCTAACGGATATATTCCTAGAAACACAGGATAATATATTTTTTCTGCCATAAAGCAAACTTAAAAATTGCTTAATACAATTATCACTTAATCGTAGTTGATAATTTACTGTACTGTTTCGTTTAATTCATTCAGTATCTCTTTAACCTTTTTAATCGAAAGCTTCTTCACAGAGGCCCTCACACATATGAAAACAGATCAATATGGTAGTGAAATGCAAAAATTAGACTTTGTTTCGAAAATTCGTTATCACCCGACCCTTATTTAATCTTGAAGTATAATTTAAAGAGTAGATTCTGTATAAGAAACCGGGGCAAGGTTTCTTCGTTTCTAGAAAATTAGTACAATACCAGCAAAAAATGTGCATTTTGATCTAATAAACATTCCAATTCTCTGTTTGCGATATTTTAAATTAGAGACTTACGTACGTCAGAGCTCATAACACAACAAAAAACGGCGTTATCAGCCCCGATTACCACTTGCCATTTAGATGCCAGAAGTTTCTCCAATATAAATTTTGAATTTGAAATATTTCCAATTTATATTTATTTATCTCGTACAAAAACACATGTTTCGATCTAGAGTACTTATATCAAGTTTTACTACATCCACAATTCTATTAATTGTACTACAGGTAATTTACATAAGAATCTTTAAATAGAATTAAGAGTTGGGATCAATTAACATCTAGATGATTACGGACAGTCTATCTGAGTGCATATATCTGTTAATTATTTTTATGTTTTTTTGGGCAATAACACCACAATCGAAATAAAACGACGTATATTGATGGAAAACCAAACGTTTCAAAGTCGATTTATTTCGATTGTGATGTTATTACCCAAAAAAACATAAAAAATAATCAAGAATATGCCACAAACAACGTTTAGAAGACAATATATCTGTTAACTTCTGGGGAATCCAATAAATTAATTTTGCATCGTATTATCATTGAGAATAATGTATTATCATTAAATGTATGATCATTTTGCACTAAAAGATGTGCATAATTAAATTTAATGTCCTGTGAGCAATAACTTATTTTATTCCCCTTCCCTTTTGAAGCGAAAGCTTCCTTACGGAGACCCACACTTACGCATGAAAAAAGGTACATCAATAAACAATATAACATTCAATTAATATACAATACCAGCACTAAATTTTGTTTCGTTTTATTAAACGTTCTAATTCCGTGTTTGTGATATTTTAAAATAGAAACTTGACGTACGTCAGAAGTCAAAACATCACAAAAAAAAACAACGTTACCAACTGTGGTTACCAGATTCCAAGTTGCCATTACATTTGTGTGCTGAGCAAGTCCATATTATAAAGTAAACATTTTACGTTAACACTTGTGAATAATATTTGCGTTTAAATACCGTATATTTAAATTGCTTAATATCCTACTCTAAAGCATATACTTCTGGGTATAGCCTGCAATGCACATTAATAGCGGACCTTAGAGCATATACTTCATATCACAGAAAATTATTATGTTATGGTATTAGGTATTGTCAAATATATAGCTAACTTGGTGGCCCCGGTACTTTTCATTATTCAAGTTTGTTATAAAACAGATATTTGTTTTAATATGTATTGAACTATATTATAGCAGCTATTTTGAAGAATAGTTTGGAGATGCTTAGATAATTAAAAAAAGTATATCTACATGAAAATGTATATGTCTATATTATAGCAGCTATTTTGAAGAATAGTTTGGAGATGCTTTGATAATTAAAAAAAGTATATCTACATGAAAAATGTTCCTATAATTTAATCTGCATAATTAAATTAAACTCGTTATATTTTGCCAGAATATTAAATGGGTGCTAATTTACTTATTTTTTGAATTGTTATAACTCAACGAATTTCAATTTTTAATTAAAATTTAACTTACGTTCTTGTACAGGTATATTTAAATTAAAAACTAAATGGCACATTAGCATTAATACTTGAATCATAAGAAAATAATAGTGACAATTATTTTAATTTTCTTGAAATATGTGCATTACTAAGAATGACACAAAAAACAAAAAACAGAAACAGGGAGGTAACGAGAGACAGACTTTGGCTTCCATCGTTCAATCTCAGACAAATGACTGCCGTTTTTTTCTGTATGTGATATAATACTAAAACGAAGAAATGTCCATACACCTGTACACCAAATAGATTTGGCTTCATGTCTTGCCCCATTACCATTAAACTAAATCGAAATAGCTATTGAAACGCTCCGCTGTATTTGTGTCTCCCTCTCCCCACCCCCGCATAAAAAATTTAATTTTACAAGATATATTTTCTTTATGCTGTATTCAAAAAATTTCTAAACAGTGCGTAAAATGGTATTCCACAACTATTTTACAGTTTAAGGTTTCACCACACCCTACACTACACTACAAATAATAAAAAATACTTCCACTACAAATAATAAAAAATGACTAAAGAATATCTACAAAAAAAAACAATATTTTACTAGTAAAAATCTAATTATTTTGAATGTTCATCTGGGATTTTCTCTCCTCGCAATGGTTTCTGAAAAATACAGATAAGTTAAGTACTTGAATATCAAGGTGTAGTATCTAAGGGCAGTTTGTGGAAACTGCCCGGAACACTAGTTGCCCTCTTATAGAAAAAACTCTCCCGCAGGATCAACTGTGAGAAAGTAGGTCTACAGATGTCAACTAGTATTCCAGTATAATATGTTGGGATGTATTTTGTGTTGTGTTATCTGTTTTTTTGTGACGTTTCGATTCCTTATCAGGAATTGTTGTACAACACAAAATACATCCCAACATTTAATATTGGAATACTAGTGGCAAATCTGTAGACCTACTTTCTCACAGTTGATCCTGCGGGAGAGTTTTTTCTATAAGAGGGCAACTAGTGTTCCGGGCAGTTTCCACAAACTGCCCTTAGATACTACACCTTGATATTCAAGTACTTAACTTATCTGTATTTTTCAGAAACCATTGCGAGGAGAGAAAATCCCAGATGAACATTCAAAATAATCATTTACCTCCTCAATCATTTAGAAACTACTTAAAAAATCTAATATGAAAAGTAGAAGTAGAACTAAAAAAAAAAGGATATATTATAGTGGTTTATAATATACAATCAGACTTTTTAATTGAAAATGAAAATAAATAATCACTGACTACCAGTTCAAGACTTTTTCAATGGTACGATTTTTTCTTAAAAATGTTTCAAGATTCATTGAATTGATAATAATATTTATTGAACTTTTTAGGATAGGCTAGAAGTTGAAATGGCACAAGAAATGAAAAGGAGAAGAGACGACGAGAAAGGTAAAACGAGTTAGATTTGTATTAAAAGTTCATTACATTTGTTGAAATTTCAGCTGCCAAAATTATTTCGCCCAACGGAGATTTAATGGAAGCCCCTGTCCATCCAAGAGAAAAACATCATCGACCCAGAGTAAGTGCACTAACGAAAACGATAAAATTTCATTGTTAGATAAATGTTTGTTTCAGGAAATCTCCCCGTATCAGAGAGATAGGAGTCACGAGAAATCTGAACCAAGAGATAAACAATATCCTTTTTCATTATCAAATATAACAATACAAGTTAATATGGAATTTAATTTTGATAAACTAACATTAACCTTTGAAAATGAATTCATTTATACTTAGACCGAGAGATCACTTTGACGTTTCCTCATTTGAGAGTAATTCCATGAGTAGTGCTGAACTGACAGTCGATATTGACAAGTTTTCTTGATAAAATGGAATATTCTAACGAAGAAAAACTGAATATGGTGAAATGTTATATCATATGCCATAAAAATTCAGTTCGTGCAGCTGAGGAATACTTTCATAGATATTTTAATCGTCGTCAACCTGCTGTATGTACATTTAAGAGGCTTTACGATAGTTTACGCAGATATGGATCTTTTACTAAACCACCAAAGCCAACTATGGTTTCCATTCAAAAAAAGATAAGTTGTGTCATATCACGAATACGAGAGCTCTTACGCAAACGAGGATATGACAATCATATTCGGGATACAATTCCCTTCAATTTTGATATTTACAGTTTTTTATAAAATCAAAAACAAAGGAGTTAGAGGGATTTGACTAAACAAAATTTCGTTTTTTCAAAATATCTAGTAAGCCATGACTTTTTACAAAAATCCGAAATTAAATTGGGCCAGTAAAGCTGCAAATCTTTCCCAATTTCACCATTGCTCTATCTCCGCTAGTTTCCGAGATCCCCATACTGATCATCAAAAAAAAACTGACCCTCTACGAACATTCAGGGAAAATGTTTAATTCTTGAATGATGATGAGTCCTGCCAACTATCATAATCAAAAATTGTTATCTTAAAATGATACATTTCTGGAAAAACAAAATAAAGATCATCCCTTTTTTTTGGTCATTTAGATATAAATATGTTTGATTAATTTAGTTGGCAGTAGGCTTGGGTCGTTCGTGAATGAGTCGTTCAAAACGAACGACTCTTCTATATGTGCCACGAATGAGCGGCACAGTTAATTTAAATAGCTCGTTCAGTTCGCCATTCAGCTCGAGCGAGTCGAGAGTCATAGGATGTGCTAAACGTTCAACGTTCAATCACGAATTAGACTCGTTCATCGTTCAATCTTTCGACCGGCACAATCACTTCGGCTCGGAGCAGTGGAGAGAAAAGAGCCGTCAGCCGTCTGGTTCATGAGATGAAAGGTATTTTAAAATTTGGTCGGAAGGTTTTATTTTCAATGAATCGATGAATTTTTTGCAGTGTTTTTGTTATATCAATTTCTATTTGGGTTATAAGTAAGCATAATAATTTTATTTGTTTTTAATGTTTAGAGTTTTTTTCTTATTTTTGTTACCAAATAATACAAAAATTAAAATTTTGTATTTACGTAAATTAATGATCTTTAAATTATGACTCAGCAAAACTTTAATATTAGTTTGAGCAGTAAACTACACAAGTAGAAACATTATATAAATCCGCGTAAGGCTAAACGGCTGTGTTTCAGGAGATCGTTCAATTGAACGACTCATTGTGAACAACTCGTTTTGGTGAGCTGAACGAAATGAGCCGGGTCACTAAAAAGAGTCATAAAACCCAACGCTAGTTAATAATTTTTCTTACATGTTTATCGATTTCAACCGTTGGACCCATTACTACCCTCCTGTCAAAAAATGATTTTGGTAAAATCGATGGTAAGCTATCGTTTTATTAACATGACAGTACTCAGAAAGTCGTCGCACCACCTACTTTTTTTTGTTTGAAAAATTTAATTTTCACAGTAAACATTCATTTCATTTCATTAGTAAACAAATTTACTATTTTTACAATTTTTTAAAAGACGCCGCACATTCCTTATCGAAAGTGGCCCCCGGTGGATTTGGCTGAAATTTTGATATTTCGTAGATATCAACAAAATGAACAAATGTCTTCATGGCCGCAAAGTCCGATGACTGATAGTTTTCAAGTTATAGTTAATTTTATATTTGTGGTCAGAGGATACAACGAAGAGCTGAATCGATATGTATATGAGGAACTACTGGGAGTATTAATGTGAAAATTAGTATACAGGGGGCACTCGAGGAACCGGTTTTAGTTACAATATTTTCAATTGTCTACGAAAGTATCAATTTTGCATAGGTTAGACGGAAAAGCATTGGAAGTAATAAGTTATATATTTACTCGCTAAAAATCCCCACTCATAAAATCCCCTTTTAAAATTTTGTCTCCTTAAATTACAGACAAAATCTCCCATATTGGCAACACTGATGGATGGTGGTTAAAATGTAGTGGTGCCAGCGTTAACTCCTAATTTTGAGGCGTCTCAAAAGTATACAGCGTGACTCTCGTATATAAGTTGAACCGATCCCGCTTATATTTTTTGGATATCCGTTATCAAAATCCAGGCAAACGAGTGTCGGCTGAAAAGTAATGCATCCTTGCTCATAACTCGAAACATGAAATATCCACAAAATTAAAAAATAATAATTAAAGAAGAATTCTTTAGCATTTAAAAAACACATTTATTTTTCTACATAGTCACCATCTCGCTCCACACAGCGCTCCCAACGCTGACCCATTTTTCAAATCCGTTCCTAAAGAATTCTTCCGGTTGTTTTCGTAACTAACTGCTTACAGGGGCCTTCACTTCATTATTGGCGTATCTGTTTCCCTTGAGGTCCCTTTTTAAAAGAAATTCTCTTTTCGTTGGCGTTTATTTTCTTCCGTACGCATACGCGGTACCCAGCATGAACAAAGTTTTGGATAGCCCAACTTTTAAATAATGAGGACTCGTCGTGTCGCAAGCGACTCGGATACTAGTGCCAGCGATAACATAAGTTTTAGCAGCTGGTCCTACACCTCAAACGACGGCCTCAGATCCTGGTCACCGCTGGTTGTGGCTCGGTCGTCCAACAGGTCTATCCTCGAAGCTCGAGTGCACACACCACAGTGTTAGCCACTGTTACAGCATTATCTATAAACCCACCTCGAAGAAGCAGGCGCCTGGTATAGCGTACACCTCGCCTCTCGGCCGATTCAACCCGAAGACCATTCCTCTAATGTGCAGACGATGTTCCCGGTCTGCTAGCGGACCTGCTTTGCCCTCCGTTACATGAACGGGTTTGTGGGTGCAGGTGTGGACTAAGGTAGGATTTGTCTCGGATCCTAGACTGGTCATTCCCGCCAGGAACGGGACCCCCAGTCCGACACCTCAAACGGCCGTCGTCTACCTTCCCACGCTACAAGGGTGAATGCGTCGTACGACCGACCAACGAGAATCGACCATCCACCCAGGGGGTAATATCCAGCTAACGCCAATGCCCGTGCGAGGCCAACCACAAATGGAGAGCTACCGGTAACCTCACCCAGTGGGGACTTCTCCACCCGAACTTCCCATTTTGGTATCTTACGAACACCCCCATTCGTTTAAGATAGTCCACGCCGATGGGTCACACGCTCGACTCCCTTGACGGGAATCTCCCCCTTTTACTTTTCTGGACGAGCGAACATCCGGCTTTCAAGGTGTAGGCGCCTCTACTTGCGGGACGCTATGGCCCAGTTTTAGGAGTAACAGGCAAGAGGTTGGCAAAGGGCGCTCGTCTCGAATACTAGGTCGCGCCCCATACAGGGCGATGACCCGACATCTCAAGCGACGGTCCCACTGTTACCCGCCAGGTCGTCTCATCGCTACAATCCCGAAGGAAAGCAGGTCTGACGACTACTTGTATTAAAGGTTTAACAAGTGAACCTCGTTCCCATTCGCTCAATCCCGAAGGAAAGTGTGTCCGGCGAACTACTTGTGTAAAGTTTTGACAAGTCACACTCGAGGGTGGGGGCTCTCTCCTTCCCTAGTTACTAACGGGCACCGCCTTGTCGCCAGAAACAAAGCCTGGAATCAACTGCCGTGACTCCGAAAGTTTTATGGGTTGCCACCGGGAAGTAGTTTTGACAATCCCGTGATTCTTTTGATATTCCTACTGTTGTTGAGTGATTCTGCGATCACTTTGAATGAGATTGTCGGCGTGAGAAGGATGCTCATCATCGCTGGCAGAAATTGATCGTTCACTGCGTTGTTCGTTGGAAATATTCAACGTACCCGGCTCGGAATTCCTGCTTTTCATGACCCACCTATTCACAATACTTCTGTCAACCGTCTCAGCTCCATAAACGTCTGTAAACGCCGATACATTTCAGTAGGCATAATGTTTACCTTCCTCAAAAATTCAAATATGGCACGTTGTTTCAAGCGCGTGCACATATTAGGTGTTTGACTAGCCATTCTAACACGAATGAACGCGCAACCGTACAACCGACAGTTACGAAACTTGGAACTTATGATGTTTTGTTGGCCCGTTATGAGCAAATGTGCATTACTTTTCAGCCGACCCTCGTAGTTTAAGCAATAGTAAAAGTTTCTTAATGCATATTTACAATTCAGGGTGACTAAAAGCCTTACATATTTTACCTCATATAGACAAACTCATTTTGGGACATTTCATATATCGGTTGGAATTAGAAGATTGAGATTCTTATGGTATAACGTAATATATTAATAATATTTGTATTTTCTATATTTGTCATTTTCCTTAACTAATCTTACCAGGAGGAGTTCAGAAAACAAACGAAGATAACCAAACCTGAATCTTACGCAGAGGACAATTTTATAGGTTTTCTTTCCACTATTTTCTAGTGTTCCCAAGAATGTGAAAATAACACTTAAAGTTAAGTTTACATGTGATCAACCGTCATATAACAAATATGTACAATTAGCGTTAAATGGTTTTACTTAGTACATGGTGGTATTTCTGTAAATATTTTTGTATTTACTTATACAGTAGTGTAATAAAAAGTGATTAAAATATGTTTTCTGATATTCTTTGCCTATTCCAAATTTTTGTAGATTATACTAGAATTCAAACTATTTTATATTTAATCCATTTTCAAAAAAAAAACTATCTTTACCTAAAAGGTAGCTTATAGATGGCTTTCCAGATTTTTGAAATATTCAAACGGGATAGAGGAAATGCCACCCCTCACGCAATAGGAGATTTAAGGGTAGGTGTTACACACCCTTGGAAGAATGTCTTTTTTGGTTTTAATCTTGCAAAAATCTTCCTTCATGGAACAGCATCAATCAGTCCAAGTTCATGCGTTGTTCATCAAAGTAAATACCCCTTACGATGTATCTCAGTTATGTTTAACAACATATATGTTACGTTCATTTCATATTATGTTCATTCATAACTACAGATTACACAATGAACATAACAGAAAATGTCCGTAACATTCATGTTGTTTAACATAAGACAGATATGTCATAAAGGGGACTCTCTCAACTGGTGCTGATGTCCCAGGTAAGCAGAGGGCATACTCAATACTCAACAATCTTAGACAGATTGGGTACTGCTATGGGATTCTCCTTAAAGTGACCAAAGCGCTTGAACCATTTTTCTTCCGTTGAAGTCTTAGAGCATGTACCTCCTAGACTTAGCCCGCAGTGCTCAAATGTCGTGGTGAGGCTAGAAAGAGAGGACAATATAGACAGTACAGGCTACTTCACTTGGTGAGTGGAAGCAGCCAATGAACGACATGCTGAACGTATTTCATTGCAAGCAGCTCTCAACGGAGTGAAATAGTCTCTTGCCGTCTCTATTGTCCTCTTTCTTTTAAGTCCATGATATTTGCATTGCAGGCTATCTCCATATGTACAAGCTCTAAGGTTGAAATAAACAGATCCCTGGTAGTCTCTTCTAGCTTCCACTGTTCCCAATTTGACTGCAAATACTGCTTAGCAATCACACTTTCGCCGACATAAATGATACACACGTCGAAAGTCGAGCGGTAAAGCAGTCGACGTTTTGACGAAACCCAGACTAACAGAGGGTGAACATGAAACACCAATAAAGAAGGCTTATTTACCATATGTTACGGGAACCACTGATAGTATTGCGAGAATTCAAAGTAGGTAAAATGTTGCAATTACTTTCAATAGAAAAATCAGCACGGTGTTGAGCAATCTGATGACGATCCCTTTAGAACAACAAGGAGTCTATGAGATTCCATGTGCAGACTGCCACAAAACCTATGTAGGGCAAACTAAAAGAAGAATTCAAGCTAGACGTGGTGAACACTAGAACGTCATAAGAAAGGAAAAACAACACAGACCACACACAACAATTATTAATGATAAATACACGTATAAATGATCAACATATTTAACTTAAAAATCACGTCAGAACTTGAACGAGAACGAATACATGCTAATGGTGAAATAAACATATATAAGTTAGTAAGTTCAGTAGATAGAAATCACTCACGACACACCAAGCTGTTCACAGTCTACATTCTAAACTTAGTGTTGTTGTTCGTCACTTCGAATGGACTGCTAGCATACTAGTACTGGCAAATATAGAACACCCGAAATTGAGACTGGTGAGAGAGACATTTATATATGTTTTTAAGTTTTCGCGGGTACTAAAAGTATCAGGTGGTTTCCGGGAATTCATTCCGCGTAGTTGATAACTGATCCCGGTCGGGATCCATGGTAAATGACGACGTTTCGGCACAGTCACATCTGCCCTCTTCAGTATTCGTGTAGAAATGTGTAATGAGTGGTCCATAAGTAGTTGCAAGGTGGTTGAAATATATTATGAAGTGAAATCGAAGCGCGGCCACCCAGCTACTATATTTAAAACTAAAAAAAATAGTAGGCACGTTGATTATTTAATTAATTAATTTTACGGTGTTAAAGAATACGTAATAATTCAAATGTTCTTATGTTAAAGGGTTTTACTGTGTTTTTTGCCACATATCAATACCACGACAACACTAAATAATAATGAACATTGTTAATTTTAATCAACATTTGTTTGTAGTCCCCTGACTAAAATTGAGGTGTTGTTAACCCTATTTCAACAAGAATCTGTTATTTTTAATTGGGTTCCAAAAAGGAGGAGGTGATCAATTCGTCGGCATGTTTTTTATATATGATCAGTGATTATTCAAAAACGGCTTGGGCAAGTTTGATGATTTAAACGGCATTATATTAAGGAATATATATAACAGAGGGATACCATATAATTTACGTTCCTCGATAGCAGATACAAAGCTATTGAAACGTTGTGAGAGCAACCTTTTCAAGACGATGGAAGTTCAAGAAAACTTCGAGGAACGAGGGACATTGTCTACCAGATTCAGACTAACATATAATTTACGGTTTTGCAGGAAATCAGAAAAAGCAGTAATTAAGGGACTACAGTCAGTAAATCTCAATGAATTTACACTGTTTTCTCTAAAACGACTCAATCAATTTGAATATTTTTATTTTAAATTGTATTCTACAAACAGATGTTCCAGCTTGATTCCGTATAATTTTCTGTAACGTAAAACATATCGTTTTTCTGAAAATCGTAAAAATATGTGCAAAAAAAACGGTAAACATCAATGTAAATGTCAAATTTTCATCGTAAATATCTAGCTTAAATGTTAAGATATGCCATGAAAGTATATCGTACAGAGTGTTTGTAACGGATTTAATATAGGGCGAAGTAAAATTAGTTATACAGGTGGTTCAAAAAATCTTACAAATAAATGTGATATTGGGTGATACATAAGCAGTTGCATATATAGGATGGTTGAAATATAAGGTGGAATATAATTAAAGTTATATAGGGTGGTCCAAAAAATGTTGTATAAGTAGTTGTGTATACACGGTGGTTGAAATAAGAGTGGAGTTAAACTATAGTTGTACAGAGTGGATAAAAAAAAGTTAAATAAGCATATGCAGTAAGGATATTTGACTTATAGGGCGGAGAGTTCAAAAAATTTTAGAAGCAGTTGCATATACAGTATGGTTGAAATATAAGGTGAAATGTAATTATAGTTATACAGGGTGGTTAAGAGAATGTTATATAGTGTTGCTAATACTTGACATATGAGGCGAAGTGAAATTATAGGTATACAGGGTGATATAAACAATAGAAAAATAGAAACAGTCAATAGGGTGGAGAGGATTAATACCTATACAAGGAAGTTGCAACATCGTGTGGAGTTGAATTATAGTTGTACATGGTGGTTCAGAAAATGTTAGATAAATAATTCATATTGGGTGATCAATACACAGAAACATATACAGGGTGATAGCGATATAGGCTGAATTAGAGTTACACTTGTAGAAAGTGGTTCAAATAATAAAATAAATAAAAATGTTAAAAAATAGAATTGTACCTTAAATCAGATAATAAAAAAGAATATATATTTCAGAAAATAGAGAACACACTGTTTCTAAAAGGTTTTTATTTTAAGCCAGTTGAAGTGTTTTTTTAAGTTAAATTATTAAATACATATAATATAACACTGTTTTTTTTTCATTTATTACTGTATTATAAACATTTGGCAAATGTCGAAAATAAACGTCATTTATGAAACAAATCGTAGTTTTATCAATTCGTCGCGTTTTTTTTATTATTGTGATTCACAACAGTTTACAATTAGTCTCCTTGTTATAGGATATTAAAATGAAAAAATCAATTTAAATGGAAACTAAGATCAACTCATTAGAAACGTATCCTTTATTTTAATAATGTCTTAAACATTTAATCTTTTACGAGTAAGTATTAGATTTCAACTTAACGTTATAATGATCAATTTGCAATCTTTAATATTTGTCGAAGAAGGTGAATAAAATAAAAGAAGTAAACAATTCAACAAGAGAGCTCAACGCTCGGAATTTCGCAATTAACTATCGTCCGATTTGTACCAGGCAGTACCTGCGAACTGAACGTCAAGTGCGAGGAGAAAGGTTACGTTTAACAAAAGCGATTGTGTTTGTGTTTGTATGTGTGTGTGTCGATCTCTGTACATTGTACCGCATGAGACAACAGCGATTGTGGTGAGTTATAGTCCAGTCCAGTCCAATTACTCTTTGGAATAAAACTGGTACTCGACTATTTGTTACACGACTACCAAAATGACATCCAAGTGATATGGAGCCGGTGGGTTTAAAACCATTAATTTACACTGAAAATAAATATATTCTATTTTCACCAAAAATTCACAATTCACTAGACTATTACTTCAACTACTACAACGATAATTCAAACACAAATCAGCTGTCCACTACCCTTCTGCCATTGTGCCACGCCGGAGTTTATATCCGTCCCCGTCATTCTGGATTATTCGAGTAGCCTCCTTGTCTGTCTAGCATGTATGATGACTCGGTTCCATAAGGAATGGCATTTCTGGTAAAATACTACAATCAGTTGTTGCTGAAGGTTTTATTTAGTAAGGTGACCAAACGCCCTCCTTTAGGGCGGACAGCCCTCTTCTTCTAGATTTTGTCTTCCCTCAAAAGGGGTCTCCTACCTATCATCATTTTTGATATTTTAAAACTCAGCTGATGGCGCGCCAAACTCTTACGCCTCATGTAGTGATACGGTTTGGAAAATAACGCGAAAACGAAACGCACGTGCAGGGCAAAGGAGGCATTCACTTGTGCTTTACGTATCACAATTATTGCACATTTCATATTGTTTACTTTACATCTACATTACCTCGTGTTTACTTCAAACGAAAATTCATTTGATGCATACTGTGATCTGTGAACTATTTTGATTTAATTCTAATTTATTTTCAATTAGTTACACCCCAGCTTTCGAACGACAATTTCATTCATTTAATGCCATCGCATTTGCCAACTTAACCTAACCTGAACTAAGTCATGTCCTTGAAAAAAATATAAGACCACTTAGGAATTCTCCTTAACAGAATCCAGTTTAAACTACCCAAATTAGTTGACCTGGTTTTAAGTAATAGGTGAACACACAAGAAACATATACAGTGCCAGTCCCATCCCACTATTGTATATATTGAACGGTGATAGGTTCGTTCCAACAGAACGAATTACCGATACACAACCGATAATCTTCGTGGGCGGTGACGAGTTAGCGTTCACAATGATGTTACGAGCAATACGATTACCGGTTGCTATCGGTTTTTAAGTCGTGTTGGAACAAGCCTCATATTTATACTAATGAAATTTGGAAGGGGAAAGTTATTGACAATGCCTATTGAACCAAAAAACTTTACACCTATTCAGCTAAAAAACTTTACACCTTAAATATTTGGTCTTGACTCTTATTTTAACGAGACGTTTAGGAGTTTACATAGCAAAATGGTACGTACGCAAGCCAACAAAATAGCAGCTTTCTTAATAATTGGTGAGTAAAAAGAATCCATGAAGCGGAAAGTTTATTTAATGAGATGTACCCAAATCGTATTATATCGTGCACTTGAGGGAGCATTCATAAGTTGGAAGCAACAGGTGATGACAAAAATTTACATCATTACACAAATCGTAATAAACCCTTCTTCCTCTACAGCTAAAGTTGGGTATACCTGTGAAGGTAGTCAATGTACAGTACATAGAATGTTATTAAAAATAAGTTTCATCCATTCGAATACAAAGTGATGCACCAACTTTCAGATGACGACCTCTCCAGAAGACTGAAATTCTGATGAGAGTTCTTTTTCTCTCAATGGAAATGTGCCCCAAATTCCAAAAAACTGAATGTTTAGCAGGCATTTTGCGAAACCACATAGTTGAACCTGTTTTCCTTAATGCAAACTTAACCGGTGAGATATATTACAAGATGCAATTGAGTCACTAATTTTTGAAATTCTGGAAAATAACCCAGAAAATGTGGCAATTTGGAAATAACATTTCAATAAGATGGTGGTCATGCGCATTGTTATGGTGCCGTAAAAAGTTACCAGCGTGAATAATATCATGATAGACGGATTGGACGGTGAGGTCCCATAGAATGGCATGCTCAGTAACCGGACCTGACACGATAGCTTTTTTTGTTAACGTTTTAAGAGCAACTAATTATTGAAAAATATCAGCAAGTAGGATGGGGCATATTTTGAACACTTGTTATGAAAGTTCGTTGAATCTGTCAAATCAATGACCCTCTGACCTCATCTATTACTTTTACGTCATGTGTTACTGTATTCAGAGTAGAGATGGGTAGGTCCGCTCATAATTCGGAGTTGGATCCGGATATGCATCCAGTCCCGAAGATGTACATCCAAGACCCGTGTCCGTCGGACCTATATGGGTCCGGTTGTCTAACTGTGATTACCGGAGTCGGACAGCAGGCGGAGTGTTGGATTGTAATACTGCTAGCAAGCCATTATGACGCTGATTTTTGTTTTTTACCCTTTATGTAATGAAATTACGAGAAAACGATAATGATTTATCAAAAATAATAATTACAAATAAAAGTAGCCATTTTTGACAACTAAAACGATAAAAATACAAAACCATGAACCAACAATACTTCTATATGATCAAACTATGGTAATACCGTTCCCGCATGTTTCGATGCCGCTCCCGCGTATAATATCAACAAGTGGTTCCGCCCATCGGTAACGATGTACATCCTTCATCACACAGGTCCGAGGATTAGTGTCCTTTCGAACCTACACATGTCTAAACTATATTCAGTACCGGTCATTGCATGCGTTTCTTGCCACTCCGACAGGTCCGCGGATCTGTGTCCGAATTGCTGTCGGATGTACATCCATCATTAACACTAGGGATGTAGGTCCGGATATCAACAATCCCTCGTTTTAGTATGCCTCAAAAGATTCTGTGGAAGGCAACATTTCAACTACACTACTCTGTCACATGTCACTGTCGAACACTATCAAACCCAGCTAAAATTTTAGAACAGAACAAGAAGCAACAAAAATTAAATAGAATATTATTGGCACAAGTAAACTCTGGAGGAAAAACGAACAACTAATAACGCTTGAACAGGACTTCCGTGAATACCACCAGGGAAAAAATAGTAGAGCAGAATTTTTTTATCCATGAAAGGTGTACCAATAAACAATGCATGAGACCGAGTTACTGGACTAACAATGTTACTTGAAAAGAAAGCGTAACCCTACGAAATCAAAGAGATCATAGATATCAATAGCAATCAAATACATAAATAATTATAGTTTAAAAAAACTAAAAAATACGCTTTAATAGCAAACCGAACTAAAAAGCTTTTCTACTTTTTAGTTCGGTTTGCTATTAAAGCGTACTTTTTGTTTTTTTAAACTATAAATATTTTCTAAGTTTTTAGTTTCATAAGCATTTCTGTAGTATTTATACTAAAAAGTTTACTTCATGTTTGCGAACCTTTCTATTTCATAGCAGCAAGTTCTACTACTGCTAACTAGATGGCAGTAGTTAATAGACGAATGTGTATTTAGTCAAGAACAGTGACAAAAAAACAACAAACGGGAAAATTCAAATAGAAGAATTGTATTGTCATCGGCCCTTGACACGTGTGCCAATTTTCAACTTAATTGGACTTCTTTAAGTTGCTGAAAATTACTGTGAAAGTTTCCGTTACATAGATAGATACATACGTACACATCGACCTAATAAAAGCCTATGAAAGACAAGTGATCATCCAATTTATTTTATCCTAACAAAAAATATTAAAGATCACCGTAAATACATTCAGCACAGTAAGCGATTATAGGCTTGTTAAGAGCAAGAATTACTACGAAACAGGAAAGGTTGACACTTACCAAATAGATGCCCGCTAACAGCATAAACCACAATAATGTAGCAGAAAATTCTAAATACATAATATCAGTATTACGAGCAGGAAAGCGACAAAATGAAAAGAAATTATGCAACGAATGTTGTGTTCATTATTTGAGAATGAAATGGGCTGAAGGGAACGAAGAAACCTACACAAGAAACTAAGCTCCTAAAAAGAGACGTCGCTGTAGAAAAAAGGGAAACTGAAAAGGTACATGTAGAATATACCGAATTGTGCAAGACAATAATAGAGTGAAGATTGGAGAACAGGTCTAAAAAAACAACGAAAAACTGGTAGATGTTCCAAATGAAAACGAAGGTTTTATAAGAATGCCTAAAAATAAATAATAATCTGGAATAGATGAGTAATCACTTTATCAGAAAATAACATCAGAGTAACAGCGAGGAATTCAATAATGCAGCACGTCACCAAATTACATAGGCACCTATATAAAGCCCCAAGCTCTGTAAAAACATATAATAAAATCAAAATAATAAAACATCACATCTCTACGACAAAAGCTCTCCGTCTACACAAGTCGATTGAGAAGGTATAAACCACTAACCAACAGAAACTAGACAACACACTTTTCCGACAATCAGACAAAGGGTTTTATAGAAAACTTACCAACATCATTTACAACGGAAGACACAACCAACATAATGAAGCACCTCCATAACTGGAAAGCACCAGGACCAGATGGTGTGCTAAATTACTGGATAAAGAAACGGTATGCAACCCACGAAATACTAACAGCCCTTATAAATGACATAATTACCCACCCACACAAGATGCCTAGTTTCCTTAGGTACGGTGCTACATACCTCTTACCAAAGGACAACCTATGTACACAGGACCCAGCAAAGTACCGACCAATGACTTGAATTCAAACCTTATATAAACTCATAACATCGTGCATTAATCATCACATTTTCAAACATTGTGAGCTGAACAACATAATAACTCAACAACAAAAGGGATGCGCGAAAAAATCGATGGGGTGCAAAGAACAACTGATGATTGATTCCGTTGTCTGCAATCAAGCTTACGCCACACGACGAAGTCTCTACATGGCATATGTGGACTACAAAAAACCCTTTGATTCAGTATAAAGTGAATAATTTGGCCTAGACAAATGCCGAATTAGTAATATAATTAAAGGTAAAATACAGCAGGGGCACTAAGAAATGTGAACTGGCACTTCAATTGAATCTATGGGGGAAGGTCATACTTATAAATACCTTGGAATAAAGCAGGCTCAACGGATTGATCACCATGAAAAAGGACCTAACAGCAGAGTTTTATAGAAGGGTAAAGCGACTGATGAAAACCAAACTAAACAGTAAAATATATATGCATGTTCAGTGCTCAGTTACTCTTCCCGTATAATTAATTGGTGCAAGATTGACATTGAACAATTACAACAAAAAGTTCGAGTTTTACTAACAAAAGCTCAAAATCTCCATTCAAAGAGCTCTGTCGAACATACAATTTTGCCGCTGTATGAAGAGGATTGGCAGATCTAAGTAAACTATTAGATCAACAAATTTCTATTTTGCGACTGTCACAACAACACGTCCAATTACACCACCAGACCACTGATCAGAAACTGCTGAAATGGAAAAACATATAAATGACGTCAACCAAAATTATGTCGACAGTGCAGCGTCGAACTACTGGTTGATCTCTGGTCATATGTTTCCTGAAACGGAAGGCTTTATGTTGGCAATCCAAGATCAAGTAATTCCAACTAAGAACTATCTAAAGTACATCGTTAAAGACCCTTCTATTAACAACGAGAGATGCAGGTACGCTGCCAAACATCTGAATCTATCCAGCATATCACATGAGGTTGTCAAGCGTTCGCTGCAACTGAATACAAAGAACGACACGATGCTGTGGCAAAAATACTTCACCAGGAACTAGCACTGAAACATGGACTATCACAGTCGGTGAGATTACCTTATTATAAATACAAACCAGAATCTGTTTTAGAAAATAACAACTACAAGCCGTACTGGGACCGCACGATACTTACTAATCTGACTGTTGCTCACAATAGACTAGATATAGTTTTGGTAGATAAAGTCTCTCGGAAAACAACTTTAATTGACATAGCAATTCCTAACAACAATAATATAAATATCAAAGCAGGCTGAGAAAATAACCAAATATAGGGATTTGGAATTTCAAGTAAAGACTCAGTGGGACATGAACAACACATGAACTGTACCAATTGTTATGTCAACGACAGAAGTAGTCTCAAAAGACCTATTAAACAATTTAAAATACCTCGGTCTGGACGAACATCTTTACCAACAAATGCAAAAAGCCGTCCTGTTAGGAACAGCCCGGACGGTCAAGAAATTCATTGGAAACTGCCGCCATGACTCCAACCCCGGGCCTGAAAACCTGGCAAGGGCTCCCACAGAGCTAAATCCTTTTGATATCTAGGATATCTGTGGTTTAGTGAATTTTCCCCCAAAGGCACGCTATGCGTGCGTTAGAGGGACTGTGCTGCCATACTGTATGGTCAAGTCGGAGGGTACATAAAGGAGGATTGGAGAACAAGTCTTAAAAAAAAACAACGAAAAAAAAATGGTATAAATTGCAAACGAAAACACAGGTTCTATAATAACACTAAGAAAACACCAATAATCTGGAAAAGATCATAATCGCATTAACAGAAGTTAACATAAGAACGACCGACCCGAGCAAAATAATACAGCACTTCACCAAATTCTAGAGGCATCTGTATAAAGCTCCCAAAGCTAATCAAAATCAGATAAAATAATAATTACTAGTACTTGTGGAAGAACAGCGTTTATGACAGAATAACGACTAAACTGCTAGGCTTGCATCAAAATTTCCATATCCAACATCCAAATTGTCATTCGACTGGACTACACAAAGAATAACCGCGATTGTGGTTATTGTCGTACTGAGGCACGTATATGAATTGTATTCAACAGTTTGCGGATATAATTTGCGGTAGTTAAAGATAATATTGTGTACATTTAGTCAATGAACACGGGATTATAAGCTCAATTACATCATAATACTTCTCTAATTCTATCAGGAATGTATGAGGTCCGGTAAAAATAACTACAATGATTTTTGAGTAGATATATTTTTCGAGAAATTGTCTTTTTGGATTTATTTGTGATGGTAGAAACAGGCGTTTGTTCATTTCTTAAGACTTTCACTTTTCGATATTTTCAGAAACACTAAAGTTAGAATAATTATTAATTTATATTTAAAAAAGAACCGACTTCAGCTGACTTAAAATTAAAACCGTTTAGAAACCGTGTGCAATCAATCACTATTTTCAGACATATCTTCTTTTTTATCTGATTTAAGGTACAATTTAATTGAAAATTTTAGCGTATTCTTATCTCTCTCTCTTTTTCTTCCTTTCTCTTAATCCGTCTCTCATTTGTATTCTTTGTCTATATTTTCCAAATGTATTTTAACTATTTTATTGTATAAGCAACTACTTGTGTTCCAAACTATATAACTTTTTTAAACCGCCCTGTATAACTGTAATTCTACGCCAACTTATATTTCAACCATCCTATATATTCAACTACTACTAAACATTTTAAAATCCTTTTGTATAACTCCTTTTTCCATCCTATACCGCAAATATCCGCTCTGTATAACTCTAGTTTTGCTCCACTCATATTTCAACCAACTTGTATACGCAACTACTTAAGTGCCACCCAATACAATGTTTTTAGAAACACCCTGTATAACTAATTCAATTCCAACTTATATTTCAACCATCCTATGTATACAACGGCTTATGTACCACCTAATATCACATGCACGCAAGCACACACCTACAACCGTATACCATATAGAAGAGTTCGCCAACATATCTCACAAGTTTTCATTTCGATAAACTAACGGAATATTTTCTGCCACTTCACGCGACTATAACTTCGTCTCTAACAGAAACTGATTTTCAAATGCATCAAATTAAAAACCATTAAAAACATTCTGTACGATATACTTTCAAGGCATATCATGACATTTAAACTAGATATTTATGATAAAAATTTAATATATAATATATATAATTTTCCGATTTTCAGAAAATTTATATCTTTTGCGTTATAGTAAAATGTAAGGAATCAAGCTGGAACATATCTTTGTATAATACAATTTATAATATTCAAATTGCGTGAGCACTTTTAGAGAAAACCGTGAAGATTCATTGAAAATCGCTGAAATCTAGTCCCTTATTTACTTTTTTTTCTGATTTTCTAGAAAATCGTAAATCTCATGTTATAAACAATTATATGGGACCTTTCTGTAACGTTCCTTAATATAATGAGTTTGAACCATCTAAATTGCCCAAGCCGTTTTTGAATAATCACCCGGCATGCATAAAAAAAAGTTGCATTCGATTCGATAACCTCCTCCTTTTTGGAAGTCGGTTAAAAATACGACGAATATTTTTAAATAAAAGTATAAACAAAAGAGGGCTCTGCTCCAAAAAGATGATTGTTTAATTTTTAAATTTTAACGCGGGCGAGCTTTAACTACATTTACCTATTGTTTTTGTTTGTTTTTTTTTTCTGAAAAACAGAACGTTTGATTTCAATAAAAATTGCATGAAGCTATTTCAGGATTAACCTTAACAAAATATAGTTTATACTATCCGAATTATTTAAGCCTGTTTCAAAAAATACTACAGAATACAGACATCTGGAAATTTCAGCGAAAACTAGCTCATAGAGATCCCACATGGGGAGTCGTACCTGTGCGTAAGCGCGTTTTTACGTAATTATTAGGATAGAAAACACATAATAGAATTCGTAGGTTAACTAAAACCTATGAAAGAAATCAAGATACCACCTTTTCGAGATTTAAGAGAAGCGCTACTGACGAAGGTTCTCGATTAGAAATAATAGACTGTCTTGCGCTGTCATGTTGCCTAGAACAAAGAATAAAGGTTACCTACTTCCATGTGCACCCCATACAATAACTCCTACTGTTCGGTTTACATGTTGAGATTTATCACAGAGGATGGCCTGATACCATTTCACATTCCAATTTTGTCGTTCTCTGCACCACTGTAGTCATTGCCGTTGATGATCAGCGGCCAGAGGTAGCACAAGATGGGGTCGATAATGTTGCAGGCCAAAAGACCTTATACGGCGGTAAACCGTTAGGACACTTACAAGATGGCCTTGTTCTCTTAACCACACATCAGTAAATTTCGAGGTGTCAAAAATCGGTCTTTAAAAGCCATTAGTCTTAGACGTCGTTTTTGAACTTCATTTGTGCCCCTTCGATGTCCGGTGTCTATTCTTCGCCGATTTTGGGTATTAGCAAGCCACGCTTGACAACATCTCATAACAGTAGTTGGATTTCTGTTCGTGCTGTTAGCGATTTCTCGAAATGAACAACCCGCTTCCCGTAAACCAATAATTCAAGCTCTTTCAAAGGACCCCGCAGAATCCTTATGGGAAATGGCTTTCGGCCAAATTTTTCCAAATTAAAGTATGTGATAGCTCTTGAAGAGTAAATTCAAAGTGCTAATGGGCACAAAGCTCCAGATCCAATAGTTTAGGATCTACAGCCCTCTAAAGTTGATGTGGTCCAGAATTCTTATGGGAAATGGCTTTCGGCTAATTTTTTTCAAATTCAAGTATGTGATAGCTCTTGAAGAGTAAATCAAAAGTGCTCATGGGCACAAAGCTCCAGAGCCAATAGTTTAGGATCTGCAGCCCTCTAAAGTTGACGTTGTCCAGAATACTTATGGGAAATGACTTTGGGTTAAATTTTTTTCCAATACAAGTAGGTGATAGCTCTTGAAGAGTAAATCAAAAGTGCTCATGAGCACACAACTCCAGAGCCAAGACTTTAGGATCTACAGCCCTCTCCCTCTAAAGTTGAAGCCATTTCCCATAAGGATTCTGGACCAAGTCAAGTCCTAAACTATTGGCTTTGGAGCCTTGTGCCCATGAGCACTTTTGATCTACTCTTCAAGAGCTATAACATACTTTAATTTGAAAAAATTTGGCCGAAAGCCATTTCCCATAAGGATTCTGCGGGGTCCTTTACCAAATTTTAATCATTTACTCCTTGTTTTATTAAAACAATATTAAATTTAAACATCTTCTTGTGGGTGTTGCGATTTATTCATCAGTTGAGAGAAGCGCAATTGATGAAGGTTCTCAACCAGAAACAATACATTGTCTTGCGTTCAATGGATTGTCAAATCTCGAAAAAGTAGTATTAACACGGTATTAGTCAATTCCATTTGAAAATCTGTTCGGGAATTAAACAAATAACTTATCTAGCCTGCTTGAAAAAAGTGTTACTAATTTTAGCTAAGGTTTCGTAAACAACTCCGAAAAACAGGAAACAAAATGACCTAAAAGCTAAAACGAGTCGTTTAGCAATAAGGGCCAAGGAAAACAAAACCAATGAAGTGTGCATTTATTATTCTGAAAATATATCGAATTAACGGGGTATGTCCGAAACTAATTTCTCATTCTGTCATGGGATCTCCTGATGATGACGGTCATTACGGAGAGGAAATTGCTTTTGCGTGCATTTGAAAAATAAAATTTCCCGAGAATCTCGTAGTCGACCAACAGAAGAAACCTTTAAAAAGTCGGGAGTAAATTATTGCGGTATTTTTCTCAGAATGGAAAACACCGAAGTCGATGGAAAAAACGGAAGAATCCAATTTCGTCCAAAGTGGGAAAACTACGTATTTGGGGTTGTTGCTTGTAGGAATAATAGGTTTTACGGAGAAATTTATATTTTTCAAGTCTTATCATTGTGAGAATACTTTATGTATTTACAAAATACTATAATTATTTACTGTACTGTTGATACAGTGTACAAGTATGGAACATACCAAACAGAAGGGCACGTGTAAAAGGAAAACTGTTTGTTGTTTCACGTAACATTTATTTACTGTGAGGACGCGTGGGTTGGAACATATTCATTTAAAATTCAGGTGTTGGTTTTTTGGAAAAATGCTCGGACACGTCGTTTTTTTTGGACTGCGGTTTTTATGATGATAAACTCATTTAACAGGGTGGCCCAGAAATAAATTGCGACCATCAACTTCATTTTTTCAAATAGAAACATTTGTTTTTTATTTTATTTTTAAATTCTGCATTAAATTCTAAGTAGTTTTCATGTACAATGTCCTATAACGAAAATCAACAGTTATTATAAAATTACATTTCTTTCTAAAGTTAAGAAAACAACGGTAAAAATGAGGTATTGTTGGCGGTATTTTAGTCGCATGAATGGAAACCCTTTTTTTAAATGCTGGAGTTTTTAACACTTGTTTATTTCCATAGAAACCGTACTATAATTTTACTTCAAATCAGTAGTTGTCAAGTGCAGTTGCAAAGTTTCAAAGTATGACGCGTTTAACTGAAAAGCCGCGAATAGAAATTTTGACGTTGTTAGGATATGGCGACTGTACTCGAACACAAGCTGAAGTTTGCGAATTGTTTAATATGAAGTACTCGGAGCAGCCTATTACACGATCGGTAGTTAGTAAAATAGAAAAAAAGTTTCTAGAATTTGTCCACGTAAGAAATAATGACAAAACCAAACATCTTCCAGAAGATACACAATTAAATGTTTTGCTCGATTTACCAGAAAATCCTCACAAATCCACTAGACAAATAGCCGCAGAACAGTCATCTTCTGTTGTAAAACGCTTGCATAGAAATAAATGGCACCCATATAAAGTTCATTTAGTTCAGGAACTTACTGAAGATGATTTGGACCGGAGAGTAGAATTTTGCGAAATAATGATGGATAGATGCAATGTCAACCCGCACTTTTCAAGTAAGATAGTTTTTCTGACGAGGCAGCATTTTGTTTAAATGGTTCAGTAAACAGGCAAAATTTTCGATATTGGGCATCAGAAAACCCACATTGGATTATGGAAAGTTGTACACAGTTTTCCAAGAAAGTTAACGTATGGGCCGGAATTGTGGGTACTTCAGTTGTGGGTCCTTTTTTATTGAGGGAACACTTAACTCGGAAAAGTATTTAGAGATATGGCAAATTGACATAATACCCTGTTTAATAGAACTTCACCCGAATGGTGAAAACCCCAATATACTGGCAGATTCGGTATGGTTTCAACAGGATGGAGCGCCCCGCACTATTCGCGAACAGTGCGAGATTATGTTGACAATATTTTCCCAAATAGATGAATTAGATTTTTCTCTTTAGGGTTACTTGAAATCGAAAGTCTACTTCAATAAGCCGGAAAATATCGAGGAATTAAAGAATAGAATTAGGGCCGAAATACAACGAATCCTGCCACAAACGCTATATGAAGTGTTACGAGAATTTGAAAACTGTCTTAGGTATTGTCCATGGGCGGATCCAAGGGGGGGGGGGGGCGATCGCCCCCACCGAGAGCCTGAAAGTTACTAAATTTAATATTACAACGAGGTAATCCTTACTTCAAAAGCCTATAAGAAAGTAACTTCTATGGGTTTAAACCTTAGAACAACTTTTTTTAATGTAATAACCCAAGAAATTTGGGTTTAAAATTTTATATAGGTAAATTTAGTACTGGATCACCTTTCCTGAAGCATGAAATTTTTTTCTTCAATTTTGAAAGAAATGTAATTTTTTTAATAACTGTTAATTTTCGGTATAGGACACTGTAGAAAAATACTTAGAATTTTCCAAAAAACCAACACCTGAATTTTAAATGAATTTGTTCCAATCCACGCGCCCTCATTTTATATCATTTACTAGCTGACCCGTCCCGGCTTTGCACGGACTAGACAAAGGAGCGTGTTATCTTGAACATATTTTTTCATTTGGTAATTTCCCCATCCCATAAATTTTTAATGTTTTTTTTTGAAAAACCGTTTTAAGTTAATCATTCTTGAGCTGAAGGTATAGTATATGGATATAAGTGCTTCTAAAAATAAAGTATCTTAAGATGTAATATGATAAACTAAACATATTTGACGAATTTGAGTTTTTTGATATTTGATATTGTAGTTTTCCCGTTTTCCTTTTTTAGTTTTTTTGACATGTGTTATCATTGCCATTATTGACATGGCTGACGATTTTGACGTTTTTAACATTTTTGACGTTTTTGAAATTTTTGACATCTTTTACATTTTTGGCATTTTTTTTTCATTTTTTACATTTTTAAAATTTGTGATATTTTTGACAGTTTTGACCTGTTTGAGATTTTTGCAGTTAACATTTTTGATAGTTTTACTTTTTTCAAGTTAATGGTTACGTTGAGATTTTTGATGTTTTGTATATTTTAAATTTTGTAGATTTTTCTCATTTTAGGTTTTCGGTAGGATAGTTTTGATAATTTTTATATTCTCTTCGAGGTGTCATTCTTTTATAGGCAAGATAATATATATGCTATATAGTTATTGTTTCTGGTCGATAACCTTCGTCAGTTGCGCAGCCCACAATAGAATGTCCTCTCCAACACCTATTTATGTATTTGATACATAGCGGTAAATTTGTAGACGCGAGATGTAAAGACCGACATCTAGGATTTTCGGGGAAACTAGCACACAGATGTTCCGAATCTGGAGCCGTTCGGTGTAAATGTCTGTAACTCCTTGATTAGAATGTCACGATAATTTAAATGTCATTTAATTAATATCAGTAAACTGTATACAGGTAAGCATTAACTTAATAAACCAATGAAAAAATAGACTAATATGAGTAGGCAATAGTTATGTAAATAAAAACGTAATAAACTGCTGAGAAAAAAACATTTATTTATTTATTTATTGAAACCAGTATACAGTTTACAATGAAAAATTATCATTAAATAAACCCACAGAGGGATAGGAATCCCTGTACGTGCCTGGTACACTTAAGATTAAACCTTAAAACTAAACTAAACTTAAATAATACAAAAAAAAATCATGTAACATCTAACACAAATCAGTAAATATTTTACCTACCAAAGTGTATATTGCATTAATAATTAGTAAAAGCATTTAGTGAAATAATAACTTCATTTTATATTATTAATTATCCATTGAGCCAATTTTTTTTTTGTTTGCTTTGTCACAGTTCACCATACATTTGGTAATATATTAAATATTTTTATTGCATTGATATAGCTGTATTAAGTAAAAATTCTTTTATTTATTTTAGGTAGTTGAATAGCTTTATTTCTAGTAACACTAGTGGTTGTTAAAAACTCAGTTTTAAGTGTGTCATAATGATAACATAACGATTCAAGAGCAAATAATTGTACAAGATTAACTGGATTTTTGCTTGTATTATTAGAATTTTTGTTCAAGATTTTAAGTAATCTATTTTGAAGCACTTGCAGATGAAATATACTATTGGAATACGCTCCTCCCCAAGCAATATTACCATAAGAAATAATACTATGGAAGAATGCGTAATAAATTATTTTTATTATATCAGCTGTCATTATTTTAGATAATTTGTAGAACACAAAAACCAAGTACTTAGTTTTATTAACAATGTAATTAATATGTTTATCCCACTTAAGGTTAAAATCAAAAATAATTCTTAAGTATTTGTGATGTTCAACTCTATTAATCTGGCCGTCATTTATACATATATTCATTTTCTTTGGCACACTATCACTGTAGCATCCAAAAGCAATATAAACAGTTTTATTTATATTAAGTGATAATTTGTTGGATACTAACCACTCATTCACTTCCCTTAACAATAAATTCATCTTATGTTGGGCTTCACCCCAGGTGTTTGCAGATGATATTACTGCCGTATCATCTGCATGTGACAGTATAGTTTCATCTGGCATTCGATACAGTAAATCATTGACATATAGTATAAAAAGTAGAGGGCCTAGAACAGTACCCTGTGGCACCCCAATAGTTATATTTCTATAAGTATTGTAACATTCATTAATTTCCATGCTTTGTTTTCTATTTTTAAGATAACTAATTACAAGATCTTAAGCTTTACCTCTAATTCCTAGATTATATATATTTTTTGCATAATTTATTGTGGTTTACAGTATCGAATGCTTTTGCCAAATCCAAAAACGTGATTATTAAAGGTTTACATTTATCTAGGTTACAGTGAATAATTTTAGTAATTTGCTGAAGAGCATCACGAGTCCCAATATTTTTAATAAATCCAAACTGCCATTTTGAAAATAATTTACATTTATTTATAAAATTAAAGATTCTAAAATGTACCACTTTTTCAAATACTTTTGCAATGTTTGAAATAAGTGAAATTGGCCGATAGTTAGATAGGCAAGACTTACTTCCTCCTTTATGCACAGGTACAATATCTGCCTTTTTGAGATCATCAGGCCATACTACAAGACTAATACATAAATTATTGATATAACTTAAAGTATCAACTATATAAATTGAAATATGTTTCAAAATCTTAGAACTTATTTTATCAACTCCTGCCTTTTTAACTTTCATGTTGTGTACAATTTTGTTTATTTCAATTGAGTCTGTTGGTTACAGATAAATAGTTTTATCATTCATGGTTGGCATATTAATATTACTTTGAGTTGTGGGAATATTATTACTTAATTTTTCACCAATTTCTAAGAAATAATTATTCATAGTATTCACTATATTACATTCCGAAATTATTTTTTGATTGTTTTCGTCCATTATATAATTAAAATGAGTATTTTTTACTTTTATTATTAACTTTCTTATTTATAAACTCCCATAACTTTTTTGGGTCATTTCTATTATCCTCAAATAATTTTCTCACAGTTATATTTAGCTTCCTTTATAACTTTGTTGTAAATTTTAAGATATTTTTTGTATTTAGTTTCAGCAAATAAATTTGTAGGATTTTTTCTCCATGTAAGTTAAAGTTTTTCTTTAGTTTTACTTGACACTACAATAGCTCTAGTTATCCAAGATTTTTTTCCCTTAACTTTAATTTTTCTAATATTTTAAGCATTTTCGACACAGTAGTTATTAATATTCCTGGTAAATGCTTCAATAGCAATATTTGGGTCTCTAATGAATTTAGACTGCTTGCAATATTTTTAAGCTTGGAGTAATCAACATAGAAGTAATTATCGGTAATATCACTTAAATAGAGTTTTTTTAATGTTTATTATTAAGGAATAATGATCAGTAATAGAATTTTTCAGAGTATAAGTATTAGTTTCTAAACTCTCAGTTTTATAAAAACAATTATCAATACAGGTACCTTTATTATAATCATTAATTGAAGGTCTAGTAATTTTTCTGGTAACCTGGTATAATATATATATATATATATATATATATATATATATATATATATATTTATAATACAATTTACCACAATTTTCATCACGTGCCATGTGCCTTGACAGCTGGCTGGCTGTCGCATATTTGTACATTTAATGAAATGTTTACTATTATTTTAAACCGAATTCTCGGCATTATAGCTAAAAACCAATATAGACAAATTGAAGTGGAATTATGAACTTGCAAAATATCTTTAGTATATCCCGGTCGGACCATTCTCGTTAATACGGTGGGATGTGCAAAATAGGTCTCTAAATTATTTCAATCGAATTGTTCAAAAACTACTTATTAAATATTATCCATCGTGAGCCCATATAAACTTAGTATCAAATCGTTTTGATGATGACTTAATATTCCAGTATTAGTTACCAGAAAGTTATAAATTTTAGAAAAAAATCCATATTTCACAGTTTTTCTGAGTTTACTAGGTAAAAAATGATCCAATCAGGATGTATAAACACTCATTAAAAAGAATTTCTTATTCTCTACAACTTTCCTGTAGACGGCATTACGATTTCTTCATTACTTTTCATTGTATAAGCAAAAAACAAAAGAAATTCGTATTTTTGTGGGTTTTTATTATTTAAATGAGTTAAATTTTGCTCTATAAACTGGTGTAGAACTAGAATAAATAGTTACATCGAGTAACCCATAGACAGTTGTAGGCATATAATAGTTAATAGATAGGGCGGGGTAGAACAATTGTTATACAGGGTGGTAAAAAAATATTAATATAATGAATTACCTGTTGGGTAGCCCCTAAGCAGTTACATTTATAGGTTGGTTGGAATATAGGGTTGAGTGGAATTATAGTTATATAGTTTCAAAATATGTTACATTGGCTGGACATTAGCTGCTGCATATACAGGGTGGTTGACATATATGCTGGAGTAGAATTATGGTTATACAGCGTGATTTAAAAAATATTGAAATAAAAATTCTCTATTTGGTAGTCCATAAGCGGATGCATATATAGGATGGTTGTAATATAAGATAGAGAGGAAATGTACTTATACAGAGGGTTAGAAATGATTTATGGGGAGCCCACAAGGTATGCATGTATATGATATTTGAAATATAGAGCGGAATAGAAATATGGTTATTGAAAGTGGTTAAAAAAAATTAGATACAATAAGTGTTATATATTTATAGGGTGTTTAAAAAATAGAAAAAAATACTTGGTGGTCTATAAGCATATATAGAGAGGTTGAAATATATTATGAGGTGGAATTATTATAAAGAGTGTCTCAATAAATGTTACCGAATTGAAATTAAACTAATTTATTTCGTCTTGGATATATGTACCCAGATATATGAACGCATTAATATTTAAGTCTTCATAGAAAAATCTGCGTGGTCTAAGACCTAAAATGAAATCATCACATGTTACTTATATTTTAGTTGTATGCGAGGGTCGTCAAAAATACGATTTTTGTCTCACAATACCGAACATCGTTATGACACAAAGTTAATCAGAATTGAATACAATGCATCCAATTATGCCATTACACCACAAAAAATAAATAAATAAATTTAAAAAAAAAGTAATAAAAACCGGCTTTCTTAGTGTGTTATCAAAACTGTGACTTTTAGTTTTTCAAAACTATATTTTTCAGCCACTAAAATCCCAGACTGCATTGATCGAAAGATACAATCGCGGCGTGAGTCATAAAAAGAGGAAGTACGAGTTGAAATAGATCCAATTTAAATAATGGAATAATGTAACCAACGTCGAAATGATTTTCTGGACCCTACTTTTAAGTATCCTCACTCTAATTAATCTTCCGTACACAGTTACAATCGCCCCTTGAAGGAAAATCATCTTTCGTTGCTTAGCAACGGCATCTCTAACCCGCATGTGTGTATTCACGTTGACGAGGTGCATCTAATGAATGTTATCAAAAGTCTCTAACGTATATAATTTTTATTTTGGGTTATCAATCGTGTCGTAGAAGAATCTATAATTGTACGTCGCTAGAAGAGAAATGAAATGCTTTCATTTCTCTTGTACGTTATTATAATCTACGATCGGTAAATACAGAACCGGTTGGTACAATATTTAACGCAGAGACGCTATTGCGTCCTGAGTTCAGATATAGACTGTTTTAGTTTGTTCATTATCATTCTTGCTGCCACGTCTTTATCTTTTTTATTTTAATTTTAATTAGCTTAATCCCTTAAAATATCGATAAAATGAGAAATTTTATGTTAGTAGTTCGCGAGTGCATGGGGTGCTATAAACTAAAACAAAACGACAGTGACGAAACGTACGTGACGCTTGCTACAATTGCTGTGTAGTGGTACAAGAGTTACCGTTTCTTCACAGCGTAGTGTAGTCTTTAATTACAAATAACATTCATTATTTTAATTGATCTATAACTATTTTAATGTCATTGAAAAATATATATTATAAAAAATAAAACCGACTTCATAAAGAACGTAACTTAACTAAAAAACTGGGCACCGACTTCAGAGAAAGTGTCTAAGTACTTCTTGGGAAATAACACCACAGTTAAGAAAATTGCTGTATATTCCAAACGTTTCGGGGTCTAGGTCAGACCCCGTTGTCAATGGTTAAGAAACTATGGATAAAAAAGCCACAATTCTAAGATGTAAATTAAAATATTTGACAATATGTATTATTTGACTTCTGACGTAACTAAGAGAATTTTATTTGTAATATACAGGGTAGCACAGAAACTTCTAAAGATCATATAATCATAAAGTTCCTTTCAAATTGGAAGAATTTGAGAGGGAGATCTTCAGAGTGCGACTTTGTTATATTTGCCAAAAATGTGACCAAAGAATTTTCTTGATTCAGTGATCCCATTAAAATCATAAGGGAAAACCTAGGAAAAACCTTATGAACTATCCCGATATTGGGTTGTTCACAAGGACATGACCATTTGCAATTTCTTCCTTAATCATCGGCAACCAGGAACGACTGAATTCTACGGAGGATTTTATGACCAAGGTCCCAAGCATGTTCACAAATTTTGGATTTTTCAAATTGTCGGTTTTTTAGTAATTTTTGTGTTCGTTTACTCGAACATTTAGAGGTCTAGAGGTTTCTCCAATATAGACTTTATTACATTCACAAGGGATTTTATAAATGCATTTTTTTGTATTTGAGTTGTGTTATTTGGTTTGGTTTTTGATATAATTGATTTTAGGGTATTTCTTGTTTTAAATGATGTTTTGATAGTATATCTGTTTCCACTCTTTTTAGTCTTTCTGATAGCCCCTGTATGTATGGTATAGTTATTGAATTAATGTGATTATCTTGGAGTGTTGCTTGGTGAAGTATGATGTTGGGATGTTGGTTGTTACGGATTGTTTGGTATTCGATTTTGTTTAACTCTGAAGATGCGAGATGTAAAGACCGACATCTAGGATTTTCGGGGAAACTAGCACATAGAGGCTCCGAATCTGGAGCTCCAGAAGTAAACTTGAGTTTAGTGAAAAACGAAAAATATATTTTTAAAATCAAAGTTTTCAATTATAAATATTATAGACATCGTGATGAGACTAAAAACTAAAAAACACGCTTTAATAACTAACCCACCTAAAAAGTAGAAAATAATTTTTAATTATAATCAGTTTATATTACATCAGTAGAAAGTCGAACAATCAATCATGATTAATTACCTCAAATAAAAATATAATAAAATTTAAATTATTAACAGAATAATTCAATTCAGAATAAAAAGTGTGGGGTGCTTGAAACATTAAATTTTACAATTATTCTATTGGCAACTATTTATGAGAGGTGAGTCGTGCAAATATAGTTAATTATTTATTATCCGACATTTTGATTTAATGCTAAATTTTATAATCAGTTTTTTCATTAAAAAAGATTATTATACAATTTTTAGTGATATAGCACAATTGGGTGCATTTTTCAGTTCTAATAAACAATTTGAGACATAATCAAAATTAAAGGTACTTCACTTTGAAGCAAAATTGATACTTTTTTTCAAAAAGTGACACAAATATTTATTATACAATTTTGAGTGATATGGTATAATTAGATTCAGTTTTTTTTAGTCAATTTACTTCGTTTAAAAACAATTTTAGATATTATCAAATATAAAGGTACCTCATTCTTAAGCAAAATTCATATTTACTGACAAAATTCGTATAGAAGAAGTGACATGTAATCACTATAGTAGGAGAGATAGAGTGGGATTTTGCTCGTCATCCTGAAAATGGACTGGCGAAAAGGGTTAAACTTGTCAAAAAAGGGGTGAATTTCGTTATTAAGTAAAAAGAACGCCACTTGCAATATTTTTTGCTTACAGAACAGAAATCATAATCCAAAAAGCTAAATGACATAAATATATTTTTCATGACGTCATTAATGTGGTCTGTATGACGTCATAGACAATTTTTTTAAATGCGAAGCGACATTTTTTATTAAGGATTCGGAAAGAGCGGAAAATTTCATGTCCGAATATGACTTTGACCATGACCTTGAACTTGATCTTCCGGGTGATTCCAAGATCAAAGTATTTTTGAAAAATCAATCAGTTATAGCTAGATTAGGTGTGCAGGGGTTTTCGAAATCGCTGATTTCGAATCTGAAATCAGTTTTTCAAAATTCACAATCCAAGATGGCGGAGCAATTTTTTTAAAAAGTCAACCAATTGATGCACAACCAATTAACGGTAATCGATGTTTTTAATCCTGATCGGAAAAACAAATTTGACGTTGAAGTTGGCCACTACTTGTTTTGACAATTTTCAAAAACTGATTTCATATTCGTAATCATCGACGTCGAAAACCCCCATATACCAAATTGGGTGTAGGTTGGTTGATTTTGTTTCAAACTGACAATTTTCAAAATCAGATTTTCGCAATACAAGAGTTTTTCAATCAAAAACTGATTTCAGATTCGAAATCAGCGACGTCGAAAATCCCCCGTATACCTATTTTGGCTATAATAGGTTGATTTTTCAAACAAACTTTAATATTGGAATGGCTTTCAACGTCAAGTTCAAGGTCATGGTCAAAGTCATATTCGGACCTGAATTTTTCCGCTCTTTCCAAATCAGTGATGAAAAATGTGGCTTCGCATTTAAAACAATTGTGTATGACGTCATACAGACCACATTAATGACGTCATGAAAAATATATTTATGTCAATTAGCTGTACAACCTTTTGGATTATGATTTCTTTTCTGTAAGCAAAAAATATTGCAAATGGCGTTCTTTTTACTTAATAACGAAGTTCACCCCTATTTTTGACAAGTTTACCCCTGTCCGCCAGCTTGATGGTAACGCTCTAGGCAGACGCCTCTCGGGAATTTGCTTAAATGCATCACAATCTTGTAGGCAGCAAATTTTGGAACGTTTACTCGATGATAAGCATGACCAAAAAAATTACCACTTTCACCCTATCTAGGCACCACAAAAATTATCATTTTCACACCCTGTAACTATGCTCGGTTATCACTTCCACTGGCGCCTGCCTAGAAATGTCATGTAGTTCAGAAATTGAACTTAATACGATATATACTGTCCATTTTCTCGATGACGAGCAAAAAACCAGCTCTATCTCTTAAGCCTTCGCCACACAGAAAGCGTTATAACGCGACGTTCGGCGTTTTTGTACCGTCGCGTTACGACGTTGTTTGTATTACTCAAGTTTGTATCATCGCTGCCACACTCACGACGTTATGACGTCGCGTTACCTTACCTAACGCGACGTTAGTCATTCGGGTTGTCACAAAATACAAAATAACAAGAAACAGAAATAATTAATCGAGCACGTGAGAAAGTTTGTTTATTTGTATGATATCTCCCATAATTTATATAAAAATATCGTCAAAAAGGCGGAGGCATGTGATTGCTGAAGAACTGAGTATTTCAAATTAGTAAAAATTTTATTACTATTATTACGTATCATAGCATTATTAATAAGAAATTGATTTACGACTGCATGCTTATGTTTAGCCAGTCTTTTTCTATGAATTGTGTTAGGCTAATTTTACCCTAGGAAGCAAATATTTAAAAAAATTACAAAATATGATGATTTTATATAATGCGTTTTAATTCATACAATTATGACCTACTGTTAAAATAATCAGCAATCTTTTCGCGGACTTCAATTGCAGCATTTGTTGATCTTCGATTGGTGGCATTTGTTGATGCGAGTGCTTGCATAGGATCTATGGCATCATCTTCACCAAAATCATTGGCTGAAAATGCTAGCTGAACATTATTTTTGGTTATAATGTAGGTATGTAAACAGGTAACAGCTTTAACTATGCTATCTGCATTTGAGGCACCTGATTCTATTGGTCTCAAAAACCCGGCCATTTCGTAGCCAATATACGGAAAGCATTTGCCACGACACGGAGGGCTCGACTGAGTTGGGCATTGTAACATTTTTTTTTGATCGATCATTCTTGGTTTATGATACGGCCTCATTAGGTACGTTTGAAGTGGGAAGCAAGCTGATGATGACATGAGGCATGGGAGTAGTTGTGCCAGGTAGAGGTTTTGGAGGCAGAATATTAATAGGGTGTACCGAACACCGTCTTTTCCTTTCACAACTCAAAGCTAGAAGAAGCACAGCTTCCTACTACTCATTGCTTTCTATTCAGATATGTACCTGAAATAGAAACACACACGCAGTACTGAAACCTTTTTCCAGATATCGCTGTGTGTGTGTCATAGCCATATCGCTGAACGCCGAGGAGAACGCGCGTTCCCTGAGCGTCGCGTTATAACGTATTCTGTGTGGCGAAGGCTTTAGACTACTACAGTATAGGTTTCAGACCATGCGGATCTTTTTATGAGGAACAACTTTTTCTTTAAATATCTTTCTAGAATCCAATTAAAAACTTGCATCTTGAAGTTGATTAACAGAATATTTATTTTGCTATAATTCCAATCTATTTTCAATTTATTACACCCCAGGAACGGAAACATTTTTTTTAATACTGTCGCCTTCACCAAAAATTACTATACAAGAAAAGTCTGTTAAAATTAAAATTATGGGACCGCTTCGGGATACCCTTACAGAATACAGTTTAAACGATCGTTGCTCTCGTCGATGCTCTTATCACTTATCGCAGCTCCAACATAAAAATACCCATACATATTTAGAAAAGTTTTCTATTCAACAGTAAACGAGGTTGGTCAAACTAATAAATTATGCTTAAAAGTAAAATATCGAAAAAGTTAATTAGATTTGAAAACTGATTCCAATTAAGCCTACACATCACTAAAAATTATAAAATAAATACATTTAAAAAAAATGAAACCGACTTGAAAAAAATTACATAACTAAAAAGCATGAAATATTTTTTTGTACAACAATTGAATACTTTTTCTGAAGTCGGTGCCAAGCTAAAGTGAAAATAATTTGGGAAGTACACTTAAAAGTTGTACTTCGCAACTACGCTGTTCAAATTGACACCGACTTCAGAAAAAGTTTTTTTTTAAGTAGTTTTTTTTTAATGTATTTATTTGTGTAATTCTGGTTTGTTATCCTTGTCTACCATCCATAAACTTGTACTTCTTTGTGCTGTTCCGACGCATGTTCAGCCTCTAATTTAAAATATCGCAAACAGAAATTAGAATGTTCATTAGAACGAAAAGCAAATTTTGTGCTGGTATTGTATATTAATTGGTTGTTAGCTTTGTTTATTTATTATAATTTATTGATTTTCTACAAACGAAGAGGTTCTTTTAATGTATAAATTGGTCCCTGTTGCAATGTTTGCATTTCACCAAAATACTGAACTATTTTAAAAATATAAATGTAAGCTTCTGCTGTGAAACTTCCGTTTCAAAAAAATATAAGCCTACATTTGTATTTCTTGAAAAAACACCACTTTTAAAAATTATGAAACCTGCCCTTATTATAGCAATTAACGACGCGTCATCCATCTTCCTTTATGTTGGAACTGCCCAGTTACTTATGGGATGAATAAATGTGGACAACTCTAGAGAATGCGCTTAGCACAAGTTAACTTGAAACATGAGGCGCAATTGGAAAAGGAAGTGAAAAACGTGCACCAGTGTAAACATATCTTGGCAATCACATAGGCAGGATGACAGGCGATAGGGTGTAAGAATTGCAAGAGACAAATTGCAATCAGGTAAACGAGATATGCGACGACCCCGGAGAAGATAGATTGATAATACCTGTAATGATTGTGACCTAACCCACTTTGGGTTCTTACCCTTCTTTAAAATGTGTTTTTTATGAATGGCTATATTCATTATTATTTGGACCACTTTCTAATATTTATTCTATATTGCATCCACACGTATATGCTTCTGTGTATTGGTCACCCCTATATAACTTATTGGTCTATCGTTTTCTGAATCACCCTGTACAACTATAACTCAACACAATATTGCAACGGTCTTGATATTTTTAAAACCACATTTTATAAGTATAAATCTTGTCCACACTCTATTGACTGTTTCTATTGTTTAAATTATTCTTCTATACCTATGATTTTACTTCGCCCCATATGTCTAGTATTCCACTTATGCAACGGCTAATGGTCTACTCTATATGACAAAATTCACATTTTTGAACCACATTTTATGACTATAATTTTACTCTACCATTAATTTCAGCCACCCGGTATATGCAACTGTTTCCAAAATTTAATTTTTTTTTGAATCTATGTCTATAATTATATTAAACCCCCTCCTAAAATTCAAATATCATAACTGTTTATGCTTATGTAACAAATTTGTGATACACACTGCATAACAATAATTAAACGCCACTGTTACTTCAAACACTTTATATAAGCAACTACTTATGTTCCACACTATATAACTTTTTTTAACCGCCCTGTAAAACTGTAATTCTATTCCACCTTATATTTCAACCCTAAGCCTTCTTCTTCCACTCTGTATAACTATAGTTCTGCTCCACTGTTATTTCAACCACCTTGTATAAGGAACTATTTATTTGCCACGCATACAGTATTTTTTTAACCATCTTGTATAACTAATTCAATTCCACCTTATATTTCAACCATCCTATGTATACAACTGCTTATGTAATATCACATGCATCCACGCACACACCTATTAACGTACACCATATAGAGTTCGCCGACATAACAAACTTTCGTTGCGATAAACTAATGGATTTTTTTCTGCCGTTTCACACGACATTAAACCCCGTAACTTAGCTTCGTCTCTAAAAGAAACTGACTTCAATTGAATCAAAATAAAAATCAGTCAAACGCCCTGTATGATACACTTGCATGGCATATCTTGACATTTAAACTAGATATTTATGATGAAACTTTGACATTTACATTGAGGTTTTCAGTTTTTTTGCATAAATTTTTCAGAAAAATGGTATGTTTTACGTTATAGAAAAATATACGGAATCAAGCTGTAACATATATTTGTAGAATAGAATTTATAATATTCAAATTGCTTGAGCCGTTTTAGCGAACACAGTGAAGATTCAATTCATTAAAAATAATGCAGTTTAAATAATCAAAATTGTCCGAATAAAACTTCATCCTTTTTGGACGTTGGTTAATAAAAATCTGCATTTGCCGAAAGTAAGTTTACAAAATAGTTCAGTCATTGGAGGTTCAAATTTGTATATTGAAATGCATATAAATTTATTTGCTCTTTTCACTGGTAATTGAATCCTATTAATAGATCTTTTCACCCTTTGTGATGCGCAGGCGCGTTTGGCATGTTAAAAAGGCGGGAATATGAAAGTTTCGTGCACTTTTCACAAATATGCATAGGGAACTAGTATTAATACCGTTATTAATATCAATGAAGTTAACTGAAATATTAATTAGTGGAGCTTTATGTGTACATCCTTCAATTAAAGCAAATAACTGCATTAAATTATAATGGTGGTTAAAGTGATATTTTCATCCACAAGGTGAAAATAAGGCTAATGTATTTGACAGGTTAGGACAAAAATGATAATCATATTAGATTTAATGTAAATAATATACTAATAATTTATAAAATAAATATTAATTATACAAAATACAAATTTAATTAACTTATTATTATTATGGTTTTATCAGTCATTGCCTTTTTTTCTACAATTTGTGATCTAAATTATATTGGCTATTCATCTTTCGACTGACAGATATATGAAAGTTAATTTATAAGATTTTCACGAAATCTGTACAAAAATTGTATATAATATTACTGAATGAGTTGGTACAAATAAAATATAAAATTCAGTATACAGAGATTTTTGAAGAAATTGGGACACCAAGAAAATTGATCCTGGATAATGCCACATATTTCAAGAGTGAAAGATTTAAAACGTTTTTACAAGACAAAGATATCGAACCTAGATATATTTTAATTTGACATCCCAACGCTAATCAGACTGAGAGATACATCCAAGAAGTTATCAAATATTTGAGAATTTATAGTAGCAAATATTATATAGGAAGTGGGATAATTATCTAAATATAGCAGAAAAAGTAATCAATAGTACTCCAAACAATATGACAGAACAAACACCACATCGACTAATGCATAACAAATATCCAGAAAGACCGTGGAGGCAAACAAGCAAAAAGGAGTATACCCAAATAATTAATAATAAATAGAAGAAGGCAAGAAAATACTTGAAAAATAAGGAAAAGAAAAACCCCAAGAAAATCAGATTTAAAAAGGGTGAATTAGTATAGGTCAAAGCACTAAGATATGCAAAGAGAGAAAGAGGTCAGTGTTTTAAATTAATGCTACCTTACGAAGGTCCATTTATAATAGATAATGAAAATGGATTGAATAGTTATTTATTAAAAGACATAAAAACGGGGAAGGAAAAAGGAGTATACCACATTAGTAGTTTATTTAGGTACATAGAATAAACATATAACAATTTAAAAAAAAAATAGTCAAACTGGTAGTAAAAATTTATAATCCAATTTTGTCACAAACCAAATAGTTTTAACAAAATTAAATTTGAAATTTTGGGGAAATTGTAATGAAATTAGCCCTCAGCTTTTATTTATTTTATTTATTTATTTATATACAATAGGTCATCTTACAGGTTGTCCCTAAGGCAAACCCTTAATAAAGATGACACACAGTGACAAATAGAAAATTACAAATAGGTGAAATCGAAATAATTAATTAACAACAAAGTTCCAAACTTAACAATATCTAAAGAGACAAACATAAAACTGTTAAATTATGTTGTGGATCCTGTTTATATATCACTGTTTACGCCTGTAACGATCTAGATAAATTTTTCTTAAAATTATTAAAATTGCAGGAAAAGATATCTACGTTTAAATGACAAATTATTATTATAAGCATTCATACTTCTTATTAACGGGGAGTTACCGTATAATTGGTAGAATAGTAAGGAACGTAAAAAATCTATTTGTGTCTTGTTCTAGGAAAACTGCAATTAATTGGTAAATTCTTGAGACACCATTCAGAACACAACATATTGTTAATAACTTTATAAATAAAACAAATATCGGAAATTCTCTTCTGATAAACAGTGGCTGAAGACTGTAGAATTTCAAGTTGTCACTATATTCTTGGTAATGCCGAAACCTAAAATATCTATAATTAAGTGCATTAACAATTTTTTTTTGTACATGTTCTAGGGATGTTATATACTTATCATATATAGGATTCCACGCCATATTGCAATATTCTAAAGAACACTTTACGTAAGAAATATACAACCGTATTACTGTACTATGGTCTTTAAAATCTTTTGTATTTCTTAGTATATAGCCCAGGAGCCTTAAGGCTTTTTGTACCATAAAGGAAATGTGGTTATCAAAGCTTAACTTTTTGTCCATAATAACTCCTAAATCTTTAGTTTGGGTTACTTGAGGAATAATATCATTATTGATGGTCATATCAACTAGTGGATTAACTAATCTTGAAAATAGTATACAATTGCACTTCGTTACATTCAATATTAATCTGTGGACTTGACAGAAACTAAAAAAGCTACAAAGGTCGGCTTGCATTAATTGGTAATCATTAATTGCTGAGATTTTTCGATAGATTTTCATGTCATCAGCATATAAAAGTACATTACAAAAAGAAAAACATTCAGCTACGTCTGAAATGAAAATACTAAATAATAAGGGACCCAGGTGGGACCCTTGTGGAACACCCAAATTAATAGGAGTGACTCTAGACTTTACATTTTTTAGAGCAACATACTGGGTTCTGTTGGAGATATATGAACAAATAAGATCCAGTACCATGCCATTATTTAATGTTATATCTTTTAGCAAGTTATTGTCTTAAAAACATACACATAAACATATATATGTATCTTTATTTACATAATCAATTACTTGTAATCAACCATCACTTAGTTCACATCTCTAACTCATAAATCACATTTAGCACATTTTGAACTATTTATTCTTTTCGTTGATCTAATAAGCTTTCGACGAGATTGGATACAAGGCTTTGGAAAACTGATAAAGTCAAATAAATTCTCCAAAAATGATTTACTGCACATATGGCTCCCACATATTCCATGACATTAATGCTTTTTGCTCCATTCTTTAATGATAAAATGTTATACATGTTAATTAAAATCGTTATACTGATAATTCACTTTAAGTTTATAACTATTAAAACGTTAATACTATTACTAAATTAGTAAATTACATTGAAAATATTATCTTCACGTTATAGGTAAATAAAGTGCACGCATGCGCAAAAATATTTTTCGAATATGAAAAGGCCTATTTTCAACGTTGGTGATTGTCTTCACGGACGACGGCCGTTTACGGACGTATGAGCAACCAGCATAACATAAAGAGACAACCCAATAAATGAACAGGTAGAACTGACTAAAAAAGATAATAGAAGAAGACGTTTAAAAATTACCTATTGACAATTAAAAGTGTTATCACAACTACTTTTAACAATGGATTTTCTTATCTAAGACCTCATATTTTAAAGTGTATTTTTTGGCAGATTATTTGTTTCCTATTTCTAGGTCGACGTTCCGACTGTGCCGGTCCTGATAAATCGCCGCGAGACCGAGAAACACGCGGTTATACTCTGATGCTTCAGATTCAGAAATTTCAGTCCGATCCAGCTAACCGTCGAGTTGATACCGCACGACAGCGTTTGAGAAAGTCGCGGCCCACTGTGTGTTTTGTTCGTCGAGACTGAAAATCCATCCAGCGTTGCTACTTGCTGCAGGAAAAGAGTGAATGTGTGTTCGTACACGTGAACATAGACACACCGTGACCGTTCTTGCAAGAAGGAATGCGAACCGTACCTTCAGTCGTGTACCAAGTCGGTGTCAGCTCTTCTCCTGTCGACTTTGCTATTTCAGGAATTTGACTGTGCAGGTCACGCGTGTCGATGGCACGGCGGCCGACTAGCATCGCGCAAGAATACGACGACTTCTAGCTTTTGTTGATGTTCCCTTCTTCGGACGCGTAATTTTTATTGTACCTGTTTTCCAAGTGCGAATGGTTTTGATTTGCAACTGTAGTTGGTAAGTTTTTTTTCTTGTTGCTTTATTATAAACAAATTGTTTTTTGTTCGGTTTCGGTCCGTACCAGCTACGGCGACTGACATTTGACCTTTTATATCAGTTTTGTGAATTTATAAATGAAGCTTTGTGAATTTCGAATCGAGAAAGTTAATTTGTTTGTATTCTGGTGTGTAATTTCGATTGTTCGACTTCATTGTCATTAAATTTCCGATTCCACAAGTTTAAAAGTAATAACTAACTGTAAAATTGCATGTTTGCTAAGCGTTTAGTATTAGGAATTTTGATTGAAAGTTGCAGTAAATTTTTGTTCTGCGAAAAATCAGAGTTCTAACACAAATCATTCTCTCATAACATGCTAATTAAATTGTATGAAATATTTTAAATAATGGAAATTATTTAAACTGCCTTAAAAAATAGGGTTGAAATTCATCAATACATAAATTAACGTAGACGTATGTAAAACGCACATAATATATTCCTTTAGAACATGTAAAAAGTATGCTCATAAATAAAAAAGTTGGCCGTCACGGGAAGCCCAACACATAATTAACTTATAATTAATAAAAACCAATAAAGAAAATAAGGAGTCAAATAATGAAATAAGTTAATAAAATCAATACATTTTTTAAATTACTTTAATTATAAAAATAATTACATAACATATATATTTATACATTTATAAATAGAAATATACCATTAAAAATATATACATATATACCCGACTTCCACCTATAACTAAAAAGCTGAAAATAATTATAACAAAATTCAACTCTAGCAAATAAATAACACATTCAATGTTGTTAGGTACCTACCCAGGAAGCAAAAAATGTAAACATTATAAGGTGCATTCTGTACATTCCGTTTAAAAAAAAACGATTCTAGTTGTTTTTAAAGTAATAAATTGGTTCTTAACTGTAAAATTGCATATTTGTTAACCGTTTAGAATTGGGGATTTTCATTGAAAGTTGCGGTACATTTTTAATTGTGTTGTATAAATGTAAAACATTTGTATTGTTCGAAAAATCAAATTTTAAATTATTCCAAATATTCTGTTATCTCACATATCATTTGCTCATGGCATGCCAATTAAATTATGCGACGTTATTAAAATAGTGTATATTTTTAAAGATAAAAGGGTTTTTCCAATAAATTAATGTTGATCTTTATAATTTGTTGGGAATAACCATCACATACTATAATAACTTTAAAATGAAATGAAACATTTTTTTAAAAAAGTATAACCGACTTCCACCTATAACTAAAAAGCTGAAAATAATTATAACAAAATTCAACTCTAGCAATAAATAACACATTCAATGTTGTTAGGTACCTACCCAGGAAGTAAAAAATGTAAACATTTAAAGTTGCTCATTCTGTACAAATTAATTACCTACCTATCTAGTATATTTTATAACTTAAAGGACTGTATGGATCAGTCTATGTAAATGGTTATATATTTTTTCCATTTTGAAAGAAGCATTGTTATTCCACATGATAATTTTTTTTGCTATCTGTATATATCAAATAAGAAGTACATTATGTTAGTTCCATCAGTTTTAGTCTCAATTTTAATTTTTAATTTCTTTATTTAGTTGTGTTAATTAATATTTTTATTGCCATTGAAAACCGGGTGTGATTTAGACTATAAAACGTTTGGTGTATTTGAAACATACAGTCTTTCCAACAATTGTGTTATTCCGAAGAAATGAAAAAATACAAACTAAAGATGCCATAAATATCGTTCATAAAACAACTAAACTGTCATTTTTCTAGTAAAATCAAAAATCTAAAATGGTTGAAATTAGAGTCGATTTAAGAATTACCTTCTTTCTTGTTCACAAAATTTATGTAACTCCTCTTTTCTTTGGACAATTAGATGTACCCCGAAAACGTAAGTGCTAGAATTCTATGCCACTTAATGGTTGTGTTTTTTTTTACATATGATTATTAGAACTAGAGCGGTCACCCAGTGGTCGAAATTCGACCCTAATTCATTAAAATTTGTAGTTGAACATTATTGACGTTATTTTGTCTGTATTAGATATAGAGTTGAGGTGAAATTGGAAAAGTAGGTCGGGCCTTTGCTATCGCTATTATTTCATTTGGATTACATTTATAGAAATAATTCACGAAATATTTTTTTATTTATGTATATAATTATCGGCGGTTTTTTTTTCTAACCTAAAAGCTTCCGTTTCCGATTTTAAAAATAGAGATGACAAACAACTCAATGAAAACTCTAATATTTAATGACATTTCCTTTATCCGCTGATTGATGATTTGTTGCACAACACCTTCGGACTATTGTGAAAATTATATTATATTAATGACAGAATTATAATCACAACAAAAAAATATAAATATTATTTTCTACGAAAGTTAGAACTACTTGTCCGAAAAATCAATACTGATCTATAATTTACAACACTAAATATTTTCCTACTGAACTATAGGCAACTTCAAAGATAGTAAAAGATGGTCATCACTTGGTCTGAAACAGCGTTACCCAGCCACTGCCGTGTTTATCATTTGAAAACCAACCTCGCATATATAATTACGCAGTGGTTTCTGTTGTCGTGTAGAGCGTTTTGGATTTTAAATTTTTTGAACATTTAGGTTAGGTTAGGTTAGGTTTAAAGCCAGCATTGTACGATTTCAAAGGTAATATATATGTAAAAAAATATATTTTACTCTAGAGTAAATAATAACTTAACCCAATATATTCAAACAAATCTTTAAAATGTTTTTAAAAGTCAGAACTTTGCAGCAATGGGACCATGTAATGTAAAATTGATTAACTATAAGATACCCACATTGTCAGAAAACCTTAATTTTCAGTATGATTTTCAATATAAAAAATTTACTTACCAACATAGTACCGAACCCATGACGATTTCTGTTTTATGTAGAAAATATAAAGAAATAGGAATCACATACTGTTATTTAATAGTAGTTAAATACACATATTTTTGAGATTTTTTTTCTGTGAATTGAAATTGAAACCTTGAAAATACTTTGAAATCTTGTCTTACTGAATTGAAAACTTTCAACCTAATTCCTACAAAAGTAATGAAATGTCAAAATTTAAATCAAATTTCCGGCAGATGGCTAAGCATTCAGTGTTGTCAAATCTACCTATTTATCGTGAATTTGTGCATAATTTCACAATTTTCTGTAATCTTAGTAAAACTTATATGAAAGTTACCCGACAAAAGTAAAAGGACTCTAAATTAAAAGTATAAGGTTAAAATAAAGAAGATATCAAAAATAAATTGATTAAGTGCAACAAAATTCTGATTTTAGTTGACAAACCATATTTACAATGCAAGGAAAGTTGCAAACTTCAAACTTGCGACCGCCCAATAAACGGCGATTATTATGTATTATAATTTTTCGTTTGTTCTATTTCAATAGCATGACTATGTAGGCCTGTAGGCTAACTTTAGCGAAGGGCCAAAACTTTTAGTTTTACATTTAATTTAGTTTGTTTTTCACATTGGAGTTAACCTACCTTATGATTTTCTCTAGAAGCAATCTGGCGGCACTGTTCGGCATTGACAGTATGCATGTAAATAATGTTTTTTTATTATTTTATTATTTAATTATTGAACCAATATTATACATTATTTTTAGCATTCTGCACTGAAGGTCCTCTGTAGCTACTAAACAAAACAAAAATAAAGCAAAATGGTTGAGTAACAGAGGAGAAAAAGACAATACGGTTGTCTTTGCCTATTTATATGTAGATGCTATCAAGCACTTAAATTCTATCAGGCAAGTTAAGAAAGTAAAAGGTAATCATCGATTGAAAAAAATGATTAAATTGAAATCCTGAAATAGACTTATCTCTATTGTATATCTTAATCACGTAATACTAGTAATTAATAATCAATCTTGGCGATAGTTTATTTTATCTGCATATCAGAAACTATACGCATGACATTTATGAACATTTTTACACATTCTGGCGTATTGAAACAAAATTTTGTAGTAGACATGATTATATCGAATGGCAGCTTTGATATTTTAAATAGCAGAATCGAGTCTACACCTAAAATATTAACCATTTTGGTATTATTTATTCGTATTAGCAACAAAAACAAAAGTGGTTTGACGGTTGGTAGCACTTTATCTCTCGTTTTATGATTCTAGACACGTTTTTACACTTATTAATAACATTTAGGGCAATTTTATTAAAAATGCTAAACTGGGGAGGTCAACAAATCTACATTTGAACTAGTGCCAAATTTGTTGATATGACGTTGCTAATTTATTACCATAATGTACATTTTGCAGCTCATACCAATCCCGAGGAAAAATGGCCTCTGTAAGATTAAATGTATGCTACTGTGGCTACAGCTGTAACATTTTAACCAGTTGAGTCATTAAAATTTTGAATTTTTGTAGTTATATTTTTGCAGATTTGTTACGCTAAAGCACTTTCATAGCTCTTACTAATTACGATACACAATGGCCTCTACAGCTTAATAATGCCAGGAACACTAAAAACGTCAAAAATGTTAATAATCTTGCAAATGTCGAAAACGGCGAAAAGGTTTAAATTCTCGAAAACGTCGAAATTGTCAAAAATGTCTCATACTAGTATAAATTAGTATAAATAAAATAATTTTCGTTGGGTTGCAGCATTAACATTCAATAAAAATAAACGGCATAATTGATGTAATTACAAAAAAATATACATTATGTCTAATATTTTATTTCAAACAAGCCTTTTTTATTACCAGAAGTGCTAATCACCATGTATAGTTTAATTTTCATCAAATCATTAAATATTTTGCAACTAGCTGAAATTTGAAATATGAAAGTAAATGTCAACGTATTTTCCTAATTAGTGTTTAATAATAAAAAATATTGGTTTACATTTAACAAATGTATATATTTATCTGGGATCGTTGGCAAACGAAGAGGTTTCGGTAGAGAAAGGTTTGGTGTTAGGGTATAAAACTGTGTTTTTTACATTTTTTAGATCTGTTAATTATCAGACAAATTGATTTAATTTCAACTGTATTCAGGTAATAGTTTCTCTTTCGCGAAATGTAAAAAATCAATTTTTTCAATAAAAAATATTAATAGTACAATTTTTGGTGATATAGCATAATTGTATGCAGTTTTCAATTCTGATAAACTTTTAGATATTGTCAAAAATAAAAGTACTTCACTTTTAAACAAAATTCATATGTGCTGACAACCCTCGCGTAATTATTACAATATAAGTTTCAGCCCAGGTAAATCTTTTTATGACGAATAACTTTTTCTCTAAATATTATCCATAAGAAAGTTTTCCGTTTGATTCTAACTGTATAGAGAAAGAACCTCAATCTTGAAGTTGATTAACTGACATTTATTTTGATTTAATCTCAATCTATTTATTACACCCCAACTTCCGAACATAGACATTTCTTTTTTTAATAATACTATTGCCTCCATGAAAGGTTAATATAAGAACAGTTTTGCCGATTAAAAAAAACAGTATAAGCTGTCCTCGGAAAAGACATTGGACCACTTCGGGATCCTTCTTAACAGAATCCAGTGAAAACGATCCAAATTTCTTGAGCTGGTTTCGAGTAATCGCTGAACACACTAAAGGAGGGAACGCATTAGGGGGTCGCGGTCCCGTCGCATCGCGGTCTGCTCTGGGCTGAGCTGATCAGGGTCTCTCGAGATTCTTTGGAAAAGATCAGAGAAGAACGCGATACGAGCGAGCATAGCCCGAGAGTACCAAGTGCGAATGCATACATTATGAAACATAGGAAGAAACTAAACCGGGTGCGGACGAGATTAGCATGGTCCGCGAAGCGAAGGAACCGCGAGCGCCTAATGCGTTCCCTGCTTTAAAAAACACTTTGCGTCGCAAAGGCTCTCACAGTTAGTGGATTAAACGACATCTTGTCGAAAAACAAAGAAATTATATTTATATGACCATTATAATTAGCACAGTGTGGAACACCCAAATGGACTAAATTCCATAACGAAGTGGGAAAAACACTTGGACAGGTCGATTTGTATTTTTAAATGCGCATTTTTTCAACAAAAAAAATATACAGGGTGTGTCATAAGACAGTGGTCAATACCAATTTTCTTATTTTAAATGCAAGCCCCTGTACATTCTTTATTTTTTGGATTCTCCAGAAAATTCTAGACATAATTCATGTACAATGTCCTCCACGTATATTTATCTGTTTCGGAAATATTAAGTGTTTTCAGATTTTTTACAAAAATTAACATTAAAAAAAGAAAATTATTTTATTTCACAAATTCGTTACATTACACTAAAAACCTAATAAGTAATACTGATTATTTCTTAATAATATTAAAAAAAAATCATTAATGTCATTGTAGGAAATGTTCAAAATGCCCGCTGTTGGCAACATGCTAATCTGGTATAGAAATGTCTCCTAACATTACTCAACATCTGAGGCGTGACTGATCTAATCGCAAGCATGATTCGTCTTTTTAGGTCATCGGAGTTGAGGGATTTAGTTTTGTATACAATACTTTTGACATATCCCCACAAAAAGTAGTGCAATGACGTCAAATCAGGAGATCGTGCTAGTCAATCTATCGATCCGCGCCTCCCAATCCACCGATTAGGAAAAATTTGGTTCAGGTACTGTCGGACATTGATTTCTTAATGGGGCTGTGCTCTATCTTGCTAAAACCATATTCTATTGGCAGGAACTTGTGGGTTTACTGGGTCAGGATATAAGTTTGTCAAACTGGAGCAGTTTTAAATATTTATCTCCATTCAAGTTGCTATCGATGAAAAATGGACCTACGATATGATTTCCAACAATTCCTGCCCAAAACATTAACTTTTCCAGGATATTGCGTATGTTTCTCTGTCATCCAGTGAGGATTCTCATCAGACCAATACCGGCAATTTTGACGATTAACATAACCGTGAAGTGTAAATGTGCTCTCATTAGAAAACAAAACATCTTCTAATTGGATCACCTTGTTATCTAACCTTACCATCATTTGTTCACAGAAATACGTTCTCCTATCGAAATCGTCTTCCATGAGCTCCTGAGTCGGCATCATTTTATAGGGATACATTTCATTTTCCTTTAATAATACTCGAAAAATGGATGTGTGGCTAACGTTGAACATTGGAGCTGCTTTTCGACCAAAATTATGTAGGTTTTGTTGACACTCAAGCATAATATCCAATTTCGTATTATCAGTTAGAGCATTGGCAGCTACTTTTTTTATCTTTCTTACATGACCAAACTCGCGAAACTGCTTTTCTATTTTGTTAATTGTTCCTTGAGATAAAGGGGGTAAGTTTAGAAAATTGTCGTGAAATAAGCGAGAAACTTCCATTTGTGCCCATGTGTTATCTCCATAACCAATCATTTGTAGAATGGTTATTTTGTGTATTTCTGTTAAATGAACCATTTTCTGATATTATTACGTACAGTTAACGAAATTCAAACGACAGTGGCACTGACACTGATCACCACTGTCATGCAGGCAGACAACAAATGCTAAAGATATGAGTTTTGACGAAAATAAACAAAACTGTTTTTTCAGTCAGTAAAAATAAACGCAGGATTTTTGGTTTTTGTTTTTTTGGTTTTTGCTTACTATCTCAATATAATTGCTAAATGGGAATTAAGTATTAAATGTAATGTAGCGAATTTGTGAAATAAAATAATTTTCTTTTTTTTTAATGTTAATTTTCGTAATAAATCTGAAAACACTTAATATTTCCGAAACAGTTGAAGATAGGTGTAGGACATTATACATGAATTACCCCAACACCCGTTCCTTTATTCGTTATCGAAATTTTTCCATTTGGCTGTTCCACACTGTACAAAGTTCTATTAGTTACGATGATACTACTTTATTATTATTTTAAACATTTTACTGTTTATCAAAATAGTTCTGACCGTTAGAAAACCTACGCCAAGTATACGTTTATAGCGTGGTGTGAATTTGTCAACTTTCCAAGTTTCTAATCTTTGTTCGTTATACTTATTCCAACCTGCGACTTTCAAAGTTTCCTTCTTATGAAATAAAAAAGATAAAGGATGCGAAAGCATACCACTAAGCAAAATTAAATAACAACAAAGACAACTAAAGGTATTTTTACTCATTGTACAATTGCTAGATTGAACTATTCAACTGTTAATCACTAATAGATTTCTTGCGAAAATTTTATTATTCATTATATTACGAACGGCGGGTGATTTCATAGCTTTTGTGTTAGAAGTGATTAATGCAATTACTTAGCCTAGCCAGGAAGTGTATTTGCAGTAAATTCAGGAAAAGAATTTATTCGTATATGTAATATCAGATTAAGATATAAATTGTGCATGTAGAACTCTCTTTGGCACTGCTAAATGTTAAAATATTCCGTATCGTCAAGCTGATTGGTCAGTATCGTTCGTAATTTCCATATATGTAGTTATACGAAAGACTAACGGTGACCTTGTTTATTACCCAAATCTAAATATGTGGCTGAGATTAAAGGTACTAATAACCAATTTGGGATCTCACTTTTTTCGAATTGTCTATATTTATCTTTACAGTTTGTTGGGAATAATTAGCACTTGCGATTAAAAAAAAATTTCAAGGCTCCATCCTCAATGGAAATAATTAATGAAAATTACAAATTGTCGAATTATTGACAATTGGTATTAATATTAGACATCGTTTGTTTTACATACGAGGTGGCCCATCGACAAGTCAAGCAAACACGAGTAACTAAGAAATACCCACATAGCATTATTTATTGCAACAATATCACGATAATGTGACAAAGTCTCTGTGAAATTTGTCAAGAATTTTACTGCCAAATTGCAGGAATATTAAATGACCGCTAGTATTTTATCACTATTATATTGCCAATAATATTGCAGCAATATTGCTACCATATACCTGTAATATTCCTGCGATATTAAATATTACCACAATATTGAAGAAATATTATATTATATTATACAGGGTGAGTTTTTTTGATGATCAGTATGGGGATCTCGGAAACTAGCGGAGATAGAGCAATGGTCAAATTGGGAAAGATTTGCAGTTTTACTGGCCCAATTTAATGACACTTTCGGATTTTTGTAAAAGGTCATGGCTTACTAGATATTTTGAAAAAACTAAATTATGTCGATTTAGTCAAATCCCTCTAGCTCCTTTGTTTTTAATTTTATAAAAAAAGTGTAAATATCAAAATTGAAGAGAATTGTATCCCGAATATGATTGTCATGTCCTCGTTTGCGTGACAGCTCTCGTTTTCGGGATATGACACAAACTTATCTTTTTTTGAATGGAAACCATAGTTGGCTATAACCTCAAAAAATCGGACATTTTTAGAGCTTTTCAACGATATAATACTCGATATAGTTATTCATAAAAATAAAGGAGTTATGGATGCTTTTCTCTCTTATTTTCACTTTTAACGTAGTTAGCCATAAAATAGATTGATTTATTAATAACTATTCCAAAAAACATTGAACGATTTTTTTATTAGGTACATCCGAAATAACGAAAAAACTAAATAAGTAGGTACATACTAAAAACTTAAGAAATTAAAGTACATAATAATGCTTACAATTTATGTTCGAAAAGTCCACCATTGTTATTTAGAGAAAAATTGCATCTTTTTAAGATTGACATTACCGCTTTCCTCACAGACCGCCTATCAATTTCTTCAATTGCTTGTAATACCGCCTCCCTTAGGTCACCAACTGTCTCATACTTTCTTTTGTATGCTTTGTTTTTTAGCGCACCCCATAAATAGAAGTCTATAACTTCCAAATCGGGAGACCGGGGTGGCCATTCGCGTGGGCCATTTCTTTCTATCCAAGAGTTTGAATAGATATTATCTAAGTATTGTCTTACTAATAACGAGTTATGAGCAGGTGCTCCATCATGTTGGAACCACTCAATTTCTAAACGAGTTCTCAAATTCAAATTATGCATCATGTCTTGAAAAGTGTATTGGAAGAAAATCAAGTAGCGCTCCCCAATAAGTGATTCGTCATATATAAAAGGCCCCAGAATAGTAGACCCTATGATACCACACCAAACATTAAAACCAAATTTTATCTGGGGTCGTCTTTGTTCTACATGGAGAGGGTTTTCTTTAGCCCAGATATGCTCATTGTGTCTATTGAACATACCGCAGTTAGTAAATCAAGTTTCATTTGACCATATCACCTTTAATGAAAACTGCGGATTGTCAAGGCACATGTCTCTAAACCATATACAAAACAAAATACGTCTATGTTCGTCACCAGCATGCAAAGTTTGAGAAACGCTTTCAGTACCTTAACTAGAGTTCGTTGAGATGTGCCAGCTTCTGCCACAATCTCACGAGTTGATGTAGATGGATTTTGATTTACCATTGCCAAACCATTTATTTGTGCTGCTTCGTTAATTTGATTACGTTCTTATGGTGGTTTAGTAAAAGATCCATATCTGCGTTAACTATCGTAAAGCCTTTTAAATGTACATAGAGCAGGTTAACGACGATTAAAATATCTACGAAAGTATTCCTCAGCTGCACGAACTGAATATTTATGTCAAATGATATAACATTCCACCATATTAGGTTTTTCTTCGTTAGAATATCCCATTTTATCACGAAAACGTGTCAATATCGACTGTCAGTTCAGCACTACTAATGGAATTACTCTCAAATGAGGAAACGTCAAAGTGAAAACAATCTTTTTCATGGCTATCTACGTTAAAAGTGAAAATAAGAGAGAAAAGCATCCATATCTCCGATATTTTTATAAATAACTATATCGAGTATTATATCGTTGAAACGCTCTAAAAATGTCCGATGTTTTTAGGGCAAAGCCAACTATGGTTTCCATTCAAAAAAAGATAAATTTGTGTCATATCTCTAAAACGAGAGCTGTCACGCAAACGAGGACATGACAATCATTTTTGACATACAATTCGCTTCAATTTTGATATTTCCACTTTTTTATAAAAACAAAAACAAAGGAGCTAGAGGGATTTGACTAAATCGACAGAATTTCGTTTTTTCAAAATATCTAGTAAGCCATGCCTTTTTACAAAAATCCGAAAGTGTCGTTGAATTGGACCAGTAAAACTGCAAACCTTTCCCAATTTAACCATTGCACTATCTTCGCTAGTTTCAGAGATCCCCATACTGATCATCAAAAAAAACTCACCCTGTATATCACTCTGTAATATTTCTGCAATAGCAAAAAATATTACTTATTTATATATCATCAAGTAAGATGTCTGCAATATCATCAGTATACCGCCAGTATTGCAATATTTCTGCAATATATTTTGCTATGTGGGTAGAGAACACGCTGCGTTTACTAAGGCCTTCAGTACTTCTGAGTTCTTGTTCACGGTAAAAGTACTAATTGAGAACGTTGTGGAATATAGCTGACCAATATTTTTGACTTTTTTTTGATTGCGTAGGACGTTGGGCAATCATGAAAGACTAAAAGTAGCTATAGTACAACCATATGAAGATGCGGAATTGACCCCAGGTAACAAAGAAATCAGTGTAGTACTATATCTCCCCTTTTGAAAATTTCCAGAAGGCATGTGGACAAATCAAATTGGACCAACCACATATTGACGAGCATACCATATTGGAGCATACCAGCATATTGACCGGAAACCATAGACGGATAAAATAAACATCTTTTTGAAAGAAGAAACTTAAAAAAAAGAAAACGTAAGGAAACCAGCTGTATAATGGTAAGCAACATGGAAATCGGGGTACCTTCAATTGATCTGGATTTGGGATGGAAAAATCTATTGCACAAAACGGTACCCTCTGTGTCAAGTGCCCTTCAACCAACCAAATTGTCACTGTTTTTGTTTGACAATCAAGAATAATTTTGAATACCCTCTTCGAGGGTCATTCTTTTGTACATAGGACAATATACAGGGTGTTCCAACGAAAACGAGTCACCTGGAATATTTTCCGAAATACTCATTCTTTTGAAAATTACAAAATTACGTCAAAAGATATACATATATAAGTTGGACATATTTGGCCATACTAACCGTTAATTAAATTGCACTCTCATCACGCTAATTTATTTTAAAATGGAACCCTACCATAAGGGACACCGTTTTAAAGAAATTCGATGTAAAGGAACCGATAAAATGTTTAAGACAGATTGCGTTAACATCAAGAATTAAATGAAGACGACCTTGAGAGAAGAATAGAATTATGTGAAACATTGTCCGGTCACATAATAAACAATCCCAATTTTTTATACAATACTTGCTTCTCTGACGAAGCCTCCTTTTATTTAAATGGTGAGATAAATCGTCATAACTGCTGATACTATAGTATAATTATTCCACAGTTAGTTAGAGAGACTCATACTCAGCGACCTATAAAACTAAATATGAGGGCAGGAATCCTAGGTGATCATATCGTTGGACCCTTTTCATAGATGGCACTTTAAATAGAGAGACGTATTTAGACTTACTTGCAAACGCTGTAGATCCAAGAATAACCGAAATTTTGGAGGCAGATGATCATATAGTAAAATACAAACTTATGTTTCAGCACGACGGTGCCCCACCACATTATGTTTTGTCAGTTAGAGAGTTTCTGGATAATCGATTTCCTGATAGATGCATTGGAAGACGAGGTGCCATGGAGTGGCCAGCAAGGTCGCCAGATGTGACCCCCTAGATTTTTTCTTTGGTGACATTTAAAGACTCGCGTGTATGCTACTCCTCCAGATTCACTGGATGATCTGAAATATCGTATTCAAAAAGAATGTCGCCGACTTACTCCAATGTGCGCAATGAATTTGAGACACGATTAGAGTACTGCCTTACAGTGGATGGAGACCATTTCGAACATCTGTTGTAATAAAATATTAAAAATCCAGTTTCAATTTCATTTTCCTTGTCGTATTAGCAAAAAGTATTTAAAATTATAAGCGAATTATGTATTTTAATTATTATTCGTCAATAACATCAGAGATCAGAAAAATTCCTTAAATGTTGATGAAATATAAAAAATGACACACCGTAGAATTTCTTTTTAAACAAGCTTTGAAACGAGGTGTCATTTTAATGAAACTTATATTAGGGTTCGATTTAAAAAAAAAGAATACCTAGCGTTCGGGCCAACTATGTCCCCCCTTCGTGAATCTTTTATCGTGTTTTTGCGATTTTCAAAATATTGATTTCTTTGGGAAATATTCCAGGTGGCTCGTTTTCGTTGGGCCACCCTGTATAGATAAATAGATATTCCTTTATTTACACTACAAAGCCAAGTTTGGCATAGTACAATGTCACAGAGTACACAACAGAATTACACAGTTACATATTTCAAATAAATACAGATTTTTTACCTCAGTCTTACCCTGTCTGGATCACTAAAGAATTCATTTGTTGAATAAAAGGCCTTATTGACTAAATAATTTGTTAAATTTTTTTAAATTTTGGCTTGAGACAGGTTTCGAATACATTCAGGCACACTATTAAATATTTTTGTAGCCATATATGTCACATTTTTCTGAATATAACTGAAATTATATTTTTGTGGGATCAAAATAGACCTATGTCTTGTTTCATAGCTATGACTCAACACATCTCGTTCAAAAAGATCCTTATGTTTATGGACAAATATAAAGCAATCAATAATGTACATACTAGTTAACGTCATGATTTTATTACTTATGAACACAGGCTTACAGCTATCTCTTTTTTTCATTTGAAACATACTTCTGATACATCTTTTCTGAAGTAAAAATACTCTCTCAACTTCGGTAGAGTTACCCCAGAAAATTAGTCCATATCTTATTTTTGATTGGATATATGCATGATATGCTGACAGTGCTGCTTCACGGTTAATATTCTGAGCTACAGTTCTTAGTGCATAGCAATATTTATATATACTCTGAGCCACACTCCCGACATGCGCCCTCCAGTCCAGCCTTTTATCAATATTTAGCCATAAAAAAGAAACTTGTCCTGAAGGCTACCAAATAAAATACATTGTGTCTTTGACATATTTAACAAAAGGTCATGGGCCGAGAAGTACATGTCTAGAGTGTGGCACGCCCTTTGCACACTTGTCAGAAGTCTATCCGAGTCTTCTTCACTATATATTAATGTATCGTCTGCATACAGAACTGTGAATTCATCAGTTATATTGGTAAGTTCGTTAGTATAAATGAAGTATAATAGGGGCCCTAAAATCGAGCCCTGGGGGACACCTCTCGTAATACAAATTTTGGTTGAGATTATCTGTCTACCATACAAGTCATATTCAAAAACCTGTTAAGTGCGATTACTTAAATATGAGTTTAATAGATGGAAAGCGTTTCCTCTAATGCCATGACTCTCTAATTTTTTACAGAGTGTTAGATGATTCACACTGTCAAAAGCTTTTGACAGGTCCATACACATACCTAAGGTCAGTTTTTTACTATTTAAAGAGTCTATAATTTTATCACTAGCCTTATATAATGTATATTATTTCTGGCCGGGAACCTTGATCACTTGCGATTCCCACATTCGAACCTAGTAGTTACAGGATAACAGCAATGACATCCTAGATGTCGATCATTACATGTCGCGTCTACATACGAATAATTTTATCAAAGCGGGAATTTCAGTGTAACTCGCAGCAAAAACACACAGCGATTGATAACGACTCAACATTTGGAGTTCAAACGTCTCCAAACATAGATAAGTATCACATAATATCTTCTTCAAATATTATGTTCTTACTGAACATTGGCGAATCCCAAGTTCACAATATCTCTGTATCTTTCTCGATCCTACGCTATATGGAGTAGTAGTTTTTAGCCACGAAAGCTATCAATTTTTCCTCCGATTTTTTTATATCGTGGTATACACTGGTAGGCTAAGGGGCTGAAGCCCCCCCCCAAATCATCTAAATGGTATGCTTTTTTAGTGTTTATTGTGCTAAAATCAACCTTCAGTGACGTCAACCCCCCCCCACGAGATCAACTCACCACCCCAATGACAATCCTGGATCCGCCCCTGCTGACGGTGGTCCTCTAATTATATGTCCAAGGTATTGAAGTTTTCGTCTCTTGGTATTATTTACAAGTTGTCTTGTCCTACTCCATTCGTGGTCCAAGATATTTTAAGCATTCTTCTGTATGTCCTGCTTGTTCCATGCCGCATCTTATTTCGGGTGAAAGATCTATATTAACTTTTCAGGTTTTTTCAACTATTGAACGCAACATAATATATTGTTTCTAGTCGAGAACCTTCATCATCAGTTATTTATGTACATATATAACTGAATTTAATATTTTATCGCGAAATGCATTTCGACATCCACGAGTTTCAGGAAAATCTGGCTCACAGTGACTCCAAATCGGGAGTCGTACTGTGTGTAACGTCGTTTCCCTGTGATTCCTAGGATAGAGACTTACGATACTAACTTTTAAGATTTTTCAATCCATTTTTCTTTGACAGGTTTTAGTAAACCTACGAGTCTTTTTCGTGTGATTTCTATCCCAGGAATAACAGGGAAACGGCGTTACACACACTACGACACCCGATTTGGAGTTTCTCTGAGCTAGATTTTCCTGAAACCCCTGGATGTCGAAATTCATGTCGCGATAAAACATTAAGGATCTAAAAGCTGGTTCATCCAACAGCATAGGTATTTAAACTTTGCCATCCTCTCCAATATGGTCTGGTTGAAAAGTGTGAAGGAAAGAATGCACCTTTGTTTCACCCTCTTAAACGAAAATATTTTTTGTTTTAATTTCCCTATTCAGTTATTGTTGATTTTGTTCCAATCCTCAAGCTGCTAATTCACTCCTAATATGTTATAAGTGTTTACAACATTAACTATCAAACATATGAATTGTTTAAATCATGTCTGTATAATTGTTATGATCGATTACGTAAAAACATTCGACTTTTATAAAGAATTTAGTGATTACTGTTGACAAAAATAGTTTCTAAATACCAAGTTTTTCCAGTTAACTCAAGGAACAATGTTTGACACAATTTTCATAAATATCGTTACATAATCGTAAAAGATTTTGGAGACCGATATCCATCGCGGATGAAATTGCACAACTTTCGAAAGAACTGAAAATATTCAGAATGCGTGAAATCGATTATACATAAAAGCCATCGTTATAAAAAATATAATTTACGTTATATTGTTGTATTGCAAGTTATTATATAATAATAATAATTTTGTTATGCGTTACAGAGAATTTTTCATTATTATATGATTTTAATTTCAGAATTTAATGAAAGAAATTAATACAAAATAACGGACGAATGTCGATTTCGTAACGAAGGTAAATCCATCACGTCAGAGGTCAAATTGGCGCAAATTTTGCTGGCGATATTATCGACTCATCTTGTAGCTGCTCACTCGTGACTGGTCGGATTTGCAATTACGTTTCTTCGCTTTTTGTACGCATATCTTTTCTTCTGCCTGATCGGTTTTTAGACCAAAAAATTATAGCATACCAAAGGAATTACTTTGCACAAATAATTGGTATTTATTTAAAATTAATAAAAGAAAAGCTATGTAAAAGAAATGATGCTTGTTAAAAACTATAGAAATTTTATTTATTTTTTAGACCAATAATTTTTAAATTAAATGTTTTGTTATGGATTGTTAATATACGGGTGTGGAAAAAATATTTTAATTTACAATACATTCGCCTAGTATACGAGGATGGTCCCAGAATTACCCGACCCAACAAAGAAATCACACAAATTTTGGAAAATATTTGCATATGGAACGGTCTTCACCTTTTTTTAAGTCCATAGTTGGACTGTTGTTGCAAAAATTCTGCTTTGTAGCTGTGCTACTTCGCTAAATACTCAATGGAAACATCTTCATGATTCTGTTTTTGCTCGAACGTGAGCAAGCCTACTATGTCTGCTAGCTCGCGGACTTTCAGTAGACGATCATCCAGTACCACTTTGTGAATTTTCTTCATCATCTCTGGAGTAGTCACCTCATTTGGTCGATCATTAGGATGCTCCTCTTGTACGGCCGCGTTTAAACGAAGGAGTAGAACTCACGAAGAATATAATATAGTTTAGCTTTTATATTGGTTGGGCTGACGCTTTTCAAATAAAAGTATTGAATCACATAACGGTGACCAATTTTCTCCATTTTCACAAATTCGCGGAACATGTTCACTATTGATGGCTGCTAAATAAATATAAAATTATACTTTTTAACATATTGCTATTTATCAAACAACTACCGCCATCTCTAAGTCAGACGAGGTACTTATGGGACCACCTTCATATATCGCCGACAGCCGTAATATATGTTTGTTTTTGACGCCAATTGTTTATTGCGGAGAGGTAGTTTTTGTTACAGATAATTAATCTCAGCCCATGACAAAAAAGACAGAAGCATTGAAGAACTGGTTCATAAAACTCAGAAGAGGAACATATATTCCAACGAGTGAGGAAACAGAACAGAAGAAAAACGTCTTTAGTGGGTAAAATTAGGCTCGAAAGACTGAGAATAAGTACAAGTAGTAGAATTTTATCGGGGTTGAGGCATACCTTACCACGCCAGTGAGTAATTTACGACTTTATTATTTATTATTGACTTTTGCCATTTATACCAGGGAGGCTCGCCCCCCTGATCTGGCTGGGTTTTGATGCTGGTATAAACCTCTTATCAGGCTCCAATTTTTACACAATTGTGAAGGCCGATGGTCTTTTTCTCTGCGCTATCACTGTATATGCAGGATTCCTACAGCTTATACTGCCTCCCTTCTTTTAGTCCTTGTTTCAATTGATCCCTGTGTTTCAATTCTCTGCTCTGCAACCCTGTTGTCTCTATTGCTTCATCCACTTAGTCTCTAATTTCCATCATGTTGCGTGGCATCTTCCGACATGTGCATATCTTGTGTGTTTCTCTCTTCTATATTTTTAACCTCCATCCTTCTTTTGACTTCTTAGTTTTTATTTGATCTATCTTGCTACCACGCAGCTCAAAGTTTTGTCTTCATTACTGCGATTATTTGTTTATTATTATTTGGTGGCTAATGACACATGTTTGCTTCACCTGAGTTGAATATTTCTCCTTTATTGCGTTTAATTGTTCCTATTCCATATAAGACATAATTTAGTTTATTTATACACGACCCTATTTAGACCTAGCCTATTATATGTTTTTCCTTCCATTTTTTAGGGCACAGAAAATGTTAATTTTCTGATGCTCTTCAAAATAGGTATTTGTTTCGACAAAAAATTTCGCATCAACACTAAGGACGTCACACACTGGAATTTTCGCAGTGGTTGCGCATTCTTCCATTCTGAAAATTTTATGTAAAAAAATATATTTTTGGGCAAGTTTCAATGCCTTAATTTACACTTATTGTAGTTTCTTGTAAATATCGCTCGTTCAGATGCTGTTTTTTACTTGTAGTGCTGACAATTTTTGTTTTTTTTTTTATGAAGCTCAAGTGCGCAAAATTTTAGCCAATTTGGAAAAGTGTCTGGTGAACAATTTGACCCACCTGGCACGTAATGACCAAACTATAGTTACCTTCAGACTATACCTATTTACTTAACACAATTATATAAACACAAGTTGTGTCATTTGAACGCACCTCATATGTTTCGGAATAAACCTGAGTAGTGAACATTTCATGAGAGTTAACAATACCCACATTAGATTTTTTCCTAAACAAACCAGAAAAAAATTAGGAATAACGATCTTGAGCTTATTTGTGTGTCTGCTTTACATTGTTCAACGGATCAGACAGAATACTACCTACACAAGAATTCAAGAATACGTACATATTAACAAAGGCATAGTTCACTTAATACCTCCTACGTTTGAATAATTGAACCTATTCAAGTTGATGTAATACACAAAGATATTATGATGCAATGATACCACATAAAGGAATTCATGTAGAATGTTTAATTACTGCATTAATCTATATATAAATAGGCTAAGACAAAATGATTAGGTACCATTTTCTCCTCTGTCTCTCAACCGATTTTCTTCATTTTTATTTTGTTTCGTAGCTACTGACGACCTTCAGTGCAGAATGCTAATATTAATTTATAATATTGGTTCATTCATTAAATAAAATATAATAAAAATTAATTATTTACGTCCATATTGTCAACGCCAAACAGCTGAATGTGCCGCCGCCGCCATACTCAAAACATTGAGTAATTATATAAAGAGGGACCAATGCTGTTTATACTTAGAGCATGTACTACTGGAAGTGGCATACAAGAGTTGTTATTGTTTAGTAGTAAAGTAATCGTTGTATATTATAATTATACAGGGCGATTTCAGATATGTTCAAAATAATTTTTTTCGTGGGTGGCACATAAGCAGTTGTATATATAGGTTGTTTAAAATACAGAGTAGAGTGCAATTATAACTAATAAAATAATTATATAGGGAAGCCCATTAGCGGTTGAATTTACAGGGTTCTTGGAATAGAAGGTGCAGTAGAATTACGGTTATACAGGGTGGTGCAAAGAGTATTATACAGAGATGCATATACAGAGTGGCAGAAATGGAAATGCAACATTTTGTAACCCATAAGCAGTTGTATATATAGGGAAGATGAAATATAGGGTGAGAGGAATTATAGATATACAGGATGATGATAAAAAATGTTAGAAACGGAAATAATTTATAGAGTAGCCCACGAAGAGTTCCATATATATGATGATTGAAATATAGGTCAGTGTAGAATTATAGTTAAAGAAGATAGTTAAAAATTTCATAAACAAAAAGGGTAAATACCGTGGCTCATAGGCAGTGGCATATACAGAATGGTTTACCGGGTGGTTCAAAAATGTTAAAAAATATTATCCGTGGTCCATGAGCAGTTGCATATACAGGGTGGCGGAAATATATAATGAGATGGAATTATTATAATGAGGATTTTAATAAATGTTTGAGAATTGAGTGCAATTATAGCTATACAGACAGGTTAGAAAAAATAAATATGTATGGTAGCCCATTAGCGGTTGCGTTGTTGTCATATTAAATTAAGAATTACGAATTTGAACACAAATAATGTCCTATGAATTATATTTGAAAAAAACTTGAATTTCTTTACTTATTTGTAGAAGAGAGATGTAAGACCGACATCTAGGATTTTCGAGGAAACTATCTCCCTAAAGTCCTAGGATAGAATGTCAAGATAAAATTTTCAGGTTATTTAACCTGCCAGAGATATTGACACAATTGGTCGAATTTCGACCACTGGGCGACAGCTAGTTCATTTAAAATGACACAGTTAAAGTATAGTTGAAAACAATGAGTTTCTTACATTTCAACATAAAGACCAGATGAAATAAGTGTCGAACATGTTATATATAGTTCATTAATCAAACAAGCTACAATTATAAAATGCATGAACGTATTTAAATAATATAAGCAAATAAATTGTTAGTATCAAATGTAAAAAATGTATACATTTCTTACTGAAACTGAACTATGGAAGGTAAAAGAAATGACTATTTATTGAAGAAAAAAACTCATTTGAATATTGGTTAACGGAGAAGACATGTTATTAATTTCCTTAGAACTGTTCTTAATGTAGCTTTTGCACCGTTAACAACTCAACAACTATTTTAAGTAAACTAGAATTATAAAGTGTCAACATTCCTTTAACAAATGCCATTACATGTGATCTGTTCAAAGTACGTATTATAATATAACTTTTGAATTAACCTCAGGGAATAAAGAAGAACAAATCAACATAGCGCTTTTCACCTTTCATAAAGTCAAGATGACACAGGAGCGTATCATGGTTGCAAGTACCTTAATTGAAAATAATTATCAAGTTCATACATATTCTTATATACTAATGAATATAATGCCTACAACAATATTATTCTGGATTAGGTGTTAAGTGGATATTGGGAAGATTTATATTCACAAGCATACTACTCTATGATTATCCTTTATCAAAGTGTAAATGAAAAGCTTATAGGGTAGAGTTGCATTATTGAAATTTCTGATTCGAAAAAATACATCGTTCAAATAATAGAAATTTGCATCCGTACAATAAGCCGGCATTTCGACGGGATCAAACCACTATACAACCAAATAAAATATGCACTAGGTACCAATAAAACCATTTAAAATACTGTTACGAGAATTCATCCGACAGCTGGTGCATCAACCAATTCGTGGAAGGGCCATTATTCCGATACTTCTGAAATGTTTCGTATCTCAACAGGCCGACCGTTGCCGTTACTAGGAATTCCCTTAAAGCTTCCAGAACATGAAAGAGTTTCCCGATGGTTCGGGGACTTACCAGACAATTCGGAGAGAAATATATAAATATGGACAGCTGGTATCGCCAGCTGTCCATATTCAGTTTTCTACGGTCGTATTGTATAGTTAAGATAAATGTAAATAGTTCTTGTGAATATACATTGTGTTAAAATAGTGGAAATAAATTAGAATGTGTTGGACTGTGTTTTTAAATAAATCCAAGAACTGAACTGAACCAGAGTGTGAAAAGCAAAATCATTACAATACATTATACTAAAGAGGGTAAAAGTTAACATCAAGAAGAATGGAATATAGGAATAATTAATATAGTTTAATTTATATTTTCTTCTTAAAAAAAACTGTAATAGAATATGGACCTGAGGAAGTTGATTTTGTAGTGGTGGAGAAGATCAGAACTCTCAATGTTGTAAGCACTCTGGATAAATTTATGACTAGAAGCGATCATAGGTTTGTAAGACAAAATTGAAATGTTTTAAATTCGCTAAATAGCCGTCTGCCAATAGTATAGACAAAAGCAATTTCATACACTACTAGAAGAGAAGCAACCGGCAATAAGATAGCATGCAATTAATGAATTAAGATTGACTTGTATGAAATTAAACCAACATAAAAAAATTCCCATATATAAACACATCTAACGTCGGAGCTATTCATAACAGCATTCGAAAGTAACTTTTGAATGGTCGGCTGGAAGTACAAAGGACATAATACAGATGAAGACTGCAGTAAATGTCAACTGTCAACTACTAAAAATATCTTATTTCACAATAGTTTCCTCCCCAGGAATCTGATCTCATGCCACCTGTAATTAGTGGCAGAGTTGGTCACAGATGGAGTAACTATTGTAATAATATACCCATATTCAATGGGACATAGATCAGGAGATCTTGGAGGGCAAGGCAACAAATGGATTTGATTATGGTCAAAAAAATCCAGTGTAATTCTGACGTTATGCGGTCTTATTGTTTACTGAAAATCATCTGTGAACTCTACTTTATTTATTTATTTATTTATTGGAGAATAACACCTCACTTGGAAAACAAGAATTGTATAATTAAAAATTCAAACGTTTCAAGGACTCAATAGAATTATAGTCTCAATTATAATAAAATATAAATTTACATTTTACAATGACGTAACCGAAGAAATGTACTGTTTTAGGTCGTATATATAAAATACAGAAAGACACTAAAAGTTTCTAATATCATGTATAATTTTGAAGAACCTGAAACGGTTGTTTTGAAAATTTTTATTTTTTGTATTTGACAAATTAGTGAAACACTAACGCAATAGGATTAACTCACCTTTCTTATTAATTGTGATTATTCGCATTTTTTGGAACTTCTAAGTTTCTATGTCTCCTCAAATAAGCGGAGAATAGTTACATGATAAAAATAATGGCAAAACTTCATTAGCCGTGGATGAAGGTTACATTTCGTCTGAAGAAGGTCCACAACAGAGTTGAAGAAACTTACTGAGTCTCATTATCATAAATTGTGGTGACAAAATTTCAGGACAAAGATAGAATTAATCGAAGATTAAAAATTACACTTAAATGTAATTCATGCTTTTATAATTCTCAACTGGACTTATTATGTCTAAGACTTATTCAATTAATTCAGCTAGCTTAAACCTGCATACTTAATGTTAACACGGTATATAACCGACTTCATGACTTCCAAATTTTGAATTCATTTTCCCATAATCCTTAATACTTGGAACACGAAAATAATTGCTAAAGATGTAACATTAATTAGATTTGTCCGAGTTAAAATATATTATTTCAATTTCCAAACAGCCAGTATTTAATTTTTAATTTAACCCAGGGGAAATACTTTTACAATTTGATTTGGACATGTGCGCGGATTATAGCAATTATGTATTTAGCTCGATTTTAATTGTATAATCGATGAAAAACACGGCGAGTTCTGGGAATAAAATGTCGTGAATAATTTTCATATTATCGCAATGAAATCGGTTTATACAGGATATTGATGTTGTTCTTTCAAACAATAAATTACTGTTTGCGTTTTTCTTTGGCATTGTTATGCTATTGATTTTTATGTAGCTGTGTAATTCATTTTCTTTATTTAACATCAATAAAATATATCGTGAAATAGTTATAATAAAACCATAATAAGGATTTGTCCAATCGTGGCATTCCCCATCTCTGGATTGTTAATACGTTTTATTAGGTTCATGTGTACGTATCTATGTAACGGTAACTTTCAACGTAATTTTCTCCAACTTAAAGAAGACCAATTAAGTTGAAAATTGGCACACGTGTCAAGGGCCGATAACAATACAATTCTTTAAGTTGAATTTTCCCGTTTGTTGTCTTTTTGTCACTGTACTTGTCTAAATAGAAATTCGTCTATTAACTACTGACATCTAGTTGGCAGTAGTAGAACTTGCTCTAATGAAATGGAAAGGTTACGCAAACATGAAGTAAACTTTTTACTCTGAATGGAATTATTCTGTTAATATCTTAAATTTTATTATATTTCTATTTTGAGGTAATCATGATTGATTGTTCGACTTTCTACTGCTGTAATATAAATTGTTCATAATTAAAACTTATTTTCTGCTTTTTAGTTCGGTTTGTTACTAAAGGCGTATTTTTTTAGTTTTTTTAAATCTATATATAAATAGGCAAAGACAAAACGATTAGATACCATTTTCTCCTCTGTCTCTCTACCGATTTTCTTCATTTTTGTGTTGTTTAGTAGCTAGTAGCTACAGACAACCTTCAGTGCAGAATGCTAATATTAATTTATAATATTGGTTCATTCATTGAATAAAATATAATAAAAATTCATTATATACGTCCATAATGTCAACGCCAAACAACTGAATGTGCCGCCGCCGCCAGACTCAAAACATTGAGTAATTATATATAGAGGGACCAATGTTATTATATACTTAGAGTATGTACTTCTGGAAGTGGCATGCAAGCGTTGGTATTGTTTAGTGGTAAAGTAATCGTTGTATATTATAATTATACACGGCGATTCCAGATATGTTAAAAATCTTTTTTTTCGTGGGTTGCACATAAGCAGTTGCATATATAGGGTGTTTAAAATATAATGTAGAGTGCAATTATAACTAATAAAATAATTATATAGGGAAGCCCATTAGCATTACAGTTATACAGGGTGGTGCAAAAATATTATACAGAGATGCATATACAGGGTGGCGGAAATGGAAATGCAACATTCCGTAACCCATAAGCAGTGGTATATATAGGGAAGATGAAATATAAGGTGAGAGGAATTATAAATATACAGGATGAAGATAAAAAATGTTACAACAAGACATGATTTATATAGAGTAGCCCACGAAGAGTTCCATATATATGATGATTGAAATATAGGTCGGAGTAGAGTTATAATTACAGAAGATAGTTAAAAATTTCATAAACAAAAAGAGTAAATACGGTGGCTCATAGGCAGTGGCATATACAGAATGGTTTACCAGGTGGTTCAAAAATATTTAACAATATTATGCATGGTCCATGAGCAGTTGCATATACAGGGTGGTGGAAATATATAATTAGATGGAATTATTATAATGAGGATTTTAATAAATGTTAGAGAATTGAGCGCAATTATAGCTATACAGGGAGGTTAGAAAAAATAAATATGTAGGGTAGCCCATTAGCGGTTGAATTGTTGTCATATTAAATTAAGAATTACGAATTTGAACACAAATAAAGTCCTATGAATTATATCTGAAAAAAAAACTTGAATTTCGTTACTTATTTGTAGAAGCGAGATGTAAGACCGACATCTAGGATTTTCGAGGAAACTATCACACAGAGGTTCCGAATCTGGATCCGTTCCGTGTAATTGCTGTTCTCCTTAAAGTCCTAGGATAGAATGTCAAGATAAAATTTTCAGGTTACTTAACCTGCCAGAGATACTAACACAATTGGTCGAATTTTGACCATTGGGCGACAGCTAGTTATAATTATTTAGCATATAAAAATGAATGAATTTCATTGGGGACCCGATTAAAGTCCTAGAAAAAAACCTTATGAGCTATCTTTACATATCAAAGCCATATAAAAGAATTAGAGCAGACTTTTTTTAAGTTTCGATTTGTGTGGTGCCCTTGTTTGCCTAACATAATTGAATTATTCTCCTGTATTTTATAGCCTAGGTTCCACTATGTTTTTTTTTATAATTTCGATGTTCAAATATTCACACATTTGAACGTTAAAGGTTTCTGCAATATAAATTTTGAATATTTCCAATTTAGATTTATTTATCTTGTATGATGACACTTGTTTCAATAAGGAGTACCTATATGTATAAAGTTTTATTCAACCCATAATTGTACGACAGGTAATTTACATAGAGTCCTTAAAAAATTTAAAAATGGGGATGGGTTAACATCTAGTTGAGTATTTAACAGACTACCTGATTTCATATATCTGTTAATTTCAGGGGAATATAATAAATTAATTTTGCACTGTAATATATTATCTTTAAATGTATGATCATCTAAATGATGTGCATAAATAGATTTCTTATCATGTGAGTAATAACTTCTTTTATTCTCAAAGATTCTTCTAGCCAAATTTCTAAATGTTCAGCCGATATATATATTTTATCACAATTGTGCAAATTAAGCTTGTATCATTGAATTTTTTATCATTGGATAAATCATTTTATGTTTTATAACTAAAATATGTAACTTTTCTACAAAGAATGGTTTTTGACAGTCCCAGATATTGAATTAATAACTTTATCAAACAATTCCCTTCGTTTTGAAGACAAAGCTTCTCCATGGAGGTCCACACTTACACATAAGAAAGTAGATGAGTATGGCATCGATTTTTTATCTATGATATCGATTTTTTATCTATTTGGGTAGATCATTTTATGTTTTAAAACTAAAATATATGTCTATACGTCTAAGTTTTCTAAAACGAATGGTTTTTGACAGTCGCAGATATTCTCAACGGAGGTCCACACTTACACATAACAAAGGAGATGAGTATGGCATCGATTTTTTATCTATTTGGATAGATCATTTTATGTTTTAAAACTAAAATATATGTCTATACGTCTAAGTTTTCTAAAACGAATGGTTTTTGACAGTCGCAGATATTGAATTAATAACGTATTGAAACAATTCTCTTTGTTTTGGGAAGAAAAGCTTCTCAATGGAGGTCCATACTTACACATAAGAACATAGTATGGTAATCAATAAAGTAAAGAAATAAATGTCAGAAGTCAGAACACCACAAAAAGAGCAGTATTGCCAGCTGTGGTTGTCAGTTACCAAGTTGCCATTACATTTGTGTGCTAACCAAATTCATATTATAAAGTAAACATTTTGCATTAAACTTCGAAATAAAATTTGCGTTTAGTAAATACCCCATTTTTAAATTCCTTAGATCGGACTTTAGAGCATATATTTCTGGAGGTAGCGTGCAATGCACATTAATAACGGACCTTAGAGCATATAATTCATATGACTTTAAGCCCATAAACAAGAAAATATTTATATGTGTAAGGTATTGTCAAGTCTTTGCAAGTTTGTCTTTGTTTGTGTGTCAGATTTACTATTTATGAAATCGTATTTGAGTACCTTAAGAATCTACACACTTATGTATTAGATTAAACTATATTACACGGCAGCTATTTTGAAGAATAGGCTGGACATGCTTTGATATTTAAAAAATATGTAGGTATTTAAATAATGTTCTTATAATTTCATCTGTTAATTAAAGTGACTTGGTTATATATCACCATAATATGAAATAGGTAAATAGGTTTGAAGTAAATTTTATATTCTAATTAAAAATTAATTTCTTTTGTAGTTATATATAAATTCAGAATTAAATTACATATTAGCATTAATAACATAATAGTGACAATTGTTTTCATTTTCCTGAAATGTATGTCCATTAGTAAGAAAGACACAAAGAAAAAACAGAGGCAGGAGATAACGAAAGACGGGAAGTCTATTTCTAAGAAGCTTTCCCTTTCATCGTTCACTCTTAATTACTGCCGCTCCTTTTTTACTATTAATAATTTGGCGATTTGAATTATTATTCAAAACAGAATGGAATTAAAAATACATCAAATTCAATATACTCATCATATAAATTTAGAAATTCGTCTATTTGGTGGAAAATTTAAAAAAGTATTTCGGGGATTGGATAAATTATGCCAGGTAAACTTCCTCTCTCATTAAGAAAATTGTTTAGAAAGCAAGTAAAAATATTATAATCTAATTCTGTACATTTCAGGAAACTCGTCAATTTACGCCTGTTAATTATAGAATCTACTCACATATTAATATTATATTTCTACGTCTTACATTTTTTATTATACTATTTTCGCCAGGCAAAATCTAAATTAAGTTCACACTCAGTCAGGTTCGTAAATATATTAAACCTACTTTCACCTCGTTACGCTTGCATATTTTTATTTATGATGATACGGCAACTACAACTCGTGTTTAATTATAATGGTTTGATTATTATAAAATTACTGTTCGACGTTCTACCTATAAAACCGTGAATTTTAAAAAATATGTATCATTATCGAGATTTGTTATGTAATATTTCTTGTATAGGGCATAATCTTTCAATACATAGAAGCAAAACCGTCATTATTGACTAGATACACGTTAGAGTATATGTTTTTATGAAAATATATATTTGCATTATTAATTATACTGTTATTGTTGTTGATAGGTTACTAGCTTGTTTGACATCATTTAAAAGAAACTCATAATTTGTAGTCATCCTATTAGATAAGCATATTTGCTTAATTTTATTTCTACATTAATAAATATTTTCGTCAAAAAGGTAAAAAATACTCCGATTTGTTTTAACGTTTATTATCCATGTAAAAGCTCCCCATTCAACACAATATTTCATTTTGAATTCTTTTCAAGGACATTTCCAAGAAATTATACAAATTAAATCTTAAAGATGTTACTTTCAAGAAGTCTTTAACTAGGAACTCCTAAAGAGATAATTTTTCTGACTTCTGAAGAATTCGGAAAATCTGACATGGATCCAGGGAACAAGCAGGTTTCAAAAAAGCATACAGCACAACCAAAAACTATATACCAGTTTTTCGACGTTTATAGATTTTCAGAAAGCTTTTGATAGCGACCAGTAAAGAATTCCCTACAAAACAGCAGAGTCGACTACAGAAACAACTATCGAAAAGAAGTGTTTGAATCAAACATTGGAAGATGTTTTCTATTAATTAGAACAGGAAGAAATATATATTAAAATATGCCTGAACAACTCTCATCATAATATAAAATTAACAAATATGTTAAAAGATTTAAATACAGATGCAAAGAAAATCTGCCTTGACATAAATTATTAGAAAAACAAAACCTATACTCCAGTCATTGTACAGGGTAAGCTTTTTTGATGATCAGTATGGGGATCTCGGAAACTAGCGGAGATAGAGCAATGGTTAAATTGGGAAAGATTTGCAGTTTTACTGGCCCAATTTTAATGACGCTTTCGGATTTTTGTAAAAAGCCATGGCTTACTAGATATTTTGAAAAAACGAATTTCTGTCGATTTAGTCAAATCCCTCAAGCTCCTTTGTTTTTGATTTTATAAAAAAAGTGTAAATATCAAAATTGAAGGGAATTGCATCCCAAATATGACTGTCATGTCCTCGTTTGCGTGACAGCTCTCGTTTTATAGATATCACACAAACTTATCTTTTTTTGAATGGAAACCATAGTTGGCTTTGACCTCAAAAAATCGGACACTTTTAGAGCTTTTCAACGATATAATACTCGATATAGTTATTCATAAAAATAACGGAGTTATAGATGCTTTTCTCTCTTATTTTGACTTTTAACGTAGGTAGCCATGAAAAAGATTGTTTTCACTTTGACGTTTCCTCATTTGAGAGTAATTCCATTAGTAGTGTTGAACTGACAGTCGATGTTGACAAGTTTTCGTGATAAAAAAATTCTAACAAAGAAAAACTTAATATGGTGGAATGTTATATGCCATAAAAATTCAGTTCGTGCAGCTGAGGAATAATTTCATAGATATTTTAATCGCCGTCAACCTGCTCTATGTACATTTAAAAGGCTTTAAGATAGTATACGCAGATATGGATCTTTTACTAAACCACCAAAGGAACGTAATCAAATTAAGGAAGCAGCACACATAAATAAATGTTTTGGCAATGGTAAATCAAACTCCATCTACATCAATTCGTGAGATTGCGGCAGAAGTTGGCACATCTCAACGAACTGTAGTTAAGGTACTGAAAGCGCACACGTTCCACCCGTACAAACTTTCAGTTTCTCAAACTTTGCATGCTGGTGACGAACATCGACGTATTTTATTTTGTACATGGTTTAGAGACATATGCCTTGACAATCCACAGTTTCCATTAAAGGTGTTATGGTCTCATAGGGTCTACTATTCTGGGGCCTTTTATCTATGACGAATCACTTACTGGGGAGCGCTAGTCGCATTTCTTGCAATACACTTTTCAAGACATGCTGCATAATTTGAATTTGAGAACCGGTTTAGAAATTGAGTGGTTCCAATTTGATGGAGCACCTGCTCATAACTCGTTATTAGTAAGACAACACTTAGATAATATCTATCCAAACTCTTGGATAGGAAGAAATGGCTCACGCGAATGTCCACCCCGGTCTCCCGATTTGGCAGTTATAGACTTCTATTCATGGGGTGCGCTAAAAAACAAAGTATACAAAAGAAGGTATGAGACAGTTGGTGACCTAAGGGAGGCGGTATTAGAAGCAATTGAAGAAATTGATAGGCGGTCTGTGAGGAAAGCGGTAATATCAACCTTAAAAAGATGCAATTTTTGTCTAAATAACAATGGTGGACTTTTCGAACATAATTTGTAACCATTATTATGTACTTTAATTTCTTAAGTTTTTGGTAAGTACCTACTTATTTAGTTTTTCCGTTACATCTGATAACCTAATAAAAAAATCGTTCAATGTTTTTTGGAATAGTTATTAATAATATCTATTTCATGGCTAACTACGTTAAAACTGAAAATAAGAGAGAAAAGCATCCATAACTCCGTTATATTTATGAATAACTATATCGTTGAAAAGCTCTAAAAATGTCCGATTTTTTGAGGTCATAGCCATTCAAAATGTTTCCATTCAAAAAAAGATAAGTTTGTGTCATATCCCGAAAACGGGCGGCTGTCACCCAAACGAGGACATGACAATCATATTCGGGATACAATTCCCTTCAATTTTGATATTTACACTTTTTTTATAAACTCAAAAACAAAGGAGCTTGAGGGATTTGACTAAATCGACAGAATTTCGTTTTTTCAAAATATCTAGTAAGCCATGACTTTTTACAAAAATCCGAAAGTGTCGTTGAATTGGGCCAGTAAAACTGCAAATCTTTCCCAATTTAACCATTGCTCTATCTCCGCTAGTTTCCGAGATCCCCATACTGATCATCAAAAAAAACTCACCCTGTATACATTTGGAAATGCAAGTGAACCGAGAAAGCTATTTTTTTTATGATGTGGGGGAGGGGTACCTAGAAAAGGTTAACTTGAAATTGTCGACCAAGATTGCCTATGTGGGTTTTCTGCGATCTTGAAAAGCGTGGTAAACTTGGTTTCTTGACAATAACTCGGCTATCCACAAAAAATAAAGAGATAATCAACTGGAGACCGTTGGAACATAAAACAATAAGAAGACCAGAAATGAGATGCACACCATATGGGATATAGATGGACGAACATCCTAAACGACAGGCAAGAATGGAGGCATCCTGGAGAGGCCTTTGTCCAAACAAACACAGCTTAAAGCTGATAGATAGATAGATAATAGTATTGCATGGAAGGATTTATGGAATATGTCAAAAACCATGGACTAAATGTATCGTCTATGTTTTCGAGTATTAATCCATATAATTGATAACGTATCCTTCCGTTAGTAAATTGGCTACGTTTCCGCAGAGTCACATTTGTTCTCTGCCGGCCTATTATGTTATTGATCTCGAATATGTCTGATTAAACAACAACTTTACATACTTCGTGTTTTCTGAATGATAGTTGTGGCATCTCTAGACTTTCTCGTGTGGTGTTCCAACAAATTCTAAAATACAAACTTACTACGTATTTCGGTTGTGTTTCGTGTTATTGGCCTGCCACATCGTGCACTGATTGGTATGTCCTTTTTGATTTCTTACATGGTGAGGATTGTTCTGCACGGTGATTCGTACAATTTTCTACGAGGGCCTTGGTGTCTGGGTTTCATTGCGTACGTTTAGTTAGTTTAGTTAGTGTGAGGTCTTTTCACAATCTCAGTTGCTATATTGACAAGGCTAGATTTTAGGTGTCTACATTTGTCATTACTACTGCTTTCTCAAGGTGTAGTCGCTGTCACATCCTGGCGGCATATTGTCCTATTGAGGCACTTGTTGCTTTCTGATAGCGTTCTAGTGCTCATCTTGTCCATGTTTAATATTTCTGTTGGTTTGCCCTACATAAATTTTAGGGCACTCAGCTCATGGAATCTCACCATACTGATATTTCTGTCTGTTTTGAAAATAGTATCGCTCCTGGTGCAGTTAAATGTGTTAAATAAACTTTGTTTGCTCATGACTCTTGAGTCTCGTCTTATATCTTGGTTCTTTCTGTAAAATATAGTCATGGGTAAAGAGAATTTTCAAGAAAGTGTATGAGATACTAAACGAATGAAGAAAAAATGGGTACGCGAGAGAAAGCAGGGCTAGCTGAGAAAACCTAATATTGAATTTTCCCTATGGTTGATTTGTGTTAGCAGTTTGTAAGGTTTTCAAAAAAGGCCAATGGAACTTTTTGTATTTTATTATTTACATAAGAATATTAAATAGTAGTGTCGGAAAACCATAGCTGTCATGTCGTTTTTACAACCAGCATATATTTGATTTTTTTTCAATACAATAAAATCTATTTGTAAGCGACTGATTTTCCTAAAAACCTAGTGCGTATACCGCAATTCAAGAAATTACTCAAAGTGAAATCCTTATTCAAATCCAGTTTAAAACTCAAAAACTATCATTTATGTGATGAAAATTGAGAATAAAAACAACCGCTAACACAACACAAAGTTTTTAAAATGAAGCCTAACAAACACAAAACACATGTAGATGGTATTTTAAAACGTGTCTTTCCGCATACTGACAATGTTTTTTTAGTCATTCAAGCGAAGCTTAAGAAAACAATTCTTGCTATTCCAAGAACTGTCGTCCGTGAAGTATTTTGGAGACTCTCCAAATGTCGGGCGCCAACATGACTTGTTTTCGTGTTATTCTTCTACTTACGAACTACAAATTGTTTGCTTATCCATCACGAAAAAAAATCATTCATACGTGAGATTTAACACATTTTCGTTTGAATATGTGCAAATTAAGTGTTCGCTATTTGTTTTGTTAGTTAGAAAAATGTTTAAACATTCATAATCTTGGTGGGAAAATTCTTTTATCTATCACGTCAATATTTAGAATACCAAATACATCTCGAGAGTTATTACAGTTTTGTTATAACGTTGGTATAGATCGCATTACAGATCAAACACACCCTAACTGTCAAAACTGATGTAAATACAAGAACGTACATTTGATATTTCTTATAAAACCGTTCTTTGTTGTTTTAATTGTCAAAATTTCTAAATAGTAACATGTTTTTACTCTTTAACTAACTTCAAACTAGGAGAAGATTCTTAATTCGTCTGTAAATAAATTGCTTTTTATTTGTGTTCAGCTATTACTTGAAATCTGCACAACTAATTTGGATAGTTTAAACTGTATACTGTTAAGGAGGATCCCAAAGTAGTCACATATTTTTTTCAATGGCGTAGCTTATAGCCTTTGTTTAGAAAATCAGAAAAAACTTGTTCTGGTATTAACAAAATAAATGTTATTTATCCAACTTCGTTGACGAATCCATTATGTACTTCACTCAGGTCGGCGGGTACCGGTTTCTTTAGGACTTGGTTTCTCTGTAATCATTCGTTTTCCAAATTCCTTTCAACGTCCCAATCTGTACTTTTCAGGAGCCTTATTGGACCCACAATGACTTCAGGACGCCCAAGTAGCTAGCTACCTTGTCCCATAGTGGCCTGGGTGTCCCTGTCATCTTAAGTGAAACGATTGGTTCAACATCTTGGTCGGCCATTCGTTCCTATATACATTGTTTTGTTGTCCAGCCTTCGTTCACGTGTATACGATCCTATCGGATGGGTACTGCCGTGGGGTTGGGAGCTGGCAGAGGGTTAGCCAGCGTTGACTCCTTGATACTGACTGTTCATCGTTGTGGTATGGTTGCGTGGCCAACTCTGACTAGTGATCTGTCTGGTAGCCTTAATCTGCAACCACGTTAACAAATATAACATTCGACTCTTTTCTCTTTTCATAATCTCAATTATTTTGTTTATTACGAACGTACTATATGTATTGTATGTATATTACACCAGTCAATAGAGATTTTTAAGTGTCATAAAATTCAACAGCAAACCACATAAGCCATCACGTAAATAATAGTCATAACTGACATAATTTCAACAGCAAACTCATAGAAGTAAATAGAAAAATTGTAGAGAATCAGAAAATCTTCAAAATGATTGTTTATAAATTTTGATCGCAGAATTTTTCATAAAGAAAAGCTGGAAAACCGATATAAAGTAAGTGATTTTAAAAAATTCATAACTTGGTTGTAATAACATGTAGAACTTTAATCTGCCTCCTAGTGATAGCTTATAACGTTGAGATTAATAAGGCTTAAGATCGATATTATACGTTCAGAAATGCAATTTAAATAATTTCTAGGAATATTTTGCAGAACGTATCGTATTAATCACGAAAGTTCGATAGCGAATAATAGCAATATGCAAAATATATTTTGAAAGCTTATAAAATGCACTTGGTATATCTTGGACTTTTGTCAAAGTGCCGTAAAATGTATTAATGCTGCTTTTGAAATTTGGCTTCAACGACAGACCCTCCGATGTCTTGACAGTGGCGGATCCAGACAGTGGAAAAAAGTAATTTAACTAATATCAGTAAACTGTATACAGATAACTATTAACTTAACAAACCAATGGAAAAATAGACCAATATGGGTAGGCAATAGTTATGTAAATAAAAACTTAATAAAGTTCTGAGAGAAAACATATAATAATACAATTTATGATAATTTTCATCTCGTGCCCCCATCTTGAGAAAATTCTAGATCCGTTCATGTGCCTTGACAGTTATTGTCAGTGCACCGCTGGCTAGCGGTCGCATATTCGTTCACTTAATGTAATGTTTACTATTATTTTAAACCAATTTCTCGGCATTATAGCGAAAAACCAAGATAAACAAATTGAAGTGGAATTTATGAACTTTCAAAGTATCTTTGGTATATCCAGGTCGGACTTGTCTCGTTAATACAGTGGGATATGCAAAATAGCTCTCTAAATTATTTAAATCCAAATTCTTCAAAAACTACTTATTCAATATATCCAATGTGAGCCTATATAAACTGTCGTTTTGACGATGACTAGTATTCCAGTATTAGTTACCAGGAATTAATAAATTTTTGAAAAAATCCACTTTTATCAGGATGTATAAACACTCATTAAGAAGAATTTCTTATTATCTACAACTTTCCTGTAGACGGCATTACGATTCCTTTATTATTTTTCATTATGTAAGCAAAAACAAAAGAAATTGCTGTTAAAATCTTAGCAATAATTATCTATAAGCTGTTACTGACGTGATGGTATAAGCGAATTGCTGTTGAAATTTGTCCAAAAATGCGTTAAGTTTTGCTCTATAAACTGCTGTATATTCCTGAAAATCGGTTCCGATTCTTCCTGACTGACGGAAACTGCTTGTTCCTTTGATTTGGATATGTTCATAATAACCAAATCAGGTCGCAGAACTTCATTACTATTCCCTATAACACTGAGTATAAGATGCCGTTGAATCTCGAAATCTCTCATGTCATTTATAAAACTTTGTGTAGCCTATTGGGCTTTAACATCCTCTGGGTGTACGCTAACTGTGTTAAGCGGCTAATGTCTGAGTCGAATTCTTGTAGACTTTAACCAGATTTTACTCCTTGTATAATTGACTCAGTGACTGGCATCTTTTATCTAGGACTGCATTAATCTAGATAAAAGATGAAGTTATGCGACGAAATTTGGAAGTAAAGATTATCAAAAACATGTCCAAATCAAAGGTACAACTCTTGTCGAAGTAATCTTGTTCATCCAATTGAATTCACTGAAGCAGTTCTAACGCTGAACCTCTTAAAGCAATTACGATATACGTAGACTTTTCTGGAAGATCCCAACATTTAATTGTAGCCACTGTTTCAAATTGTTCTTTGTACATAGGCCACGAGGGACTACCATCGAAGGTTGACCTTTTTTTAAATCCTTGGTACGATGTTCTGATGTCTACTTATTTGCAAGTCTTGTCCAATATTTTTAATCCTGTTTCCACTTGATTCTGATTAACTATATTGTTGTTGTGCAATACTAATTCTACTAGTTGTCAAACAGGTTCTAATTGAATTTTTAATTTTCATTCTTCTAATTTGTAAACCAAAACTTTCAGTATATTCTGTTGTTTTCTTTCCATTGTTTTTCGTCTATTGAGATTTTTTAATTCAGTTTTATGTTTTTCAGCAAAAAGGCTGCCCTAACTTTCGCCGAATTTCTTCTACAATTTCCGTCGCTTTTTTGTCTCGTTTTCAAGTGTTTTAATTAATTTGTCTCCAATTTTATCCGTAGCTCTTTTAAAAATTTCGTTGCTAGTCTCGCCCATAGCAGCCTCCATGCTTCTCATTGTCACCATATAATAAAGTTAGAATTTAAATCCACATAATCCCGACTTCCTACACCAAATTGCTGAGTAGTCAGTGGGTCCAAACTATTTAATTACGTCAAAAATTAAACAGTCTTTATTTTCTTACAAACTTACAACCAAATTGTACTAATTACTTTTTGTTATATCCGCTGTTCCAGCCATCTACTCTGTTGCTGTACGGCCGCAGCCATTCTCGATTATTCCCGTTGCCTTTACTAGAATACAGTAAATTTCCGTACTTTTTTATACCAGCAATCGTAAGTTCAGGAAATAGTTTTTGTCGGCATTTGTTTGTTCGGATAGATGGTTTTTGTTCAGGTGATTAATATCGAGAATGATACTTGTTTTAGCAGTGTAAAATCAAATGTTATAAAAATAGCATGCTTGCTTCTTTGCCAGCAAGGACAATATATCTTGTTTCATGTGTGTATCAAGAGATCAATCTTGGTCTAGAAAAAACTGGCCTATAAGAAAATAAATTTCTAGAACCCGGAGAAAAGAATGTTCTTGTGGATCTATTCTGTTACTACATTATCAATAAAATTCGGCCATTTAAATGAATTTGCGATCTAAATGTTTCAAATATCAACTTGGACAGAGCATTTTCCTATCAGTATATAAAAGAATCACCCGGTATGTTATGATGTATTCCGTTTGTCGATAACCTAGTGTGGAATCGATTATCGCCAGTCGATTCAGTGAAGTGTTCAGTTTCCGAGAAGATTACAACCATTATGTTTCCAGCTAAGAACAAGTTTCTTTTCTACATTGAGCGATGGTTCGGTTTTGAAATCCGACCTGCATTTTATTTGCCTTTTACTTTTATAGGCGCATTTATGCCATTTATCTCTCACGAAAAACGTGTCGGTAAACGTGATTCGTTCGAAGAAATATTGAATTATTCAAAATAATTCGAAGTACTGCTATTCAGGCTTGGTTATTGGATTTCATGGTGCTCTCTACCAACAAAGTGGATGAATTAAAATATAAATTTGAAAACGAAATAATACCCGTCATTTGAAGGTTAAATCCAGTTGCTTATAAACACAAAACCTCTTCTTCTTCTTCATAGAATAGGATTCACTTCTGTTTCCTTCTTAAACGACTTCAAAAAGAAGGAGGTTCTCAGTTCGTCTGTAACATATGAAAAACTTTCTTAATACATATAAATATTTAGAAAAATTGCTCTATTCTATTCAACAGTAAAAGAGATTGGTCAAAATAATGCTTAAAAATTAAAATATTTTATTTTAGGCAATATCTACAAATTTAATTAGTAATAAAAATACTAATGAAAAACTTTAGCTATTTAATGTTTCAGTATTTTATTGGAAAACTCCACAAATGTTTCGTCTTTTGAGGGCTTTTTTCAAAAATGGAACTGACAATAAAATAAATCAGCTTCTAATGATCTCCAGGTATATCCGAAATAAACTAATAAAATTTGGAAATTACTTTGTCTATATTGGAAGTGTCAGTAAATTTAAGCTGATCGTTAGTTGTATACACACACTTTAATTTTAAAGATTATTTAATTTCAAGTTGTTCAATTAAATGAATACTTTTAGTAGGAGAGATAGAGCGGGATTTTGCTCGTCATCCTGAAAATGGACAAAATGTATCGTATTAAGTTCAATTCCTGAACTACAGGCGCCAGTGGAAGTGATAATCGAGGATAGTTACAGGATGTGAAAATGATAATTTTTGTGGTCATGCTCGTCATCGAGTAAACGTTCCAAAATTGGCTACATACAAGATTGTGATATATTTAAGCAAATTCCCGAGAGGCGTCTGCCTAGAGCGTTACCATCAAGCTGGCGGACAGGGATAAACTTGTCAAACATAGGGGTGAACTTCGTCATTAAGTAAAAAGAACGCCATTTGCACCATTTTTTTGCTTACACAAAATAAATCTTTATCCAAAAGGACGCACAGCTAAATGACATAAATATATTTTTCATGAAAGAGCGGAAAATTTCATGTCCGAATATGAACTTAATGACGGAGTTCTAGGGGTGAACTTGACAAGTTTACCCCTGTTCGCCAGCTTGATGGTAACGCTCTAGGCAGACGCCTCTCGGGAATTTGCTTAAATATATCACAATCTTGTATGCAGCCAATTTTGGAACGTTTACTCGATGATGAGCATGAAGAAAAAAAATTAACATTTTCACACCCTGTAACTATGCTCGGTTATCACTTCCACTGGCGCCTGCCTAGAAACGTGATGTAGTTCAGGAATTGAACTTAATACGATACATTCTTTCCATTTTCTCGATGATGAGCAAAAACCGGCTCTATCTCTTAGACTATTTTACCTCGTTTTTCTTGATGGATGAGCATATTTTCCGTGTCAATAAAGTGATTGTTTTCAATGCAGTGAGTTGACATGCCTGTACTTTTTAAATTATTTATAATAACATTTCTATGTTCTTTTAATCTACAGCGAATATTTCTAGCGGTTTAATCCACATACACAGCTTCACAATCAGCACATTTAATTCTATAAACTACCGATCTATCTATCTTGTCAATAAAATCTTTATTGTCAGTTGAAATTTAATTAGATATGAAAACAGCATCCAATTAAGCCGTTACCTCACTAAAAATTGTAAAATAAATACGTTTAAAAAAACAAAAACTGACTTCAAATAAACTAAAAAGTAAAAAACTTTTTTTTTTCTGCAACAATTAAATACTTCTTCTGAAACCAAAATTAGAGGCAAATGAAATACGAGTAGTTCGTTATTTTTGTTTAATGTTCTAGCTCATACTAACACACCCTTTGTGTTCCCTTCACAAAATTATTTCCAGCTCCCTGGCCATCCACCCCCTGATAATTAATTAAGGTCTTCACGCTAATGCAGTTTTCCTTCTTGTTGGATTAGCTTAGCTTTGGTTTACCTTATTGGTAGTACAGCAATTGTCTCATTTGTGGTTCGTGGTTCATTCTTTGCTATGAGATATAGCGTATTCTACCCTTGTGCGGGCGTGCAAGAAGTTGTCTTCGTTTATTTTGGTGGGTGTGTATGTTCTTCTTGTCTTCTCTTTGCTTGGTACCGTTGGTCACCCCCCCGTCGGGTCCCCTTGTTATCTCTTGAAAAATAAATGGTCTATACGTTATTTAATACTCACCTGTCTTCTACCTCTTGGCTTCTTCCTCATCTTCTCCTTCGCTAAGGCAGAGCTGGTTCTTAGGCCGTTTGTATCTGGCAATAAATCTGGGGTCAAAGTCGATTAGCTGTCGTAGGTGAAGGTTTGGGTGTTGTTCCAGTTTGGCAGAAGCCTCTCTGCCCTTCTCTTCATTTCTGCAAGCACTGGTTGGTGTCGTAAATCGTTGAAAATCACCGTGTTACAAACGAACCATGGTACGTCGACTGCGAGACGTAGGCATAGGTTCTCCTGCCTTGGAATGGCCTTTCTGTTGCTCTTGCTGGTGTGTACGTCAGCATTAGCAAGATGACTGTCTTAAGAATCAGCTTGTTTAAGAGTCCCAGCTTGCTTCCTCTTCTTACATTGGGGGGTAAGCTCATACTAAGCGAATTATGCAGCCAATGTTTTGTTTGCCGTAAATTATGTGAAGATTTAAAAAATAGAATATCATAGGATTTCTCCAGAAAGAAATCTCTAACTTTTTTAAAATATTTAATCAAATCTTTTAAGTGAGCCTTGGTAAACGTCTGTAGCATAAAAAACTTAACAATAAAACTGACGATATTACCAGTAAAATTAAAATTAATTGTAATGCATGCAGAATTATCTTTATTTATGTCCAATTAACATATTTTACAACCTTTCAGGTTTAGAAACATAGATTGTAGAAAAAGTATTTTGATTTTTATTCTAAAAAATATTGATTTTTCTAAATAACTTTAAAAATAATGAATTTACATAAACAGTTGTCCGTTACAAAATTTTCACGTTATTTCTATTGACAGTTTTGCTTTTAATATGTAGGTCATGAATTAAATGAGATATAGCCGTTCAAAGATGCATTTGCATGCAAGAGGCAGCTTTTTGAGCCCTTTAACTTAAACTCTGATCATAAAAATCTAAAAATGTCATGATATTTCAGCGTTAAGAAATTTCCTACAAAAAGGTTTTTGGTTGAAAGAAGTATCTTAAATAAGGGAGCCGAGTTATCATGATAAACAAAATACATTTTTTGACAGATAAAGCCACCATTATACTGTTATATTAAAATGATAATTTTTAAGGGATGTAAATTTGCAATTTATTTTATTATATCATAAAGTTCTTAATATTATTAATTCATTTTTTGATAATTTTAGAGCTTCCAGTTGTTGAAAATATATTTTCCGTTGGTGTTATTATAAATAAGTCACACCCTAAAAACTTTGAAAATATATTTTTTCTTTGTAAGTTCGAATATAAAAATGTTTCATACTGTCGTTTTTAAGGGTACTTACACAGTAAAATACCGCAATATCAGTTCCACGTCAAAAGCATATTTGACATAGGTATTGGTATACAGGCTATCTATCGGTGACCATGACCTTGACCATGACCTTGAGAGTCTTATCGAGGTCAAATGCATTTTTTCAAATGAGAACCCCTGTTTTTTATTCGGGTTTCGGAAAGAGCGAAAAAGTCCAGAATGATCTTGACCATATGAACTCGTTCATGAACTTTACCGCTACCAAGGTCAAATGCCTTTGGGGTCGCTAATTAAGAATCTGTGGTCAGATTTACAAAATTCAAAATGGCGGATCCAAGACAAAATTTGAAAAATCAATACATTTTCACCAGAATCGGTGGTATCAAGGTAATTTTTGTTAGTAAAATTATCCACTATTTCCCAATCCAATTTGAAAGATAAGGGTTTTCTATTTGAAAGAAAACATTTTGACTTTGAAATGACAATGAAGGTCAAGGTCGTGGCCAAGAACGTTACATCTCTGTAAAATTTTCCGTTCTTTCCGAATCTGTAATAAAAAATGGTTCCCATTGAAAAAAATCAAGTTGACCTCGATATGACCGTCAAGGTCACGGTAAAATCAAGGTCAAGGACATGTTCAAACGTCCAATACCGCCCCTCTTACTATTTCATAATGAAAAATAGGAGTACTCGTTTGATAAAAAAGGCATTTGACCTTGGTAGCGGTCAAGGTTATGAACGAGGTCATGGTCAAGAGCATTCGGAATGTAAAATTTTCCAAACGGAATAAAAAATGGGGGTTCTCATTTAAAGAAATACATTTGTTCCTCGATTTGACCGTCAAGGTCATGTTCACGGTTAGAGAACCAGGAGAAACTTTTGTATTTATCATTTTTCAAAAAAAAAATCCTGAAGAGTTATTTATAGGTTTCCATACTTTTGGCTCACCCTGTATAGTGACAGCTTACTAACTGCTTCAGTTTATTATTTTTCAATTTATTAATTCACCCCTTATTAACAAAAAGCGCAAATTACGTCACTTTTGAAGTGAGTGAGGTAACTAAGATGAGTTTAATTCCAAATTTTCTGAAAAATCTGTGCAGTGTTAAAGACTTCAGAGGTACCTGCTAATGCGATAGAAGTACAACATAAACATAGAGTACACTAGGTCTCGAGAAAATCATAACGCACGATGAGAGAAAGAGAAAACTAAGTGGACCTATCTAACTCTGTCTAAGCTCGGTTCTGATTGGTAATTGTTTGCGCCAGTTAAGTGATGTCTAGTTATTGCTTGTGGCTCTAGCCTTCGGTTTCCTTTCTCTCTGATCCAGTGTTACGACTCGTTTACATCTTACAGCTTATACTTCTGGAGGTTGCCTACAATGCACAAATATCGTGACGAGACTAAAAGAAGAGGGCAATATAAAGAGCAAGAGACTGTTTCACTCGATTGGGAGCTACGTCCATAGAGGTATTATACTGTAGAGCACGTGAAGTAGCGAAATTTATGTAATAGCAATAGAAAGAGAGAGAGAATAAGCGGGTCGTTCCTGATTGGTCAGTGTCAGTGGTGACGCCTACATCTTCGACTATTGGTAGGTTAGAGACATAGCAAGCGCACCCTGATATTGTCGTTCTCTTTCTATTGTTATTACACTGCCACTTACAGTAACGCCGTTACCTAATTCACTCTACAGTATAATACCTCTATGGCTACGTCCAGTTACACTCTGATGTGCCCTCTCTTTCTAGTCTTCTCAGGATATTTTTGCGTTGCAGGCTACCTCCAGAAATAGGTGCTGTAAGGCCGCTATTACATTGTCTCAGGTGTTTTAAGAAGTCCAGGTATAGGGTAATTGCTTGCTGCGTCGGTTTGCTGAACGTTGGTGGTTATCGGCCCCTTTTATATTCTTCTATGAATGATCACACATTTGAAAAAATTCCAACAGTTGATCCAAAAAAAATCGTAGAATTAACATTTTGCTTAAACTGCTAATAAGAAGTTTTGTATATTAGGCCCACTACTTTTCTAGACGCCCATTACTTTTTCTTTAAAAAATGACTGAAACAGTAGCCATAAAAACACACCACAATAGCACAAACAAGCATAAAATTACATACATTCCTCATTTTGAATAGAAAATCTTTGATAAAATATTTGATGTTGTGTCATATGTCATTTAATGAGATTTATTCTGACAGTCATATCAAACATTTGATCAAATGTTTTATAAACGGTTTTATCAAAGTTCTTTGACAAGATAATACCGGCTTAAGCCTTGTACCGACGCCCATACCTCACGCACTCTATCTATAGGTATTAACTATATCTATCTTATCAATAGGATATGCCTATCCCCGGACTATATTTCCACTCACGTCATAATAATTTTTGACACCTGTCGAAATTTCGAAATTGATAATGACTTTCACATCTGATGACAAACAAATAAGTTTCGTTCGTATTGTTTCAGATTTTCTACGGCCACCAAGATGAAAGGTGACCAAGAAGGTGCTTCTTGTAGCCCAAAAACTTCCTCGAAGAAACCACCCTCCCTCAACGAAGGTCTCTTGATGGTTCCCAACGCGGCAGTTTGTCTGCTCAAAACCTCCCTGACTAAACACAAAAGGGCCGGATCCACGGGCACCACCGGAGACGAGTCCTACACCACGGACGAAGAAGACCTCGACATCGACGAGCCAGACATCTCCATCAGAGAGCACGTCACGAGGAAACTCTTCGGCGACCACAACCCGGGTGCATTCAGTTCCTTCTCCGACATCGCCACCATCACGGACAAAGTGCGACACATGGGGGTGATGCACAGAAACAGTTCAGACAGTTCGGTGTACAGTGAGAAATGCAGTGACGAAACTGATTTCGAAGCGAAAGACAATGACAGTGACAGTAAAAGTGGCGCGAGTAGTGGCGATCAGACTGATTGGGCGGCGGTGACTTCGGGAGGGGTGCGCGAACAAGCCTACTTGAGGTTGCAGAAACAGCTGAAGGACGCGAATCAGGAACTCGAATTGCGTGACCAGGAATTGCTGCGATTGAACAGAATTCGACAAGATGTGGAAACTGAGTTGGAGGATTTAACTGCTAGTCTTTTCCAGGTACGTTCGTTATATCTATACATATAATAAAATTGTACCAGGGTAGATGTCTTTATATTATAGACATTGAAGAAAAACTAAAATGGGAAATCTTTATTAGAGCAACACAAGCCAAAACAACAGTTTTTAGAATTTTTGTCTATCTGTATGTTTGTACAAGCATCACGCAAAAACTATTGCATCGAATTGAATGTAGTTTTCACGGATGTATTGCTAAATTTAATAGTGTCCGGATCTAACGTTATTTAATAAACGTAATGCTAAATTAACAGACTTTGCGGACACTCGCGCCGGACTTCCATAAAGAGATAAGTTACTTGTTCTGTATACTAAAAAATCATAGATGGCGCTGTTTATCATTTTAAAGGTTTGTTTTAACCTGCTACAACTAATCGTATAAAATAATAATATTTAGCTTTATGCTATGAAACATCGAAAGTAGAGCTCATTAAAGAATATAGCCATAGAATCGACTAGAAGAGAATACAATAGAATGACACACAAAGTTAAATCAAAAATTACAACTAAGAATAGTGTACAGAAATGCAGTCTATTGCTAGGTTGCTTTTCCTATAATATAACATTTGAGGTTAGAAATAAGTCGATACAAGGTGACTTATAAGGCAGAACCTATTTCAACCGCTAAATTGTTCAGAAACACATTAGTTAAAAAATTCAATTCTTTTGGATAAACACATGTGGGTACTTACATAAGAAATAAACGCATAAGTTATCATTTTCAATACAAAATCTGCACCAAACTGCACAATGTAATCTAACTTGTGGAAAAATCTTGCATTTTCTACAATAAACGTTTCATGAAAACTGGACAATTATAAATTCGCCCGTAAAATGTATACAACAAACTATGCAAAACCAACGAATACAAATATTAATATACTCGGCTATCGCAAAATTAGAACATTTTTTAGTCAGTTTGTGGTATATTTTTGATTTTTTTATCAAAGAAGTCATTGGAAAATGAGTAAAATTTGTCCCATTCATAAGAATGGTGATACTAGCGATATTACCAACTATCGAGCTATATCAATAATGTGTAATTTTGCCAAAATTTTTGAGATTGTCTTGTACAACAAAATAAATCCCACTATCAAATCTCTTATAGCGCCTAGTCAACATGGTTTTGTACAAAGTAGGTCCACGGTGTCGAACTTAGCTGTTTTCACTCAGTATACCTCAGAAATTATTGACGGTCAAGGGCAGGTCGATGTTATTTATACTGACATGGCGAAGGCCTTTGATCGTGTTGATCATGAGATTTTATTGAAAAAGCTTTATTCGTACGGTTTCTCACAAAGTTTAATTTGCTTCTTTAGGTCTCTTTTACTGCACAGAAAACAATATGTACCCTTTAATGGTCACAACTCATCACATATCAACGCAACATCAGGTGTACCGCAAGGATCCATCCTCGGTCCACTATTTTTTCTCTTATATATCGACGATCTAAGTGAACTATTGGACTGTGAGCATGTAATGTATGCTGACGATCTTAAATTATATAATAAAATGCAAACGATAGCTGATTGTTTAAGTCTTCAACGTAATTTAAACCGCGTTGCTCGGTGGTGTGAAAATAACAACCTGAACCTGAATGTGTAAAAATGCAAAATAATAACGTTCACAAAGAAAAAATTAAAAATTGTGCATGATTATTTTATAAATCACAATATTCTAGAACGCTGTGAAGCTATGAAAGACTTGGGAGTGTTGTATGATTCTAAGCTAACCTTTTCTAACCATTTCAGTAAGATTTCTAGCGAAGCTCTGAAAATGTTAGGCTTCATCATGCGAAATTGCAGGTCTTTCACTAATATTTTTGCCCTAAAAACTCTATATTTTGCCTACGTTAGATCTAAGATGGAATACTGTTCGCTAGTATGGTCTCCTCTGTATGAGGTTCATAATCAAGCCTTGGAGAATGTACAAAGAAAATTTTTAAAATTTTTATATTTTATTTCGAATGGTATTTATCCTGAGCGTGGTTTTGAACATACCCTTCTTTTAAGCATGTTTAGTATCGAAAGCTTACAGCTCAGAAGAGAGTTTTCTTGCATAAAATTTCTGTATTTTCTTGTTAATGGTAAAATTGATTGTCCCTATTTGTTAGGTAAAATTTGTTTTCATATACCGAGACCTGGCGTTCGGCTAAATAATCACGCAAATTTCTACTGTCAGAATGCTCGAACTGGTGTTTTACTTAGATCGCCCATATATAACATGTGCAACTGCTTTAATAAGATTTCTAACCTATGTGATATTAACGAATGTTCTCTTAGTCACCTTTTAGAATGTGTTAAGGCAAATAAATTAACTTGACTAATTGATATTTATTTGTGGTTAGCACAATTAATTTCGTTTGATTGAATTATTTATTTATTGTGTCAATCTTGATGATATGTTTTTTTTGTTCTCTATTTTGCGTAGCTTTGTAAAAATAAAAATCAAATCATATGTACTTCAAACAACCCTGTAATTGGGAGTTTGTCCTGTTGGGTAAATAAAGATTATTATTGTTAAAGTCGATAGTAAAGCCATATAATCTGTTTAGCATCTGCATTTGAAGCCTCACAATCATTTTAAATCCAAAATTGTGTGTTTGTGACTGTAAAAATGGAGGCAAGATATGTAACATTGTATTTTTTGATAAAACTATAGCGTTTTTGGATAAAACTATAGCTGTTAAAAAAGGTTTTTGAGTTATTGTCACCTGTACTATTATTATTCATCAAAATATACTCACTGACAAAGAAATCGCAACACCCAGAAGGAGATGTTTCAATTTAATATTTTTCGGTAAAACATAGATGCTACAGTAAGGAGTAAATGATTAAAATTTAAATAAAAAATTTAACAACAATGTGTTTGTCCACCGCCGTTATCTATTAACTCCCCAACACGTCTTGGCATTGATTTAATAAGATCGTTTGTTTCTTCTTAATGAATGCTATCCCAAGGTATTTCATGTCTTAGAACCTCCAAAGTCCGTGGAGACTGAGGTAAATTTCCGAGCATTCTACCCATCATATCCCAAACATGTTCTGTGGGCTCAACATCGGGGGATCTAGGCGGCCATGGCAACAGATTCACATGGGTCTCTTCAATAACAAATTCTAACCTAAGCAACATGAAGCCGAGCATTATCTTGTTGAAATATGGGAGCCATGAACCGATTAAGGAAGTACATATGGCTCCAAAACTTCCTGAAGTTAACGTTGCCCTATCATGTTGCCTCGAACAAAGGCTAATCGTGACCTACTTCCATGTGCAGTAGCACCCCATACCATAACGCCTACTGTTCGGTGTATATGTCGCACAACATCAAATTGATATTGACGTCTTTCTCCTGGAGGTCGTCTAACCCTTCTTCGGCCATCATGTCCAACCAAGCAGAATCGAGATTCATCAGAGAAGACTAACTGATGCCATTCCACATTCCAATGTTGTCATCCTCTGCACCACTGTAGTTCTTGCCGTCGATGCTCAGCGGTCAGAGGTAGCACAAGATGGGGTCGATAATGCTGCAGTCACACCTTATACGGTTATAAACCATTCAGACACTTACAACAGCCTTGTTCTCCTAGCCACTCATCAGCCAAATTTAGAGTTGTCGAAAATCGGTCTCTAAAGGTCATAAGTCTTAGACGTCGATCTTGAACTTCATTTGTGTCCCTTCGACGTCCGGTGCCTACTCTTCCCGGTTTTGGATATTATCAAACCAACATCTTATAACAGATGTTCTGTTGATGCGGGTAGCGATTTCTCGAAATGAGAAACTCGCCTCCCATAAACAAATAGTTAGACCTCTTTCAAAATCACTTAGGCATTTTAACATTGCCAAACATGGATTTTGGATTCCACAATCAGTTTGTTTTTTTGGCAAAAATGCAAAAACGACTACAATATTAATTGAAAAAAAAAGAAGAAGAATATTCACCAAACTTTACCGAATTTTAATCAACTACGCCTTACCATATCCATGATTTGCTAAAATAATATTAAATTTAAACATCTCCTTGTGGGATTTCATTGTCAGTGAGTATATGTACACTCATACCGTTTACGTCCTGTATAGAATCTTCTTGAAGAAAATGTATCATCATTTTGCTATGAATTTAGTATTAATTGTGTTATTTAACCCTTTTGGCTCCAATGGGACACATAGAACCCAGGGACTAATTGAAGTTGTCTTACGGTGCCTTATATTGAAAATAGGCTGTAATGGATTTTTTGAAGAAAACCTGTTATACCGCAGCATTTTGATAAAGGTGGCAACGCTGTGAGTTCCCAGTTTATTCAGAAACAGATATTATAAATAATTTTTACACTTTTTGCAATAAAAATAAGGTTTTTGTTTAGCAATTACATTTGTTATAAACTCATGTTTTAGTGAGCATCCTATTTTTTGCACAATATTTCGGTGTTACTTAGAAATGGGGGATTTATATGTCCCAGAGGGTTTTTTGAGTGGTTTGATAATATCCCACTGGCATTTTTTAGCGTGGCAAGAAAGTATTTGTCCGCTAATGATTTGTAATACTTGGCTGACAATATATCTTCAGAAGAAATAACAGAATCAGAGTCAGGAGATTCGCTACCAGAACCATACCCGTTTCAAAACAGTGATGAGTCAGATCAGTAGCCTCAGCCTTCTGATGCACTTGCCTCATTAGAACCATCTTCCGTGAATGTGTCCAAAGCGTATAAGAAGACATATTTGGAGAAATTAGAGATGATATAGAAGCCGCAACCTATCCAGAATACGTATTATGCTCATCAGACTTACTAGACTTTTTATCTTCATTAGCAGAAGATTTAATTGCAAAAGGAAAGGAACAAACTGCTGTAAAATTGCGACGCTGAAGTCGTGGAAGACCTTCGAAGAAGGCGAAGATGTTGAAAAATGTAGATGAACATATGGCAATTGAGACCCCAAAAAGATGGCGGGGTGCGCGCTGTTCAGGTATGGGTAAAGAAGGAAGAACGACAACTATATGTCTAAAGTGCGACATAGGATTGTGCATATATTATTTCACCCTGTATCATACATCCTAAGTTGACAAAACATATTTCTTTTATCTAGAATTTTTGTTTTTTATTTTTTATCTCTAAATAAAACCACCTTTTGATGTTGAACTTTGTTATTACTCCTCTGGGACAAGTATCTCCTGGCCTAAAATTCCATCGGGACGTATGAGTCCCACTATTATTTATTTTATTTATGATGTTTTTATTATTTATAACCTGCTAATAATTTTTTACGAAGATATAATAAAATTGGGACCCAACGGGTTAAAAGGCAAATTATTTGTTGTTATTGTATATTAGTTAGTTTGTGCTATTAATAATTTTCAGTGATTATCAGCAATTACAGACTTTTTTTTATTTTGTGCATAACACAAACAACTGAGATGATATGGAATATACTCATTTCAAAGTTTCTTTCGATGGTTTGTACTCAGTTTATTGATATAATGATTTATGTTTTTATAAAAAATGTTATACATATTGCCAAGATTTCCAACAAAATATTAGTTTTTTGTCTATTTTTGCCTCAAAAAGCTCATTTTGAGAAAAACGATTTTTTTTTAATTCAAAAACTGAATGATTTAAAAGATACTGAGGGAAATGTACAAAAGTTTACTTATCTCATAAACTGTCGAACCTAAAATAGAGTAAAGGTTCTTTCTTCAAGTTTATATGAAAGCATAAGCAAAATTACTAAAGTTAACTTTGGGGTCTAATTAGAAAATCATTTAAGGTAGCAGGCGAAACTACTTGGTATACGAAATGCAGAGGCAGAGTTTTTAAAACTTCAAAATGTTTGTTTTACAAGTTTTTCAATAAAATATGGGGAAATTGACCATTCTAATCATAATATTAAAAAAAGTTAATAAGGCTTACTACTTATTGCTTTCAGAAAAACATAAATGGAAATCATAGAGTTAAATTTGATAGGTGAACTAAAAAATAACAAAATTTATATTATCTGAAACCTAGAACTTGACCAAACTATTTTAATTTGAATTTGTTTTTAACTTTTGTAATTGCTTATACCCGAAGTTGATGCTTTAGTACATTTTTCAAGGCGTCTTTCCATATGTAATGAGCCCTCACACATATTTTTTACGAAGTATGGCAAGCAAACCATTTTCAACTAGACTGACTTGGTGCATTTTCAACTTATTACCATCAATAATTCACTCAACACAAAGACGAAAAAACCATCAAATACCACATTCACGTTTGTCATGGAAATTTTAGTGAATAATTTTTCTTTTCACATCATTGAATAGCGCTTTTAAGTATCCTGTCATAATTCTATTCGGATTTTTCTTCAAAGTACAATTGATTGAAAGATTCGGTTGAATAATCGCACATATAAACAAATCGCCTTGACTTAATTGCATACAATACGTTCGTACCAAGTCGTACCTTTGACAAACAATTTCACATTGAATTGGTGCTTTTTACAAAACTGAGTAATAGGCAAATATTAAGACACACCTACTAAATCGTTACAATTTGTATTTTGGAAAAAATATAGGTTATGGTATTTCGTTGGGTGAAATTTATAATTTTGATAAAAGCGTACAAAGACCGTGTACCCTAAGTACTTTTTAAAAATTTTGATGCTGGTGTGGCTAGTCAAGGATTTAGAATACATATCTTCAAATTTGGAGTTTTTACATCACTCAGAAACGACTACATGCAATTAGACAAAATTTGTTGTGGATGTTTGTTCGTACCTGTGTTATTCATTTTACCGCGAGAAAATATGCCATTTCGAAGAAAAACGGGTAAAATGTATGCAATTTTACTAATTTAAATAATACTGGAAAATCGGTAGTACCGTTTATTTGTGTATGCATGCAAATATTTTCAGGTGAAAATAAATAAAAACTGAAAAAGTTACGAATTTAGCCCTCATTTTTACAGTCATAAATCGGCAATTTTGCATTGAAAACGCTTCAGAAAAGTCAAATATATCTACTTAACAATTCATATCGATTTACTAATAACTTGAACATTTACAAACCACTTGTTTTTTGTAATTAAAATAAATCGGAACTTCACCGCAAACTGACTGAAGAGATATTGCAACATCGCAAGACCTCAGATGTTAGCTCTAACGACTATAACGTATGTATTCATAGTTTTTGAATTCTACTGTGTTTTGCTTACATTCTAAATGTATGTTTGTAAGTGTGCAGTTTTCGTGAAACCTTTATTTATAGTGAAAAATCCAATTCAATACAACTTTGACAAAATCACGATTCCTTCATTGTTTTTCTCAATACAACCCGAAAAGAAAAAAAAATTGCTGGTTTTCATTGTTTAAATAAATTATTTCTACGAATTTGCTGTTAAAATCATCTAAGATATCACCCTATTGGATGATGTAGTAGGCGTAATAGGCTGAGAACCTACACCTTGAAGTAAAGAAAGAAATATGGATATTAATGAAATAATTTTTATTTACTAAATTTGTTAATTGAATAGTAAACAAGCTACTCAGGAGAAAGTAATGTCGTTGACAGTCGGTTAAAATCTAAGTAATGTTGATAATTAAAAGGTATTAGACCTGTATCTGATTATCGGCAGAACAATTTTTTTGTGGCCCTGAATAATAATCATTTTGTAATACGTGATAATATTAAAACAATAGATTTTAATGTGTTTAAAGTGAATACAAAATTTCAATGTCAAATATGTATTTTAATGAAAAAGACGTAATATTTTTAAAGAAATCTGTAAGCTAGATGAAACGTGATCATAGTCTAATTCGATATTGACCTTTCAAATGTGTTCATAAAGTAAGGTTCTCAACCTTATTAAAATATTTCTTATCGAACAGAATTAACGACTTGGAAACCGTTCGTCTACATTCCTTCGAGAATTTCCGTTTTATTACAAATTCCTTTAATGCTGCTACACGGTTCGGTTTCGTTTTACCACGGTGGATTGTCATTTTAATGAAAAACATATTGTGCAATAAAAACTGTATTTTAATTTCTAACATATTTACGCACTTAGCAAGTTTCAATTTTATTGAAGCATCTAATAAGTCATTGCTTGGAAAGCTTTTTTGAAATAGGCATACGAGGGCTGCCTTTATATTTCGAGATTAGAGAACAAAAACAAATATTAATCATCGAAAATCGCTTTATTGTTTTTCAAAATATTCCCCATGAAAATTCTCGGGCTCATACGCGTAAATCCACGATTCATCACCTGTCACTATGTCATAAACGTGTTTTGCAGCACCGCGATCGTATTTATTGAGCTTTTCTTTCGACCAATCGACACGAGCCTTTTTTTGAACGATTGACAAATTGTGTGGGATCCAACGCGAACAAATTTTTATGCAATATTGAATGTATGCTGGTCCCACTAATGTGTAAGGTTGATTCAATCTCACGATAGGTCACATGACGATCTTGCAATATCAGTTCGCTCACAGCATCAATGGTTTCCGGAACAACAACTGTTTTTGGACGACCTTCACGAAATTCGTCTGGGAGTGAACTACGACCTCGATTGAACTCACCATACCATCAATAAACAGTGGTCCTTGATGGAGTTTCATCGCCAAAAATTAAATTAAGTTCATCCATGCACTCTTGCTGACTTAATCCACGTCGAAAGTTGTAAAAAATAATGACAAGAAAATGTTCACGATTTAATTCCATTTTTTGGCCGAGATGAATCCTTTAAGTTACTATAAACAACACATAGCGCTCGTATGTCAAAACTTTCTGAGTACGTATAACCTCAAAAATGCCAAACTTTATGATAGAGCTGTCAGTTGTCAGATTGCAACACTAGGGTTGTCCAATCCCGAAATTTAAAAGGTAGCCCTCGTATGCCTCAGATATAACTTTGAAAATCTCAATGGGGGAAGGGGGGGGAGGCAAGATTAAAATTATGTTAATAAAACAGATTACCAAAAGTTGTTACTTAGGACTAAATTTATTGGTTTCCAGCTTACTGGTTTCAGATCATAGAATTTAACTTACTTTTTTTCCATTTTTAATAAGCTATTGAGCTTCTGGGGGGAGAGGCTCCCTGCGCTCTTTGGCTGGATGTTCCTTTGTTGATGGAACTCCACTTTTTAACCTTCCATAACAGAATAGGTTATCGATTCGGGTGTATTATTTGTATGTATGTTACGTAATATCTTCTAATCAGTTCTAATCATTCTTCTTTTGTTGAAGAGGGTACACTTCTAGAGTGATGTTATTCCATTTCTAAGGGTTGAAATGGATGATGAAATGTTATATTAGACTATATAAGTGTGCGTGTTAGATACTTTCGGTAATTATGGACCAAAGTTCGTGTGGCCAACAACAAATGGCTCTATATGTTACCGCCCAATAGATTGTGTTATTTTTAACATTGTGAACAATCAGAGAGAAGAAGAAAGTCTTCTGTTTTTTTTTATATAATTACATCCAAGATTTTTTGCTACAACTACAGTATAATGTTTGTCAAAAGCATTTTTAACCAATTTTATGGCATTTCAATTAAAAGCTAAAATGAACAAATTAAGGTGCTTTATGTGCACTTTCAAAATATCTTAATTATACCCAAATCGAAATATCGTAGTTAGTACAGTTTTTTTGAAAGAACTATTTTTTTAAATTTCAGTTGTGTAAAAACTGCTTATTCAAGTGACTTCTTAAGAAATGTTAGAAATAGGTACACAATCGTCTATCGGACGAAAGGAAATTAGTTCAGATAATCAGATAATCCTAATTAGAGAGATCATCATTACCAATCTGACGGTTGACGGTATGAACGGTGGTCAAATAGTTTCCCCCGATTAGAGCCGCCTATGATACTGAACTAAAATTCAACTGTTTCTACACGTCAAAGTTTTGACAAAATATTGAAAAACGTTCAAATGGTACGGTTTTGGTAGCATTTATGAAACATAAAAGTCAAATTAACTGGGTGTTCCATTTTAAAATGTAACTTCAATATGAATTACCCTGTATACGTCTACGAATTCAAGTAAAATTATTTTTAGTTTGTATCTCTCACTACCAGTCACAGTCTTCCGTCCACACTATTGGGCCACCCTGTATATAATAAAGTTTATCTACAAGGTCTTTCCTAATTGATTATCAATATTTTAGGGGTTGATTCTGGGGTCAATTGTAAGAAAAAAAACTTTATATGATCCTAAACGTCTTCACATTTGAGATCTAAAATCCTTCATTGCGTACTTATCTACTACTTCATCAAACTTTATTGTTGCTTGGCACCGACTTCAAAAATATACTAGATTGGTAGGTAATTAATTTGTACAGAATGAGCACCTTTTAATGTTTACATTTTTTACTTCCTGGGTAGGTACCTAAAAACATTGAATGTGTTATTTATTTGCTACAGTTGTATTTTGTTATAATTATTTTTAGCTTTTTAGTTATAGGTGGAAGTCGGTTATATTTTTTTTTAAATGTTTTATTTTCAACTTTTTAGTTTTTTTGAACTCAGGTAGTTTTCATTCTTTATTTTTTATTTTGTATGTATAATCTTAATAGACAGGACCAGGTAACATCGAAAGCCTCAACATTACACAATGATACATTTTCATTTAAATTGACAGGTAAATGTTTACGAATAAAATGTACTAGTACGCGTTGACTTAATATGCCCAAAATATATTTATACCTTATGGACCACGCCATGTGACCTTTTTTCAACTTTTTTTGACAACTTTGTATAACTATATATAATTCCACTCCACCCTATGTACCAACCATCCTGTACATACGACTGCCTTGGACAAGCATACATTTGTTAGTTGCCTTCTGTAAACTATAGGACGGAGTAGAATCCATCCCATATTTACGGAGCAAAATCCTTCCTATATTTTAACCATAGTATATAACTCCTTGTGGTCTACCCCATAAATTATTTCATTTTTCACATTTTATATTATCGCCCTGTGTAACATTAAATCCTCTCCACACTTTATTCAACTTCTTATGTGCTATAAAATAAATAAATTTTTAATCACACTGTATAAATATAATTTAACTTCAGCATATATTTCAACCATCCTGCATAGGATTTGTTTACGTCCATATCATATAACAGTTTTTTAATCACCCTATATAACTTTAATTTCACATTTTTTCCAACATTTTTATTCCACCAATCGTCCACTCCACCCTATATGCTATACATCCTGTATATACAGCTAAACGGCCTAACTTATATTTCAATCATCATATAAATGCAACTCCTTCTATCACTTTACTTTGTGATTTTGTTTGCTATAACTAAACATCCTGTGTATAAACCCACCAAATAGCAGTTTAGATTGACATGTGTTGTCACTGAATTTTCTATTAAGCCGGGAGAATGTGACAACCAAAAGCACCGTCTTCGCAAATAGAAAAAATTTCATTTAAATAGGTATTTGCCGGGTATACAAACAAAACGAGCTTAGTACTTAGTGATTTAAGGAATCGAAAATACTATGCTTATACCTATATTCTTGAGATGTGCATAGAAAATTTTCAAATTCGCAATTAAAACTTCCAGTGCCTAAAATTCCCGCACTATTACGTTGGAATTAAAATATTTATGTGGAAGTGTCCGTTATGTCATTTCGAGGAAATTTTTGATAAGAATTTTGGAATTTTCGGAGATTTTCTGCAAAACTGCAAGTTGCATGTCGCAGAAAAGTATATGAGATACCTAGGGATCTTCCTTCATAGATTAAACGTTAAAAAATTATACACATCCATAAGGAGTTTTCGAAAAATCGACCAATATGTTAGGGATATTGGTCGATTTCCATGCACGCATGTGTTCATTCACAAATTTCTTCACTTTACCAATAGAATTCGTTCCCCAAATTTTGAAGTTTCACCAATCCGGATATATACTCTATAAAACAAGACCATATTCATACAAAACGGTTCACCACAGGAGAAGAATTTAGGTAACATACATACAAAAAAAATACGCGACGAATTGATAACCTCCTCCATTTTGGAAGTCGGTTAGAAATAAAACACCATAGTTGCGAGTGGAAAAGGTAGCAAAATATCACTACAAATCGTTTTTAATGTACAGGCAATATCCTGATAGTATCTTTTGCACCACGACAAAATCTCTGTTGATTGGTCTAATAAGGAAACCTTCATGTTGATTCGATATATTTTCAAAAAGTCACTGTTGTGTCAAATCAACCTCATACGTCGAAGTATACTTTAAAATACCACATCTTCCAAAATATGCAAAAATTGTTTACACACACCAAACTTTCTAACAACCAGAAATTATATTCTGGGAATTATGAATTTTATTTTTCTCAATTTTATATAGAAAAATTGAAGCGGAAAATATACGTTGATTATAATGGTTTCCAACTAACAATTATGCAAATGTCCTGTTCCTTCTATCATAAAATTTATCGTTCTCACGCTCGGCCACTATTATAAAGTCACCAGACCGTATTATAATTCAATTAACGAAATTGAAATGAATGTCTTCTATGTTCTTTTATTTAATGGCGGATATTATGTACTTTCTCAAATGCAAGTGTTAAAGCGACTTGAAAATGAGAGAAATCTTCAATTAGAGAAATTGCCTTCCTATCGAATATAAAATAGTCAATAATGTTTAATGGTTAAAAAAGTATGTCCGTTAATGTTAATAACTTGTACATTAAAATCATAATCTTTGAATTATTTTCATTTTGACGAATCGAAGAAACTGTTTTTTAACTCTAACACTTCAAGCAAAAATTTATCAGAAGTGGTTTGTGAAATGAGTATTTTCGTTAAATAACGCCCGACATCGTATTGACACCTTTCATGGATCGTAGAAATAAGAATGGAAGTAAAGCCTAGTCTTTTTGTGTAGGTATAGAATATATCCATAAAGTTAAATAATTAAAACTGTGCAAGTGCAAACTGACAGAAATTAACAGCAAATTAGTTTAGCTATAGTATTGAAAGAAAACGAAAATGCGGATTATTTAGTATTTTTCTAGAAAAACAAAGTATATCAATAATTTGACAAGTTTGTTTATGCAGAATTTGCAAGGTTATCGACTTTTGTAGTTCAGTATATTCATCATTTCAATTGCCAATGATCATTTAAACTTGTCTATTTATATTTTTGGCAACTGGAACTGCTTCGGAATTCACACTATGACTTGATGTCATAGCCCAATACCAAATTATAATTAATTATATTTCGGTCTTTTTCATCTACAAAAATTGTACGTTTAAATACAACACCGTTTTTTTTTAACCGTCTTCAAAAAGAAGGAGGCATTAAATCGTCTGTTTATGTGTTAATTTTTTGTGTATTCAGCGATTACACGAAACCGGCTCTAGAAATTTGGATCGTTTAAACTAGATTCTATTACTGGAGATCATGAAGTAGTCCCATACTTTTTTCAAGGTATTTTTTGTAGAAAGTCGGCAGAATCTTTCTAACCTTTGGTGGAGGCAATGGTATTAAAAAAAAGAATCAATTTCGAGATGGGGGTTTTCAATTAGTCTCTATATACAATAGGGTGGATCGGAAAAAAGCATTTATCTTAAATCATCTTCTAATAGCAGTCAAACGGCTCGAACCTGGACAAAAGTCAGGTTTTTTTCGAATTTCCGACTTTCTAATCGTTCTTCTCCAATAATTGTTGAAATAACCTCACAAATATGTTTTTCCCCCAAGGGTCTCAATAAATTATTTATATTACCAATATATTTTTGCATATACATAACTAAATAAGGGGCATAAATTTTATTTCAGCTCATTCAAACAGGATATTTTAAAAATGTTCAGCAAACTGTTGGGAATTTTCAAAATTCTGCCACAAATACAAACTGGTTTAGAATTATGCCTACCACGTGGCGAATGCTTTGTTTTCGAAGAATCTTTCAAACAAAACCTGGCCCCTCGTGTACAACAGTCGGAAAAAAATCTACACGAAGTTTTGGAAAACATCTTTTTTAATAATCGTTAATGCGTCGAAATGACGATCAGAATGTTTCTTTAACACCAAAAAATTAAATCTAAATAGGTAACTATAGTTTTAAGTTGTTGTGAATGTTAAGTAGTAGATAATATAATCGTAGAATTGTTTATTTCTATTGTGGTGTTATTCCCCAAAGAAACATAAAAGTAATCAGGAACAAATTGATAATAAACTTTGATAATGGCATAGCCTTATAAGTGATAAAACTCAGTTAATTTGTTTTCATTCATTAAAATTATGGTTCAGTATCCAAAAGGAACGGCATCACATTTATTTTTTTTATTATTAAAAATTACTAATATTTTAAACAAGAAATGCATATGAATTTAATTATTACTTTAAAACTAGAACAAACACAATTTCTCCTGATTATCAAAAACTGCATTGTTTTTAATTTTAATGCCAACAAGTTACAACAGTTGAAATATTACTACACCTACAAAAAGAATAATAATATTTTTATATGAAAAAATTATTATTATTAACGTCATTTTAAATCATTAATAATTATTGAAAAAGGTGTCTCACCAAACCTCCTGCACAATTGTTCCTGGTGGATTTATCTGAGTGAGCCGTGTTTTGATTGAAGGACACTTCATAAGCAAAGCATTCAAGAGTTGGTAGATATAATTTAATACAAGTTTGTATTTGGAAGATAATTTTGAAAATACCCAAAAGATAGCTGAAAAATTCAGAAAAAACCTTTTTGAATGAGCTGAAATAAATTTTACACCCCTTATTTGGTTAAGTATATGCAAAGATAATTTGCCTAATAGTATATTTGTTGAGATCCCTCGGGGCAAAATATTTGTATGGGGATATTTCAATAAATATTGGGGGAAAACGATTAAAAAGTGGAAAATTCGACAAAATATGCAAAAAGGGATTTTTGTCGAGGTTCGAGCGGAAGTTCTCAGTTAATTGGAAACATCTTTTGCAAACATTTTAGTTAGGGTGTCAGATGAAGTTTGACTGCTATTAGAAGAAGATCTCTGCGAAAAATGCCTTTTTTCGATCCACCCTAATATACAATGTGTTTTCATAAGGTGGAATCAAACGCAAAACTTTCTTATGAATAATATTTAGAGAAAAAGTTATACTTCATAAAAATGTTACATGATATAAAACGTATACTTTAATCATTACATGAAAATTAATTTTGCCGAATTCCTTTTTAATATATTCCCTATATTAAATTCTCTAAATTACTCTTTCAACTGTATACGAGGTTTGTCAGCAAATATGAATTTTGCTTAAAAATGAAGAACCTTTATTGTTGATAATATCTAAAATTATTATCAAACAGAAGTAATTAGAATTAAAAACTGCATTTAAATATACAATATCACTAAAAATTGTATAATAAATGTTCATGTCACTTTCTTCCACTGTATACTAGGTTTGATAAAAAATATCAATTGGATTGCGAATTTTCAAAATCTGACTTCAGATTCGAAATCAGCAATGTCGAAAACCCCCGTATACCGAATTTGGCTATAATTGGTATATTTAAAAAAAAAACTTTGATCCTAGAATAACCTTGAAGGTCAAAGTCATATTGGGACGTAACATTTTCCGCTCTGTCCGAATACGTAATAAAAAATGGGGCTTCGCATTTAAAAAGAATGACACCTCGAAGAGGGTATTCAATATCTCTGACAGGTGAAGTATCCTGAAAATTTTATCGTGACATTCTGTCCTAGGAGTTAAGGGAGAACAGCAATTACACGGAACGGCTCCAGATTCGGAACCTCTGTGTGCTAGTTTCCCTAAAAATCCTAGATGTCGACCTTACATCTCGCGTCTACAAACTTTACTCCTGTCCGCCTCCCTGATGGTAACCACTCTAGGCAGACGCCTCTCGGGAATTTGCTTAAATACATCACAATCTTGTATGCAGCCACTTTTGAAACTTTTACTCGATCACGAGCATGACCAAAAAAAAAATACCACTTTCACCCCCTGTAACTATCCTCGGTTATCGCTTCCACTGGCGCTTGCCTAGAAACATGATATGCTTTAGGAATTGAACTTAATATGATGCATTCTGTTCATTTTCTCGATGATGAGCAAAATCGGTCTCTATCTCTTACACCATCAGAGAAGACAACCTGATGTCATTCCACATTCCAATGGTGTCGTTCTCTGCACCACTGTAGTCGTTGTCATCCATGCTTAGCGGGCAGAGGTAGCACAAGATAGGGCCAATCATCGTGCAATCCAAAAGACCTTATACGGTGATAAACCGTTCGGACATTTACAAGATGGCCTTATTCTCCTAACTCATCAGCCAAATTTCGAGTTGTTGAAAATCGGTCTCTAAATGCCATAAGTCTTAGAAGTCGATCTTAAACTTCGTTTGTGCCTCTTCGACGTTCGGTGCCTACTCTCCTCCAATTTTGGTTATTATCAAACTACGCTTGACAACATCTCCTAACAATAGTTGGATTTCTGTTCGTGCGATTAGCGATTTCTCGAAATGAAAAACCTGCCTCTTGTAAACCAATAACAAACCTGTTTCAAATTCACTTAGCTGGCGATACATTCGGCCTGCACGTAATCTAGGTGTTTTAACATTACTAAACATCGATTTTAGATCCCATCAGTTTGTTTTTGTACATGAAAAACATTCACCAAACTTTATCAAATTTTAATCATATTAGTCCTCACTATAACAGCTATGTTTTACCAAAACGATATTAAATTTAAACATTTCCTTCTGGGTGTTGGGATTTCTTTGTCAGTGAGCATATTTTTACGAGAATTCATCCGATATCTGGTGCAAACGGCATTCTTCCGCTGCTTCTGGGAATCCGAAATGTTTTGTCTCTCAACCCGAGGCTGGCGGCTGCCGTTACTGGGAATTCGCCGAATTCGCTTGAATCTTCCAGAACAAATGAAAGAAGTTTCCCGATGGTTCGTTGACTTACCAGAGAATTCCGAAAGGATTATTTAAATGCGGACAGCTGGCTATGGGATTCATTCAGTATTCGACGGTCATATAGTTAAGTAGATATAAATTATGTTAAAGTAGTGGAAATAAATTGTGTAAGTTGGAGTGTGTTTATAAATAAATCCAAGAACTAAACTGAACCCGAGTGTGAAAATAAAAACATTACAATATTATATCTTCATTAAATGGAGATAGTACTTTTTGAAGAATAAGAAGAGTGCCATCTTCTTGAAATACCGGAAATTATTTATCATAACATTGGAGTTAATTACGTAGCTTAAAAATCAAACAGATCATCTAAATAATAGTTGGACCGACAGGTTATTTTTCGCATTTTTAATCAGATATCAGCTGGTATTGTTGTTATGGTCGAATATATTTTTCGCATATGTTAAACTCGTTCTCCTTGACGTTATAGATGGAAGATTCAAAAGATGTTAATAAATACGTAAATACGAGGAATTATGTCGTAACAATCGTGACTGAAATGATTGCTGCGTTCTTTCCATATGGAATACCTTTAGGAACGCACCTATAGAACCGAGGAATGTGCCTAACAATTAACGAAATGACCCCGTAAATGGATATCAGACCCTCGTTCGCCAAACCGAATATCTAGTCGGTGTAAATCACGTACACTTGATAGTCAAGCTATGCACAAAACATGAATTATTAATTTTTCATTTGCAAAATAATTGTTTACCTCATACCTTTTGTTTCGTAATTCTGTCAAAACAAAGGATGAGATTTTAATGGTCGCTCATTGCAACAGGGGTAATTAAGTGACGAATCTGTGAAAATATTTACTATTTAAACGATGATAACACTTTTTTCCGGGCAAGCTTCACTCTATTTTTCAGGTTGTACAATCTGGATTTTTCTTTTGATTAAAAATCTGCTACATCTTATTGAAGCGGTAGCTTCTTAACTTATACATAAGAAAATACATGAATATGGAAGTGAAATGCAAAAATTGCATTTTTTTCGACACTTCGTTGCGACTGACACTTGCTTGATCTTGAGATACCCGTATAACTTAGTTTTCTGTGTAGGAAACAAAGCCCAATTTATATAAAGTGTCTCTTCCTTAATAAATACAGATAATATCCCATTAATACACAATACCAGCACTAAAATTGCTTTTAATTCCAATAAATATTGCAGTTTTATAGTAAAGATCAGGTGTTTTAACGTAAATTGTAAATAGTTCTATGAATATAAATTGTGTTAAGGTAGTGGAAATAAATTATAGTGAGTTGGACTGTGCTTTTAAATTAATCCAAGAACTGAACCCGAGTGTGAAAATAAAAACATTATAATAGTTTACACGTATATATTGTTTTAGATAATTTTGTCCAGGTCCTACGCGCGGGTTTCATTACCTTTGTAGAACTGTTTACTGTAAATTTTGAACTGAAATGAATATTTGCAAAGAAAACTGCAATATTTATTGGAATTAAAAGCAATTTTAGTGCTGGTATTGTGTATTAATGGGATATTATCTGTATTTATTAAGGAAGAGACACTTTATATAAATTGGGCTTTGTTTCCTACACAGAAAACTAAGTTATACGGGTATCTCGAATACGGAATGAATGCTTCCTCAGCTCTACGTATTTATATATTTCTTCCCGGAATTCTCCAGAACGTCAAAGAACCGCCGAGGTTAGACTAGAATTCTTCGAGAACTTATCAAAGCAAGCCACGGACCTCGATGCGTCAGAAGAACATTTCGGATTCCCCGAAATATCTCATGAATGCCGATTCTACGAATTATCGAAAGAATAAACGAAATACACACAATACGAAAACAGTATTGACTAAAGTATTTCTAAATTTTATTTTTATACAATACTAATTAATGCAAAACTTAATAATACTTCTTTATTACGGACAAGATGCATGTTGCAGTATCAAAATATTTAGGAAACATGTATTAAAACACAATAATAATAAAATTAAAAAAGCAAAATTTAGTGTACTCACTATTTGTGTCATAAGTTCATCCTTACTTATTAAAAATCCTTTTTTTTTAAGATTGCTAGGTACCTACCCAGAAAGTAAAAAATGTAAACATTAAAAAGTGCTCATTCTGTTCAAATTAATTACCTACCAATCTAGTATATTTTTGAAGTCGGTGTCAAGCAAATCTAAAATCCTTCATTGCGTACTTATCTACTACTTCATCAAACTTGATTGTTGCTTGAATTATCCTATGAGAAAAGAGTTTCACAGTTCATTAATCTAGATAATTTGAATAAATGAAAACAAGGTTTTGGGTTTTATTAATAATGTATTGAATATGTTGGTCCCATTTTAAATTATGATCAAAAATAATCCCTAAATATTTACAATGTTGTACTATTTGTATATTAAATATATCAGGGACATTATCAGAACAATTTCCAAAGGTCATACCTACGGTTTTCTACGTATTTAAGTTTGTTTAACTATAAGCCAGTCAACAATGTGATCTAGATACTCATTCATTTTCATTTGAACTTCTTCCCAAGATTTCTCCTTTGAGATAACGGCAGTATCGTTTGCATACGATATTATATTGAATGACATATCCACCAAGATATCATTACTGTATAAAATGAACAATAGTCGCCCCAAAATTATTCCCTGAGGAACCCCTGTTATAACAGTCAAAAATTCACTATTGTATTCATCTGTCTTAACTCTGTGTTGCCTATTTTCTACGTAATTGGTTAAAAGTTTATTATCTTCCCCTCTGTTTGAGATATTTTAAATTAGAGACTTGACATAGGTCAGAAGTCAGTACAGCACAAAAAATAACATGTTAGAAAGTCGGTTAAATGATTTTTGCCGATTTTCTAAAAGACGGCAAAAACAGCACACATAAAATAACATATATACAGACGAATTGAGAACCTCCATCTTTTTGAAGTTGGTTAGTAAATCCAATGTTCTTCTAAAAAGTGTTCCCTCCATATAACAAACATGTTGGTCTATTCTCAAAGAGACAAAATATTCAAGAAGCAAAGTCATTTAACAAAGCCACGATCATATTTCCCAGGCTGGCGTTTTTTCTCACGATTCTAAACGAATGTATTGTCTTGAAATCTCTTAATGAGGTTATTTCCCGAACGTTATTCGTGTAGCCTACAATTAACAAGTTTTTGGTTTATTTTAATTATACTTCTTGCATAAAATTTCGTGTAAATCATTTCATGTGTGTGTGGTAATGCAAAGAAAAAAACGACCACATTAGAAGAGATGTTATGTTTCTTAGCATGGAAAACAGGATATTATTATTCTTATTTACCAGTAAATTCCTGTGATCATCATATTAGTGATTAAAATTAGTGAGGAAATATAAAGCAAAATCCCAACGTGTGAAAATAATTTGTGACAATTCAGTTATTTCTATTTATGGATATTTCTCATCCTTTTCCAACTAGAAGTTTCTTTCAATAAACGTCCGCTTTATTTGTTCTTCTTCTTCTTATACTTCTTTGTTATTCCATCTTTACCTCTACTTCATCTCATTTATATTTTAAATGTTATAAGAATTTCCTCTTTCTATCTATTTCCTTGTTCATTGATTCATATTATTTATTCCACGACCTAATAATAAACAAGTGGCCCTGATACTGCATGTACCACGTGACGATGGAAGGCGTATGTATGTTTTTAATGTTGCCTTAAAGATGTAGCGTACCTTTCGTTTTTACTTTTTAAAATATTACTTTTAAATTAGGAAAGGTTGTATATTTTGATCAAATAAGTAGGCTGTAATGCAAAATATAAATCAGCAAAAAGTGTAAAATAGTAACTTTGTTTTATTTGCCTAAAAATGATTAAATAAAATTACAGTGGCTTAGAAATACGAGTGCTGCCTTTTATATTTCGGGATTAGAGAACACAAACAAATATTAATCATCGAAAATCGCTTTATTGTTTTTCAAAATATTCCCCATGAAGGTCTATATACTTTTGCATGCGTTTGAACCAGTTGTCGAACCACTTTTTCCACTCTGATTGAGGTATCTCCAAAACATGCATTCTGAACGCAGCAACCGCTTCTTCAGGTGTCGAAAAACGTTGACCTCTCAGTTTGTTTTCTACGTACGGGAATGAAAAGAAGTGTCATTTCGTGACAAGTCAGGACTATACGGCGGATGACTCATCAAATCGATGTTTTGAGTGGTCAAAAATGCAGTTGTTTGAGCCGATGTGTGAGAGCTCGCATTGTCGTGCTGAAGAGTGATCCGTCTTCGGGGGTTGGTTGGACAACTGGCAAACAAATGGTTGTGTACCACTCAGAATTGACTGTTCTGCGTTGTTCTAGTGGTACGGTTGCGACATGTCCAGTTTTTCCGAAAAAACAGGCGATCATTTGCTTGGAAGTGCTTCATGCGCGAACAACTTTTGTTGGATTCGGCTCATCTTGAAACACCCATACAGTCGACTGCTGTTTACTTTCGGGCTCATACGGGTAACTCCACGATTCATCACCTGTCACTATGTCATAAACGTGTTTTGAAGCACCGCGATCGTATTTTTTGAGCTTTTCTTTCGACCAATCGACACGAGCCTTTTTTTGAACGATTGACAAATTGTGTAGGATCCAACGCGAACAAATTTTTTTGACATTCAAATGTTTATGCAATATTGAATGTATGCTGGTCCCACTAATGTGTAAGGTTGACTCAATCTCACGATAGGTCACATAACGATCTTGCAATATCAGTTCGCGCACAGCATCAATGGTTTCCGGAACAACAACTGTTTTTGGACGACCTTCACGAAATTCGTCTTGGAGTAAACTACGACCTCGATTGAATTCACCATACCATCGATAAACAGTGGTCCTTGATGGAGTTTCATCGCCAAAAATTAAATTAAGTTCATCCATGCACTCTTGCTGACTTAATCCACGTCGATAGTTGTAAAAAATAATGTTCACGATTTAATTCCATTTTTTGGCCGAGATGAATCCTTTAAGTTACTGTAAACAACACATAGCGCTGGTATGTCAAAACGTTCTGAGTACGTATAACCTCAAAAATGTCAAACTTTACGATAGAGCTGTCAGTTGTCAGATTACAACACTAGGGTTGTCCAATCCCGAAATATAAAAGGCAGCCCTCGTATATCTATCTCTTTAATATTAATTAACAAATCAACTGTTCTTATTGTTTATTTCTTAAAGACTTACATTCACACTTTTCTAATTACTAGTTGTATACGATCATCAACAAATAAAATCTAGAGATATTATTTTAATATAATTTCTTAACCAGAATCAACAGTAGTAAAGGTAGTAAGTTAAAGAATAAGTTTATGGCAATAATATGGTTAACTATACCTAAGTAGTTAACAAATACTTTTACATCGAACACAATGCTGCTTGCTGGTTATGAAATAAACAGTAAATAATAATCTTGTCTATTGAAATCAAAAGGGCAAGGAAGCGAAGAAATATTAAATTCCTACTAATTTACTATTAGAATATAAAAAAATAATTGTTCCACTTTTTTGGAACTAAATCGTGTTTACTCTTCTGTTTGGATATCTCCAACCTTGAAAAATAATAGTTCACAAGGGACAGATGTTGCTACCACACAACATTTCTGTTGCACCAATTTTTTCCACTACATCGAAGGGTTTTTTTCTCTAATGTATCTTCCTCAAGGTACTTCTGTCCCCCAATAATTGTTTTAGAGACTTCGGTCTGAGTTTTGTAGCTGCCACAACCCATACATATTTTACAGAATATAAAATAAACAGTTTATCAGATAAAAATAAACAGAAATTTCGTATTATTATTTTTCATGATTTAATAAATACTAGTGGTTGCCCAGAGGTCGAAATTCGACCCTTGTAAAAAGTATATTTTTATAACAAAAAAAGTTGTGGAGAAATCGGAGAAGTAGATGTAATGACCAAAATTGTTCACTCATATTGACAAATCTATTGAAATAAAAAGAAAATAAAAATGTAATCAAATATCGGTATTCGAAATATTTTTGACAAATGAATGACCGCCCAAATTTTTGGCTGGAACCCCTCCTGGCAAAATATTCGATATAATAATTGGTGGATTGTTCTTTCCAACCTATAAGTTTTCGTCATTTGCAGTTTCAATCAAATTCAGGAATATTAAAGAAAAGAGAGGACGAACAACCCTAGGAGAATTTAAATATTTAATACATTCTCTATTGTCCGAAAAATTTTTACACAACACCTTCGGGAAGGTTGTGATAATAATATATTAATCAAATAATTAAATTCACATTAAAAACAGAATATTTAATATGAAAGTTACTGCAACGCTTCCAAAAAATCAAGACTGATCTACTATATTTACTATTTTACCACTAAACACTAACAACACTTGTATGCCACTTCCAGAAGTAGGTGCTCTAAGAATATAACGGCATCTAACGATCCATATATAATTATTCAATGTTTTGAGTTTTGACCGTCTTGCGGCGGCGGCACTGTCAGTAGTGTCAGTTGTTTGGCGTTGACAGTATGGACGTAAATAATAAATTTTTATTATATTTTATGTAATGAATGAACTCATATTATAAATTAATATTAGCAGTCTGCACTGAAGGTCGTCAGTAGCTACTAAACAAAACAAAAATGAAGAAAATCGGTTGAGAGACAGAGGAGAAAATAGTACCTAATCGTTTTGTCTTTGCCTATTTATATATAGATAATTTGAAATTAATTAAAGTATATCTATTTGTTTATAAATATGAAAAAATATAAATTTACTAAGTTCATCTTTTTGCCATACATGGCCCTTCTGGAAGAGAGAAAAGACTTAATGAACAGATCCTGACATTCATGTCAGATGAACAACGTTCGTTAAAAGAACAGATGAACAGGTTTTACGAAACCATTCGGGAAAATAAACTGTTCAATAACAACTCTATAATAATTGGTGTTTTTTATTCAAATTTCAAGCCCTTACTATAGCATCTATGTTTTACCAAAACAATATTACATTTAAACATCTTCTTCTGGGTGTTGTAGTTTCTTTGTCAGTGATTTTGTATAAAGAAGACGACTACATTTTTTTGTTATTTAAAAATCAGTGATAATATTCTCGCTTATTCGGTAAGACTTTAGTGTAAGTTTAAGCGTGAAAAAAAAATGTTCCAGAAACATAAATTCCCATTAACTTGTGGGTGGTGAGCACTGTTTCTATTTTAGAGGAACTTTTAAATTTTTAGCAGAGAAACTGAAAAGTTATGTTGAATTTGATATAATAGATACTTGTATTAACCAAAATGCATATACAAAGATAATTCATTCTTGAGCTGGGATTGTTGGTAAAAAGACGACGTTTCAGCAGAGTCACATCTGCCCTGGTCAATATATGGTTTACCCTATCCAACCAATCTCCAAAACTCAAAAGAATAATGAAATATGTTTTCATAGAAAAAAATTAGTTGTGTACTAATTTTCCAAATGTGTTACTGTTTCGACAATTATTTCTAATTATGTTTAGAAAAGAAATTAGTTAACAAGTATCAATCAATGGAGATGGCGTTAATACACTAATTTATCAATACCATAGACAAATTTAGGAACGGAAAAACTCCATCATAAATGTTTACAGAAGTAGTTTTGATGAATCTTCACACAACGAATCTTATTCAGTGAAACTGTTTATTATGTGACACAGCTGTAAACGATTAGGGACAAATATAATTACCACATGGTCAGGAATTATTTATGTAAATAGCACATTTTACTGAAATGAATTATTGTGGAATAAAAACGAAGTTCTATATATCCGTTACTGTGTAAAATTGTAAACTTATTAGAAACAATTGATTTTTTTAGCTAATAATATTTTTATAGTTCTGTCTATTCAGTATACGGAAACCCTTCTAAAATTTAGTATGAGTGCAGAGTTTGTTGACCCGATCAGGATCTGATTTTGGGAGGAACTTCTGGGGAGAAATTTTACGAAAATCTCCCATCCCCTATCTCCGAAACTATTGCATCTAAAATTCTGAAAATAACCAGGAATAACTATAGAACGTTGCTTAAAGTTTTCAGTAAAAATTAACAGATAATCCTAAAATCAATTTTAGGGGGCAAATTATAGAATTAAATAAGGCATAAATTTTTTCACGCGCCTCTAGTTATATATCAGTTAAATGTCACGTTATGAGGAATACAAATATATTTTATTCATTTTTAAAAAATAATTTGTTTACAAGATGATGTAAAATTTTGAAAATGAATTAAAAATATAGTGAAACCGCTAATTCGAATTTTGGTGAGCAAATTATAGAATTAAATGAAAAATAATTTATCATCGTGTAATATATCAAATGAAACTGCTTATTGTGAGGGATCCAAATATATTTTTTTATATTTTTAAAATAATTTGTTTAAAAGATATTAAAATATACAAAAATTTATTAGTTGGCCCGACCTTTATCTCCAAAACAGTAAAACTAAAAATTATGAAAAAAATAACGATTCACTTAAACATTACATGAAAAAACATTTTTAAAAAAAATATAACCGACTTCCACCTATAACTAAAAAGCTAAAACTAATTATAACAAAATACAATTCTAGCAAATAAATAACACAATCAATGTTGTCAGGTACCTACCCAGGAAGTAAAAAATGTAAACATTAAAAGGTGCTCATTCTGTACAAATTAATTACCTACCAATCTAGTATATTTTTGAAGTCGGTGCCAAGCAAATCGAAAATCCTTCATTGCGTACTTATCTACTACTTTATCAGACTTGATTGTTTATGCCTTATGAAGTCCATAAGGTCCATAATATGGACCACGCCATGTAACCTTTCTTCAACTTTTTTTGACAACTCTGTATACCTATAGATAATTCCATTCCACCCTATGTACTAACCATCCTGTACACACGACTGTCCATGGACAAGCATAAATTTGTAAGCTGCCTTCTGTAAACTATAGGACGGAGGAGAATCCATCCCATATTTATGGAGTCAAATCCGTCCTATATTTCAACCATAGTATATAACTCCTTGTGGGCTACTCCATAAATTATTTCATTTTTAACATTTTATATTATCCCCTGTGTAACATTAATTTCTCTCCATACTTTATGCAACTTTTTATGGGCTATAAAATAAATAATTTTTAATCACACTGTATAAATATAATTCAACTCCAGCATCTATTTCAGCCATCCTGTATATGATTTGTTTACGTCCACATCATATAACAGTTTTTTAATCACCCTATATAATTTTAATTTCACATTTTTTCCAACATTTTTATACCACCAAACCTTCACTCCACCCTATATTGCAACCATCCTGTATATACGGCTGCCTATGGACCACTCCGTCTTATATTTCAATCATCTTATAAATGCAACTCCTTCTATCACTTTACTTTGTGATTTTGTTTGCTATAACTAAACACCCTGTGTATAAACCCACCAAATAGCAGTTTTTAGAGTTTGACATGTGTTGTCACTGAATTTTCTATTAGGCCGGGAGAATGTGATAACCAAAGACACCATCTTCGCAAAATGGAAAAATTTTAATTTAAATAGGTATTTGCCTGGTATACAAACAAAACGAGCTTGGTACTCACTGATTTAAGGAGTCGAAAATACTATGCTTTACTACCTATATGCTTGAGATTTACATAGAAAATGTTCAAATTCGCAATTAAAATTTCCAGTGCCTAAAATTCCCGTACTATTACGTTGGAATTAAAATATTTATGAGGAAATGTCCCTTATGTCATTTAGATGAAATTTTTGATAAGAATTTTGGAATTTTTTGCGATTTTCTGCAAAACTCCAAGTTGCACGTCGCAGAAAAGTATATGAGATCACCTAGGGATCTTCCATAATAGATTAAACGCTAAAGAACTGTACACATCCATAAGGAGTTTTCGAAAAATCGACCAATATGTTAGGGATAATGGTCGATTTCCATGCACCCATGTGTTCATTCACAAATTTCATCACTTTACCAATAAAATTCGTTTCCAAAATTTGAAGTTTCACCAATCCGGATATATACTCTATTAAACAATACCATATTCATTCAAAACAGTTCACCACAGTAGAAGAAATCAGGTAATATACATACAAAAAAAAAATACGCGACGAATTGATAACTTTCTCCTTTTTGGAAGTCGGTTAAAAATAAAGCGAAAAGCCGAATATTAATTAAACGTAAAAGAAAAATTTAAAATTTTCTCTAACGGATCATGTTATGAAATGAAAGAGCTCGTTATGAGAACTAGATCTAACCACGATTTCCTGGACATTTTTGACCTGAAATGTGAGACTTACATTTATTTTGTATTGTATTTAAATTTAGGTAATACACCTTAAAACTGCGGAGTATGAAGAAAAACGTTACCAAAAAAGCTAACCTCGTTTTCAGTATAGAATATGTACAAATTGTTTACTTTGACAGCTTATATTTATGCAGAATTCATCACAAAATTGAACAGGAATAGTACAAACAACTATTTTTAAAGAATAAAAATATTTTAATTTGATCATACAAAATGTTACATAAGTATGAAAATATATTTTTTTATTTCCAGGAAGCTCACAATATGGTTCGAGAAGCTAACGAGAAACAAGCAGCAGCTGAAAGAGCTTTAAAAGAGAGTCAAATGAAGGTGGAGGTATTAACGGCCGAAGTTGCAGCCCTAAAAACTCTAGTCCTTACTTCAACTCCGAGTTCTCCAAATCCCCATTTGCATCCTCAAATTAATGGCACGAAAGAAGAAGCCGGTAAGTGTTTTTAAATATTAATTACACATATGTCATTATTAGGTCCGAGAACTTTATTCAATAACATACATAGAATCATTCCAAATTTTCGATGCGTCAAAACAGGCTTTAATTGCGGTTATAACCTCATCATCAGTTCCAAATCTCGTTACCTGGAGCTTCTTTTTGCGATCTGCTAACATGTAGAAATCAGATAGGCTCAGATCTAGTGAATTTGGGGGATTTGGAAGTATTTTGAAATTTTTACGTTTCTTCTAAAGGTTGGTACTACCGAGAACAAAAGCGGCAGCGGCATCTATTGTTCAGTCTAGAGACTTAATGACCCATGTAATATTATCAGTTCTTATGCAGTTAAAAATAAGTTAAACAACACTGTCAGTAGTAAATTGAGTACGTCTGCAACTACGGTATCATTTCAATAAGACGTATATATTTCTTTTCTAACTGGACTTTAATAGTTTGTATTTGATCTAACACTGAATCTCAACCAGTTGGTCTGGTTTTACATTTAACTTTTAGAACTTTCTTATGTTAGAATCTGTACCAAAAATCGGATATAATTCTTTTATTTCGCACTTGACTTGAAAGTAGTCGCCCAACATCATAAAGAAATTTGTCCACGCCCGCCAAAGGAACCCATGGAAAATCTTTAAAACTAAACCCAAAGTATCCAAAAATAAAACTGTCCCAGTCGAGGAACCATGTGCTTACCCCAAAAGATATCCTGACCCTGATATGAGTGCTTTCGGTGGACAGGCATACAGAACAGGTGGCGAAGTTTACATTATTCAAAAAGATTTAGCACCAAAAATAAGGCCAAACGATTCATCAGAAGAACTTACAAAGACCCCCGAGCCTGAAGAAAGTTGTAGATCTAGTGCCCGAATTCGAACCTGTCAAACAACGTTTACTAGACCTGAGCGAGAAAAAACTTCACCCTTTATACAGGAAGCAACTTTTTCTCCCTAAGAAACAAACACCAACCGATTTTGGAAGTTCAATTAAAACCTTTATATCACACTTAACAAATAAGTTACACTTAATAAGTAACGCACTCACTGTACAAATTATGTAATTTACTAAAAACATTTTGTTATGCTATTGCGTACTACTCTCGACAATATTTTATCTCCATTGCCCATTAAAAGCAAAAATATAAATTTTCATTCAATATATAATAAGTGTCTTCCGATTTTGGTGAAGAATAATCTTCTTTTCTGTTCTACTAATCGATTTTGGTGTTTTCGTGTAATGTATAGTGGATGTAGCTTGTGTACGCCGAAAACTTTTTAAAAGTCGACTAACTCGAAATTGTACTGCAATTTTTATTATTATTAACAGTAATGAGTTGAAATGATCACATATTTTTGTTAAACTGTCTCATTTGTCCTTCCTTTATTATTTCCGTCACTATTCCTTTATCTACTGGAGTTCTTCCGTTCTTCAGTTGTCTCGATGCGTATATTAGTTCTAATATAGATATATCTGGCATTTCTTCTGAGCCTAAATTTCCTGTTCTGAACTAAAGCTTCTTTTTGTTGTTAAGTTTTTTTTGTGCCGAATAGACCTCACACTGGCGTAGAAAAATATTATTAAGGGGATCAATAATATTTAAATATTTTGTTCTCACCATTCAATAAAAAACGTGACGCCACTGACCTTCCTCACCAGTGCCATAGAATAAATTCTGGTTGGGCTTCGGCTGTTGGGGTCAGGGCGAAAAACGTACTTCTTTTCCAAGGATAATTTACAAAGGATTGCTCTATAGATTTTTCCGAAAACACACGTGACAAAGTGGCTGCTAATATTTGCACCGTAACCTTTTCTAATAATTATCAATATCACATTAAACAGATGAAACAAAACCAGAAAAACTCTTCAACTGTCAACAGACAAAGCCCCACAACAATTCGAGAGCGGGCCCAACACACGGTGATACGTCACAAGGTGGCTGTTTTTTTTTTCAAAATTTTTTAACAGTGGTCAAGCAATCCTGTGTAAAATATCCTTGCTTCTAGTCAAGATAAAATTATGAAATTCGGGCAGCGCAATATACTCCACCTAACAATTTGGTTGACCTACTCCATTCCAGAGGGGGATAACTACCCCCAAAAATCAAGATTTTTTTTAACAGTTGCTATCGAATTCTACGCATTTTTCTAAGTCTGACACTCAATTTTCATAATTTTCCTGTAATTTTTAATTTTTCCGATTTATCGACAAAAAGTCGAGGATTTCGGATGTTGGGGGCAGGCTAAAAAATATTTAAACATTTTATTATCTATCGGCCTTAGAAAAGAGCCTTTGTTCTTCCTCTCCAGTGGCGTAGCACAATGATTTTTAAAAGGGGGCCAACAATATTTAAATATTTTTATTTTCCCCTTTCGAAAACAAAATTGAGACACCACTGACTTCCTCACCAATGGCTTGATATGTATATGCTCGCTTTATCCTGTTATTAATTAGACTCCCATTTCTAGAGCGAGTGATATATGCATAATAATTTAAAATAAAGTTTTGCAAAATCAGTCTCATTATTTTATAGCCAAACCTCGTATACGAGTATACATATCTGAATTTCTAATGCACTGTTCTACATTTTTTTTTTTAAATAGGGCAGAATGCTATCAAAATGCAATGATAAACGAGCACGCCGTAAATTTGTTTGGTTTCTCATTTTCCATATGTAGATTCAGTACGAATCTCCATTGTACAATTAACTGGGTCATCAGTATTAAAGTTAGAACAGAGACAACACGACGAATTACATACGGATCGATCGAGGATGATTGCTTAGAAAACGTGACCGTCAAAACAAGGTTACGACAAACCGGGACTCATTCTAATCTTGTCATACGTGAAAAAATAATGTAAACAAAATTACCCGAAAGACGAAACTGCCAAATAATAAACGTTCAGGGTTTAGTTATTCTTATTAATCAAGGCTCGACAAACACAATTAGGAATATTAGGATTTTGGTGTGAAATATTCTAATAAAATATTCATGGAATTGTCGATAAATGGTTTCTTTAATAGAAGTAATTTTTTCCATCTTTCTTTTTCCATACCTATAGTAAAAACAAAACTTGGCCGACCTCTTCTGGTTTGGACTTATTAAATATCTGTTCTAAACGTTTTAGAGAGAGAGATGCAGGATGTAACCCACTCTAGCAAATTCAAGAAAGTGATCGGAGTATAGTACTCTACCTCCAGGAAAAATAATGTTCTGTCTAGGAACACTTCTTTATTTACGGTTCCAGGAAGTTCTTGTATGATCCATGTCAGGGGCCCATAAACTTGGAGCATGTACCTTCTGGAGATAGCCTGCAGTGCACAAATGCCGTGGTAAGGCAAGAGAGAGAGAGAGGGCAAGAGGCTATGTCATTCGACTGGGAGCTGCTTCCAATGAAATACGTTCAGCATGTTGTTCATTGGCTGGTTCCGCCTACTCAGTGAAATAGCCTCTTACTGTCTCTATTGCCCTCTCTTTCTAGCGTTGCCACAATTTTATGCATGATAGGCTATATCTAGATGGTACATGATCTAAGCCAGAATTGTCGCGTGACCATGTCAATTAATTGCTACATACTGGGCCGTCCATCGGACCCAATCATACCTTTCCGTAACATTTTTTTATTAAAATTTAAAATGTAAAGAATACGTAGTTGTACTAAAATTAATATTTAACTTTTTCTTTAGGTTTAAAACCATTATTAGTATCGGTTACATATTATAGTAGGTACACAAGTAACTAGCGTTTGCTCCCCAGCTTTCGATTTAAATCAAAATAAAGTGGTGATAAAAAAACAATTATGAGGGAATGATGATTTTTTGCCATTATTATTTGATCCCAAAACCCTAAAAAGTAGAAAGTAGTTATGAAAATATATTGAAAATAGAATTATTCATTACAAATAAGAGCTATTAACACACATCGATCATCAATCGAAATTCAATTGAGGTTCTTTTTGACGAGTGTTTGTTTGTTGTTTAATTTTATCATTCCCCCATAAATTCTCATTTCCTCATTAATAGAATAGTGAGGGAATGGCAGTGAGGGAATGATAAAATCAGACATAACCTACAAGAACTCCTCAAACATAACCTCAAATTAAATTCCGATTCGATGTAAGATTTTCGCTGCCCAAAACATGTGCAACATAATAATGCAAAAAAACTGCAAAAAAATTATAAACGCGGTAACCTACTTTCGATAAGTGTAACTCTAATTCACCCTATATTGCAACCACCCTGCAATTTTTTTAGCCACTCTATATAACTATAGTTTTACTTCACTCTTATTTCAACCACCTTGTATACGCAACTACTTATGTGCCACCCAATGCTACATTTTTTGAACCACCCTGTATAACTTTAATTCTATTTCACCTTATATTTCAACCATCCTTATGTATGGAACTGCTTATGAATCACCCAATATCACATTTATTTGTACGATTTTTTGAACCCACCTGTCTAACTGTAATTTAACTTCGCCCAATATTTCAACTGCCCGCATTACTTGCTGCTTGAATTTCGATGCACGCACACACCTTACCACCATATACCATATAGAAAACATCAGTCTCCTAAAATATTTTCTTTTCGACACACTAATGGCATATTTTGTGCCATTTGACGCTACTGCAATGAAAACCGTTACAAACATCTTGACATTTAAACTAGATATTTATGACGAAAATTTGACATTTACAGTGATGTTTACCGTGTTTTTGAAAATGTTTTTACGATTTTCGGAAAAACGGTATGCTTTACATTATAGATAATTATATCAAATGAAGCTGGAACATCTCTTTCTAGAATATTCAAATTGGTTGAGCCGTTTTAGGGAAAACAGTGTAGATTTTTGAAATTCACTGAAACGTAGTCTCTTAATTACTGTTTTTTCTGATTTTCTGGAAAACTGTAAACCTCACGTTATAGAAAATTATATGGGACGTTTCTGTAATATTCCTTAATAAAATGCCGTTTAAATCATCAAATTTGCCCAAGCAGTTTTTGAATAATCACCGAGAATGATATATACTTTTTTGGAACCTAGATGAAAATTAAATTTTGCAATGATTTCCTACTCTGTACCTAATGAAAAGGGTATATACTGTTAAATGCACTAATTTTAATATAAGTACTGATCAAAACTAGTCAAATTCAGAGAACACCATAAATTAATGATATAATATTATTTTAATGTTGAGTTTGGGACACGATGAGGGAATGATATTTGAAGTATTCGGTTACCTGCCAATTATTATTGGGACTTAAACACTTTAATGAAATATGGCTCGAGGAGCTTCAGCATAGCTTTCGTGAAAAATATAAACATTACAAACAATAATATATAAAACTGAGTATGGACACCATTTTCGCAAATTTCTCAGAACTAGTCATATATTAGTAAATATGTCTTTTCCAAAAAGACAGCCTTTGGGTTTTCCCAAACTCCGTAATTTGATGACTACGCATTCACTTCAAGAGCGATAGTGGCGATATCTAAATTTTTAATTCCCCCTCTAAGAGCTTCAATGTCAGTGAGTTTAACACTAAATGGAGGAGATCGTGTATAAGAAAAGTAATTTCTGTGAGTTTAAACCATAGATCGACCATTCTTAATGCAACAAACCTGGAAATACAATAATATATCCAATACCACATTTCATACGAAATCGCCCCCGTGACACCTTGACCCTCGGTAGATACTTTGTCTTTTGGGTTCCCAGTTAGGTTGGCAATACCTTGATTGGTATTTAGTTTGTCAGGGACTCCTCGAATGTATGGCAGGCTTGCCGGTGTTGTTGGTCTGTTTCTGACGTGGTTGGTGTATTCGGAGATTGTTAAGATTGAGGAATTGTATGCGCAATCCGGATGATACCAGTTTTCTCTAAGAATTTGTTTAAGATTATTAAGTTCGTTTTGTTTATTGTCAATATCTGTTAATCGGGTAGATCTAAGGGCCAAAGATTTCATTACAGAACTCAATTGGCAAAGGTGATGGTGTAATTGGCATTTAAGTAAGTATTGATATGAGTTGATTTCCCATAGACGGTATGTGAGAATCTGTCATTATTACTATTTCATTATGAGGACATGAAGAAACGGGAAAAAAGAATCGGACTAAGGTGTTATCAACATATCTAAGCTAACAGAAAGGTTTTGAAGTAGACCAGTTTAGAGCTTGTGTTTCGATTTGTTCCAGGAAAATATTAGCAAGCACTGCCCCATCGGGGTTCCAGGGACTTGTTTGAACAGTATTCTGATTAGAACAGTCGCGTTAGCTTTGATAGTAGGAAAAATAGTTATGTCTTCGTTGTCATGATGTTGTTTTAATGCGTTCGATTTAGAGGTCTTTGCTGTTTTGCTGAGCGGAGTACTCTAGCATGGCCCTGCCGAGTATCTTCAGCCTCAATATCTGACAGTTCAGCCCTAGCTACCTCAACTTGAGAAACGATTCTTTCCTTTGGGATAGCTTTTGCCGCCTTTGCGAAATTGAAACCTTTAGTTAGGACTTGTAAATTGGTAGAGTCTAAGGGGAATTCAGAAAAGTTGTGGACGGTTATTATAGTAAGTAATGCTAGTTTAGGTTTTTGAGTGACTGTTTTCTTTTGTGCCAAGTGTTCAACTTTATCGCTAGATATGCGTTCAAAAGTGTCTCTTAGAATTGGATGAGGGTTGAAAGTATATAATGACAATAACAGTGATACAAATTTTGGTTGTTTTGATAAATAAATGTAGGGTGACAAAGCGACCTGAGAAATGGTTATCATTTTCTCATTCCATGTCATTTTTTTAAATATTTGCTAAGTTTAATCAAAATGCGTTAAGTACTGTCAGCGGGCCAACTAGTATAACGCTAATCTGGGTGTTGCTAATGAATTTTTAGAACCCAAATTCAAAATTAATCACCAGCAAAAACAACCATAACGCGTCTAATCAGCATAACGACTTAGGTGTGAGAATTCTGTTCTCATTATTTCAACACTGCGATTAGATTTATTGTTCGTAAAAGCTTGGAAAATACGTCAGCTTTTCCAACGTTAAATTGTCAGTCAATTAAGGTGTGTTTTGTCGGTTTCCAAATACCATTTTCCTCGCTCATATTTCCACCGCACCCACGTGAAAAATGATGTGAATTATACCTCTGTCTGCAAATGTGACCTGATATTAACGTCATGCCAAGGCACGTTTGAAATAGAACTTATTGTTTTGTTTGCAGGTGCGCCGATGTTTACGAAGAAACACAGGAGATCGCCTTCGCATTATAATCTCAAATACGGCAGGGAGAGTTCTCCTCCGGATTCACCTGTTAAAGAAACTGTGCACATCACCTGCGAGATCGAAAGCAAGGAAGGATTGGAGGTGAGATTTTGGTTTTAAAAATACCAGATATGTAAAATGCATTACTTCTATGAAAAAAATGTTAATTTTTTAAAATTAAACTTAAATTCCAAAAATTTGGGGGGGAGAAACCTCTAACGCCCTGCTGGCTTTTTTTAAATTTTATAACAGGGTAATTGAATTTTGTATAAGTAACAGTCTGAAGTTATTAACAAGTCTCATATTCGAAAATTTTTAATGGGCATACGTCAACTTCTGTCATTTTTTTCGGGCAAAAAATGATTGCCAATGATGTGAAAACTGTTTGAAAAAAATTACGCATGGGAACAAAAAATTTTCGAATATGAAAACGCCTATTGTAAAGCCCAACTATATGTGTATGTATGTTTACTTACATTCTCGAAAATTTGAAATTATGAGTTCAGTTCAGTCATTCAGATACTAATTAAGAACGAAAGGAAAGTAAAATACATTAATTAATACATGGATTATATGTTATAAATCCTTCTTTATACAAAGTAAGATTTTTCAGGGGCGGATCCAGGATTGTCTTTGGGGGGGCTTGATCTCGTTGGGGGGGCTTGATGTCACTAAAGGTTGATTTTAGCATAATAAACACTAAAAAGGCATACCACTCAGATGATTTGGGGGGGCTTCAGCCCCTTAGTCCCCCCTGGATCTGCTAGTGAAATTTTTAACGTTTTTCGTTGTTTCATAATCCGCTTCTATATAGCTTCTGGGGTATTTTACACTAGTTTTATAATTTACCTCCCCCAACAATTTTGAAATTTACTATAATAAAACCAGTTGTGTGAAATCATTATGGTTTATGTTTATTGTAGCAACGACCGGATTTTTTTTAGATTTATGAAGCCCCGTCTTGTGTCATTTAGTCTCTTTTTTAACCGAAATCAAAAAATGAGGAGGTTCTCAATTCGTCTGTATATACAGTGTATCTACATAAGTTGGATTAAATGTAAAATATTTTTATGAAAAAAAACGGACAGTTTGGAAAATCCAAAATTTGTGAACATGCTTGGGACCTTGGTCAGTTTCAAAATTCAGTTATATTACACAAAGAAGAACACAACACGAAACGAAAACTAAAAGATTTTGTTAAATGAAAACGATTGTATCGCTACTACCTCCGTAGAATTCAATCGTTCCTGGTTGCCGATGATTGAGGAAGAAATTGCTAATGGTAATGTCCTTGTGAACAACCCAGAATATTAGGGATAGTTCATGAGGTTTTTCCTAGGTTTTCCCTCATAATTTTAATGGGATTATGGGATCACTGAGTGAACAAAATTCTTTGATCGCATTTTTGGCGAATGCACTATCTTATATTCTGAATATAACCCTTTCAAATTCTTCCAATTTGAAAGGAACTTTATTATTATATGATCTTTAGAAGTTTCTCTGCTACGCTGTATATTATTAAATAAAATTCTCTTAGTTACGTCAGAAGTCAAATAATATATATTGTCAAACATTTTAGTTGTACATTTTAGAATTATCCCTTTTTTCATAGTTTCTTTGCCACTGACAACGGGGTCTGACCTAGACCCCGAAACGTTTGGAAATATACAGTAATTTTCGGGACTTGTGGTGTTATTTCCCAAAAAAGTGCTTAAACATTGTTATGGATAATTTTTAGAATACATTTGAATTGTTCTTTATAAAAAGTTTTTAAAATTTTACATTTTTACAGCCTGAATTGCAAAATTATTGTGCGAATATTATCAAACCGATTTAACCTAATATCTTAATTATACAAAGTTTTCAATGTTGGAATAAGTACTCCAAAATAATGATACACAAAAATCTGTTCTTGTATTATTTGTTGTTAGTTTTGTATTTTGTAACAAGATTATTGCATTTCAACCTTTGAAATTCAATTACAAATCATTTATTCTTTACTCTAAAATGAATAGATATAAAACAGAAAATGTAGAAAAAATGCTGTTTCGATTTTTTCACTTTAAAAACTTACGCATTTCAATTTTTTTCGAGATCATTCCAAATGTATTCCACCAAAAAAAAAACATCATCATCTTTATTTTCACCAAAATAAGTCACAATACGTTCCCCTACAAAAATGTTTAGTTTCAAAGGTCAATCAACTCACACTTCGATCATGTATTCGTTCAATACGGAACGTTTCTCTTGCTTTACGTCAGCCTTTTCATACTATTGTCATCCTCTCGAACCTTCCAGTTAAGATCCTGGCCTGTTAACATAGATAATTTCGTTTTTCTCGAACAGCATAGAGATTTCCAGTACTTTTTTATCCTTACTCGTGCAGTCAGAGAATTGTTTTTTACTACCAGTTTATTTATTCGTAAAATTAGTTTTTATCGAGGATGATTAATTTCTAAAAGGGTTCCTATTCACAGCGTAAAATAAAAGATTGACACCTATCATATACCCATAACAAATTAAATTCGGAATAAAGAAAATTAGTCACAATGCAAACCGATATAAATCTTATTTTAATTCTTGGGAATCTGCCAATTCAGATAAATTGATATCAGATTTTCATGGAGCACATTCTGCATTTTTTAGGTCGATCCAGTGTTCCACAAAGAGTTCCTCGTGTGGCGTCAAACCCCAGTTTTAGACAAAACTCATCCATTCATTAAAAAAATCTACGATGAAGACATCAATCTGTGCTTGTGTTTCAACAACACAGATCTCTCGAATAAAGTCCGAAGTGCCGTCGAATCTGGAACCATACTGATTGAAGCTGTTAGCGATAAAACTAAAGCCATGTTTCCTAAGTAAGTTAAAAAAAATATGTTTTGTAATTTTCAATTTAAATCAATGCTAAGCAGTAGATCTATATGAAAATGTATTTTTGTTTCAGAAAATGTGCATTGTTAGAGGTACCAAGATTGTGCTTTTACAGAATGAACATTGGAGAGCCTGATATTTGGTACAGCATATCGCAAATATGTAGAAATAGGGTAAGTTTTTTGGGTAGAAATTTCCACCTCAATACTCTCTCTACAATGTATTATTTGATTAACTTGAAGTTATATTAGACCTTGGAGTAGGATTTGATAAGCGATTAAATTTTTCAGCTCATATTTCATAGGTTTGCTTTAAAGGTTTCAATATTATGTTAGGAATAGAGAATAGAAATAGTATTGGCCTCTCTAAAAATACCTACAAGTTACTTTATACTTCATTGGTAAAGTCAAGTTTGGAGTTTTCATCTGTTGTCTGATCCCCTAGACGTCAGAGTCATATTGACTCAATTCAAAGAGTCCAAAATAAGTTCCTTCTATTGCTAGCTATCAAGCTTAAGATAGACCTTAGTAATTATTATAAGACTGTTTTGATTAGTAGAATTGTCTTGGATACTCTCGAAATAAAGCATTTAAAGTTTGACCTATGCTTTATTTACAAGATCTTGCATGACTTTATTAGGTCTATTGAATGCCCTCAGCTTCTATCTCTAACATCTTTGAATGTAATTTGCCCCTTTCATGCTACTAATTATTGTCAAGATTCTGTGATTGACAGATCGCTACGAGTACTAAAAAAGTTGGAGATTGATATTTTGTATTTAACCTCTGTTTTTAAGTCCAAATTAAAATCATTGTGACGTTTCTAAATTTTAATTGTATATTTTTAACCAATTAAGAATTATTTTTGTGTTGTTTGCCTCCACATTGTAATTTTTTATAATGTATTTTCTGTTAAATTGTTTATTAGAGAACTATTGGAGCTAGAACAAAAAAGTTATGCTCTGGTGATTTGTAGGAAATTTTGTACTCTATATCTTTTAATTTAGTATTTTCCTCAGGCGACAATTATAGATCAAACACAATATGCTTCAGATATAACATTCTGCAATAGATTCTGTGGGTTCACTTTCACAAATATTCACACTCAGTTTAAACGTCTTTATTTTTATCAAAATAAACTTATTTACAAAAACACAATGACTGATACTATCAGCTGGTGTACTCACTCTGCTTCCATGTCAAACAAACTACCTCGCCTCTAGCATCCGTGTCTTATATAGGATTCATTCGTTTGAAGATTTTTCCAGTCGTCTCTGGTCTGCTAGTCTAGATGGTATTAAATTGTCTAGTAGGCTGCTTACTTATTATGTTTTTTGGTTTCAGATAATTGCTGTCTGTGATTTTTTAAACTATCTCAAATACATTGAACGGGGACTGGTCAAGAGCTCTGGTAAGTTTGCATTACGTTAAATAAAGTAATGATGACTTGAAGTATTCGGGATTCGTTCAATTCTCATATTCGTCAAGATAAGAGTAATTTTTTCCACCACTATTTTGAAATAACTTATATTTTTGTTGTTTACTTCACTTTATATTTCGACAAATTACCAAAACTGAGCGACTGCTACTCGGATCTCAATATCAAGAGCTAAATGGGAATTAAGTATTGAGTGTAATGCAGTGAATTTCAGAAATAAAATAATGTTCTTTTTTAATTAAATAAATTTTTGTAATAAAGCTGAAAACACTTAAAATTCCCGAAAGAGTTGAATATAGGTGTCCAAGTGCGTCGCCAAGGGGGGCAGGGGGGCGGCAGTTGCCCCACCCCTTAGACATCAAATGTAGCTAGCCGCAAAGCGACCAAAGTGCGAGCTTTATGCTCTCGGCGTTCTTATTTTTTATCCTCCATAATATTGCACCATTGCCTCCCCCCCTTAGTCATAAGCTGGCGACACCCTTGTAGGTGTTGGACATTGTACATGAATTATGACTAGAAATTTCTGGAAAATCCAAAAACACAAATAATATACAGGGGCTTGCATTTAAAATAAGTAAGTTGGTACTGGCCACTGTCACATGACACACCCTATATCTTTTTTTGTTGAAAAAATGCGCATTTAAAAATCCAAATGGACGTGTCCAAGCGTTTTTCTCTTCGAGCCATCCTTTACTCGTAATCAATTTTTTCCATCTGGCTGTTCCACACTGTATCTACCTTTCAAATGAGCTATCACTTGCTATAAGGTCCTGTTAAAAATTAGTCGCCAGTAGCCCTGTGACGTCTCTATTACTGTTACGTCATCTGTTACCACTAGTAAAGAAGTTTACAAGCATTTATTTTCATTATTCAAATTTCATTGGTGTTAGTATAAGCGTTCATAACATACGAGAAGTGACTTTTGACTGGCACTGTATATTTCTAAATTAACGTTTTCTTTTTTTCAGTTCACGACGTTTATTGGGAAATCATCAGATTAAGAAAAAACATTTCCCTAGCAAGACTGGGACTTGCTCTTTCATCATGAAGACAACCTACTACTCATGTTGATGTGCCAAATTTTCACTCTTAGTTTTAACGATTTGACAAATAAAACCAAAGATTACCATTTAAGTTTGTACAGTTCATACAGCATATATTAAAAACATTTCAAATTACTATATAAAGCGAAAATTTTATTTTATATATTTTGAATCTTTAGCTTACTAAGAAGCAATTCTTTTTAATAGATTAATGCCTATTATGTTGTGCAATCACTCTGTGTTCAAAATTGAGGATTTTGAAGTTATCTTTATAATGAATAATACAATTTTCAATATATTCAGTTATTTGGCAAAATACTTCGGTAACTAAAAATATTATAACATCCAACTTGAACTAGTCCCCATATAATCAATTTTGAACACGGAACTGACTGTGAGAAAATTATTTTTGAAAGCGACCAAACTTGTTTTGTTAAACCTAAAAAATATGTAATTTCAAAATTATAGTTCGGCAGATTTTTCTTTTTATTGGGATTTTTTCTTCTAAATGTTAAAACACAAAATGAGCTAGACTGGTTGATCACGGAATAATTGTTCCACTCAAAACTCTGCGAGGAAGATTTTCTGTTAAACAGGAACAATTGGGGTACAATGGAACGAAAAAGTTAGTCTGAAATAATAATGTCTTTGCTTCTGGGGAGTTGTTAGATTTTGGTGTTTTAAAGCATACACTGGTAGGTCTAGTTCATTATCAACTGTCTCATTCAAAGATCTATTATTGTCTAAATCGACCTTTAGTTCAGGGCTATGAATGAATAAAAATTTTTTATATATATTTTTCTCTGTCTTCTTTTATTATGTTTTCATCACTTTCACGTTTTTGTTTATCATTTTTCACTGGAGTGCCAATCACTGTTAAACTATTCTTTCTTTTGTCTTCTGGGTCCTATTATTTGCAATCCAGTTTTTATCTGATTTTCAAACTCTTGGAGGGCAGCTCTTGAAGTGAAGCCTGATTATTAAGAGAGTGTTAAGATCCCCTGATTGTAGTTGGGTTAAGCAATTGTCTATTCATTTCGGTTATAAAATACCAGGCTTTTAACTCAATATAAATATGGAGACTGCCCTGGATACCGAATTATTCAAGAATTTTCTTCGCCACACAAAAAACATGAGAATCTTACATCCAAGACCTTAAAATAAATTATTTTTGCGAGTTTAAACCGAAAATTGAAGCTCAGGGAAAACAATGTGTCCAAAACCTAAGAAAAGCCTCCCGGAAAATTTCGTAAAGATCGCCCCCGTCCCATTCTCTGGAGCTCGTCTCATATGCGGAGTTATTGTAAGAAATCTTAATCCATCTTTTGCAATATTTACAACTCCTGAAGCTCTCATGGTTGGTCATGATTATAACAGATGGGTATTCTTTTGTAGAAGTCATTTTCCAAAATGCGCCCTAGAATAGGCAAGGCCTAATGTGCCTGATATGTTACTTCCGTCATCATTTGAGTTTTGTAGTTCATTCTTGAGATCACATACATACATACATATTGCCAAAACTCTTTTTTGAATTGTATCTATTACGAAGTCTTATTTCGGGGTGTCGTTTCTAAAAACGTAAAAGGGGACTTAACCTCATAGGGGAGCTGAGGATAGGTTTTAAACACTAAAAAGTATACAACTCCATAGTGGCCATATTTCTCTAAATGCTCATAAGACAAATCAGAAATTGACCAGTTTTTACTCGCAGTGACAACGTTCAAATTATCTCCATGTCCCATTGTGCCCACACTTTCCGTAATCGCGACAATTTTTCGAACTTGTGCAGCTACATTTTGATTTAGTTGCATAATTCAAAACATTACAAGAGGGGAGTAAAAATCTCAATCAACAGTCAAAATAATAATTTCTGCTTTTATTCCATTTTTTATATTCAAAATATTCAGTTTTAATTTTGGTGCTTTAAAATAAAATACTCAATTTGTGGGCTAGTGACAATTAAAATACTAAACGAACATTTTCAGTTTTCTTTGTTTTGATATGAATATAAATAATTTAAAAATGTTCCAATTGTACCGCTATTTTAATTATTATTCATTTGAAAATTGTTGCAAACTTATTACTGATATGGATCCTTGAATTTATAGAAAGATGTAATAATACATGATAAAAATTGGTTTCCAAACAATGAATCGTGTGATCTTAATATTAAGGGTTTGTTGATATTGTTCTAGTGTAAATAATAATAGAGTGAATCACTGCTGTGTTTTGGTGAAATTTTCAAAAAGATTATTAGCATTGCAGTTTACTCAAATCAGCAGCAACCCCTCTACTTGTTGTTTGCACTATATTATTTAATCTATAAATTAAAAAAATAAACATTACTACTACAATTTCTTCTTTTTTAATTTATCCTCCAGTCATTTAACCACTCCTAGTGTAATGGTTGACTATAATATCAGCTTTACAAATTTGTAGGTACTTAGAATTAGCAATAGCTCTTTCCAAGAAAAAAATGTTGAGATAGAAGTTGTTAAGGACAATGCGGGCATGTTCCTTTCACATTAGTCTTGACATTGCGATTGATTGTCAAGGTCATTTCATATTAGAGTGACTTTTTTTATAGGAACCCATATTTTTCAAAGCAGATCCTAAGAGAGCGGGAAATTTTTCATATGTCCTAAGTGATGATTTTAAATTTTGTATAATGACATCCAAGATTAAATTTTGAAAATTCGTTTGAAAACATCTTATAAGGATTGTGAGCGAGTAAACGTTTAAGTGAGCTTGTGACCCAATAACGTTGATCATCTTGTCCTTGAGGTCAATTGTCAAGGGGTTCCCATTTAAAATATCACTCTAACCTTCTAATGACATTGAAAATCAATCTCAAGGGCAAAATTGATATGAAGGGAAGGTGGCCCACATTGAGCTGACTCAGTTTACTCTGAACATTTGTTTTTACAGCACAAACATTTCGAGATATTTGGGTGGATCGATTAAAATGACTCACTATATAAATAAAATAAGTTTTTCAAGGATGTCTTGCAGAGATTTTTAGTGGTCAGTAATGTTAAATTTTCTATTACTACATAGCCCATTATTTTTGTTGAGACCTCAAACTTACATTACTAAGTAGATAGGAGTTTCTTGGATTGTTTTTACATAGAACTAGTACAGTACAAGATTTAGAGGCAAATACGTCGTCTACCTATTCAATAATCTGTGTAATGTCAACTTATAGTTGTTTGTAACCCCAGAGGGAATCCCAAATATGTTATTTGATCTATAAGTACAATCTGTTGCATCAGAGACAGCTTTCATTTATATCAGATGTTACTAAAATAGTTTTATTCGAGAATGACTTATTTTTATAACTTATAATAAGGAGAGAAATTTAGTTTTGGAAGGAAACATTACAATAAATAGCTCACACAACTCAGGTTGATAAAAAAATTAATAATTTGTTAAAGGTGTTTCAGGGACAATTTTCTTATAAAGATGATTTTGGTATATGCTGCCAAACAGAATGGAAGCTGTTGAAAGAAAAACTGATTCCAGCAAGAGTGATCGCGGTCAAAATATTTTAAAAGGGTGGCACATTTTACAAAGTTATTTTTAACCGACTTCCAAAAAGGAGGAGGTTATCAATTCGTCTGCACTTTTTTTATGTATGCTCAGTGATTATTCAAAAACGGCTTGGGCAATTTTGATGATTCAAACTGCATTGAATTAAGGAATGTTACAGCTTTCTGTAACATTCCTTAATACCATATAATTTTCTATAACGTGAGATTTTCCAGAGAAACAGTAATTAAGGGTCTACACTTCAGTGAATTTCAATGAATCGACACTGTTTTCTCTAAAACAGCCCAATCAATTTGAATATTTTATATTGTACTCTACAAAGAGATGTTCTAGATTGATTCCGTATAATTTTCTATAACGTAAAATACACAGGTTTTTTTAAATCTGAAAAATATGTGCAAAAAAAACTGTAAAAATCAATGTAAATGTCAAATTTTCATCATAAATATGTAGCTTAAATGTCAAGATATCCCATGAAAGTATATCGTACAGGGTGTTTGTATCGGTTTTCATTTTACGGGGCTTAAAGTCAACTGAAATGTATCGAAAAGAAAAAATGTTATGTGAGCGAACGGTATACGGTACTAGGTGTGTGTCAATTTCACGTGTACGATTGAGGGAATCACGACCTTCATGACCTCGACCGTCACTATATGCAGTCAAGCAGTTTTTACATATTGTGTGGCCCCGATTTTAATCCAATTGAAAATCTGTGGACTATCTTAAAAGCATACAATCGAAGGTACAATTTAAAATAAAACTTACTGAGGTTGGTTGTAATTCAAATACGGTTTCGAACCATGCAAATATCAGAAAACTGTATAAACTTTGTAGACTCTATGGCAAAAGGTGAAGTATAATAACAGCCAAACATCATAAACTTAATACTTTTATTTTTCACATTTTCTCAACAGGTTTAAGTCCGAGAATATTAAAACACTTTTCCAATACCATCGCCGTCAGTTCCGTCAACAGAATTCTTCCTTCGTGAATTTTGACAACGTCTCCAGTAGCGTCTTTTTCAATGCAATAACAATTGTCATAAAATTCGCTAAACGTAGTCGAAATTTCGTAAACGTATTCACACAAATTGTGAAGGCACAGATCCTTAGTGATTTTTATAAGCACATCAGGGAACCTCAACAACACCTTGCCCAGTTTCCATTCTTTCTCATGATCCAAAGATATCTTGTGGTTTTTGCTCAATTCTTTAATTTTTTCTGCGGAAATATTGGCGTTCCTTGCTATCGATTTAATGCGAGTATAAGCGTAAAGAAGGTACACCGCTGTATTGCCTTTGTCTTCCAACATTTTGTCAAAAGAAAACACGTACTCATGATTTCTATTGTGAGACAAATCGGCATACTTAATGCATCCATAAGCGACCGATTCCTGCGCCTTTTTCAATTCCTCGGGTGTCAGAACCTGTGGAAAAATTAATTATTTTTTGAAAACAAAAGGTGAACTAGACAAACCTTGTCTCGTCCCTTTTCCTTCAACTTATCCAAAGACCTCTTCAAGCCTTCTTCCAGTAGATCTAACAGCCTCACAGTTTCCCCAGACCTCGTTTTGAACTTCTTCTTGTCCTCTCCGAGTACAACACCGAAACCAACGTGATCCACCCGATGGAGTTTCTCATCGAGAAGACCGGCTTTTTTGGCGCAACTAAACAACGTCGTGAAATGCATCGCCTGACCAGCATCTGTGACGTAAATCAACCAATCGGCTTTTTCTTCGTACAATCGATGTTTGAGAGCAGCCAAGTCGGAGGTATCGTATGTGAAACCTCCGTCTGATTTGACCACTGTTAAAGGTATCGTCACGCCGTCACCCCACATCACTTTTCGGCCTTCGTCTTCTACTAGGTGACCTTGGCCGTCAAGCTCTTTAACTAGAGCTTCCATTCTCGATTGGTAGAAGGATTCGCCCCTTTCTATTAGTTTTATGTCGAGACGGTTGTAGATTTTCTGGAATTCTAGAAATAAATCAATTTTAATGAGAGAAATCTTGAGATAAACTAATTTTGGCAACATTATTCTGCAGTCTTGTACTTATCTATTTATAAGTACATCAAGGTTACCAACTTTTTTTTCTCCATTTTAAAGTGACTTTTGGTACTTGACTTGTAATGTAATCCAGGAACGAGTGCAGGTGTGAAATGCAATACTATACAAATACTAAGCAGATTAGATTCCAAACAAACTTTGAATGCAAAGAACGGAGTTCTACAGTGCTGGTGCTTATACAGTGTGTCCGGTTATGAACTAGCGATAATCTAAATACATGAAAAAAAAATGAGAGGTAATCGGGACTACTTTTGCATTGATTTGCAATAATTTGTTGATTTGCATAATTTTTTTACCCTTTTTTTCAAAAGTTAAGAAAACGTTAACACTTTGTTTTGAAATGTTGTTGATAGACAGTTTTATTGTCCGTCGAATAAGCCTATTTTTATCTCAGTAAGACCAAAACTTTAAGAGATATAAAGGTTTTTGTTCACACATAGAGAATGGGTCATAAAAAAAAACAAAATGGCTGCCATATGACGGGGTGGGGTATTGAGCCCTAGTATATAGTGTATTTGTGTATTAAAATAGTTGCTTTACATGTATTTAGATTATTGCTAGTCCATAACCGGACACACTGTATATGACAGAGCTAAAAGCATTTTTGAAGCGAAAGCTGCTTAACGGGGCCCCACACTTACACATGAAAATAGATGAGCATGGGAATGAATTGGATAACTTGAGATTTCATTTGTTTCGACACCGACACCACACACTACCTTGATCTTGAAATACCCAAACAATTCAGTTCACTGTGGAAGAAACAGAGACGCAAAATACATTATGAGTTTCGTCTTCTATACAATATCGATAATATATAGGAAATAAACTAATATAACATCCAATAAATATAGAAAACCTGCACAAAATTTGCTTTTCTAATAAAAACTCCAATTCTTTCTTTGCTATAGATTGCGTTACGGACTTGACATATGTCAGAAGACAGAAAGAACGCTATTAATTTCATACACCTTTTATTTAATTGTTTGCCGCATTTACAATTCATCGGATATAAGATTCAACTTGCAAGTTAATAATTCAACAAATTCTATTTGCCACTTATAGAAATTTAAATTAAGAATTAAATTACACATTAGGATTAATACTAATATTGAGCATTATTTTAATTCTCCTGAAATTTATAATCATTACTAATGATAACACAAGGAAATAGAAACACAGACAGCAGATAACTCCTGCACAGTATTCCATTTTTCTTGCCCCCCACCCCCCATCAAAATGCTGAGATACTTGTATTTATAACTATAACGGAAACAGCGGAGACCGATGCAAACAAACACAAACGACTAACATTCGTACTGACCAAATGAAAACACTAAATAAAATTATCAGTATAATGACATATGTATCGTGTTTATCTCTCAAAAAATTAAACGTTTTGGAAGTTAAGGAGCGCTTTTTAAAATATAACGCATACAAAGCTGTTTCTCGCAGTCCAAAGTTCCAAGAATTGTGTATACAGTTTACCTGGTGTTTGAGGGCATGCATAAACAAATGAGACGTCGAGACCTCTAGAAGTAAGGAAAAATAAACATATTTCCCGAAAACACATGGACATATCACATATTAACCTGCGGTGGATACCACGGACTAGAACGAGACATTGCTAAGATCTTGATGAACAAGAAAATTTAAAAACAAGATAACTTAAGGATAAAGTCACCAGAACTAGACCATACTGTGAAACAATTATTGCTAGGACTAATAATGAGTATAATACTCAATCCCTGAGTATCAAGTGATTGAAGAGTCAGTAAACACTATTACTGTCAAATTTATTACTAATTATTCAAATTCAAAAAATTCTATACTTCAATGAATATTCAAGATATACCACATAACTAGTACATATAGTGATTGATAACTACTCCAGACTTGGAAACATAAGCATATACAAATGTACAACCTACCTCTTTGTACTGGTTGATCATACTGTTCAGATTTCATTCTCTCAGAATATATGTGAGGAAGAAATTCCAATTTATCCATCTAAACATTGTCTTTTCATAAATTTAAAATACTTATGTTACAGAAAAGCAAACGTGCCGCAGAAAAAACAATAAAAATAATTTTTCCAGCAAAGTGAAAAGATTATTTTTACATAGTTCATAGTGAACCTAGTTACTTAATACTTAGTACTTACTTACCTTTACGTGACACATCACAAATCAATTCCCAAGCTTTTTTATGATTTGGTTCAAAAGACTGCAGTTTAACAACACTAGCATACGCCCTCTTCTTAAATTCCTCATCTTCGTCAAACCTTTTTTTCGATTCCTTGTAAAAGGCTTGCAAATCTTGTATCGGCGGTGATACGACAGCGTAATTTGGAAACTTGTCTTGCAAATGTGCTATCAACATACCAAACTGAGTTCCCCAATCACCAATGTGATTTATTCGAATCACATCATGCCCCAAGTATTCCAAAAGTCGACAAATGCTGTCACCGATAATGGTAGACCGAAGATGGCCGACGTGCATTTCTTTGGCGACATTCGGTGATGAAAAATCTACCAGAACCCTGTATTTTCTGGAAAGATCTGGCGGTTGGATACCCTGTTCAAGTGCTGCAGATAAAATTTGGAGCCCAAAATTTTTATTCAGAAATATGTTGATGAAACCTGGTCCTGCAACTTCCAGTTTGGCAATTATGTCATGTGGAGGGACGTTTTCTAAGATGTTTTGACCAATATCTCTTGGCACAACTTTCTTACCTGTAATTGGAAAAGCTCTATCACTTCAAATAAATATAAACTATAACACCAATTACCCAGCTGTTTATAAATATTTGCAATCTGCATAGCCGAATTACATTGATAATCCCCGAATTTGGGATTATTTCCCGAAAGACTAATAACAACTGGGGCATCAGGAATATCAGGATAAGCTTTTGTAATAGCTACTGAGAACAAATCACTCAGTAGATCAAAGATACTGCACATCTTATTCGATTTAGGTGTTCTGAATTTCAGTTGCTGTTGTTGTACTTCAATTGCCTGTAAGTAGTATGAATTAGTACAACAATTTACTGATAAAATATTAATACTAAATATTAATATAATGGTTAGGAATTCCTTAATTCAATAAATTATTTCCATGGCTTTCAAAATGACTGATGGTCTTAACTACAATCTTTAGAGGCAGAACAATCCAACGAATATTGTAAAAGTTCGTAATTCACAATATAAAACTAACTCCAACACCCTAATCTCAAAATTACCTATTTATATATTGTTAAGTCACTTCAAGATAGATGCCTTTGAAATGTCGTTCTGGCGACGTATGTTTTGGATCTCATGAACAGGGGAAAGCACCAGTGTATCTATATTAAAGGAATCGAAGATCAAGGGCAGACTGTCCACAAAATGTCGCCGACAAATCCTATAATACTTTAGAAACACTACAAGAAGAGAAGGAGAAAATTAATAGTACAGGGAAAGGTGGAAGGTAAAGGACAGAGAGACAGATGGATAAATCAAGTAAAGAAAATAACAAGTACATCACTACAAACCCTACTAACTCAAAGAATGGACTGAACATGGAAACTAAACTAAAATAAATAGATTTACCTGATTTGAAAAGTCACAATTTCTCAGACATGACAATAAGACTAAGAAGAATGTCATTTCAAATATTCAAGAAAAACTTCTTTTATCTTATATGGGATATATATACAATCATGAAGAATATGGAAATGACAAGTGTCAATTAATTTTCTAATAAGATGGCAAACAAATGTACATAAGAGTTGCCTTTCCTTGGAAGCCATCATAACATATTGTAACATTACACACTTTGATTTTGAACTTTTGATAATTTCGTAGGGTCTATCTCATTAAGGTAACATCTTTGTGACTTGTACTTTGTCTTTTAGGGAGTGTACAAGCAGAATTTATCCCCTTACAATCTAATCAAATTTGCATAAAAAACATAACAGGATTTCATTCAGGCCCTTGTAGTTATCTTGCACATCCTTGCCAATTTCTGAGTGGCTCTTCTGCCATTCTAAAACCCAGGTCCAAGAAATATTGGCTGGTATTAACCTGGTGCTACCATGTATAAAAACAGGAACATAGGTATGTGTTCATCCCAATCCTGTTGGTGAGTTTCAATCACTCTGGAAAAATGATTTACTAGAATCTCCCAAATCTTTTTACTATGTTGTTTGACTGTGAATGCAACAGCATAGTCAGATTTTCTGAATGCCCAACAACTTGCAGATCTGCTGAAATACATCTGATTCAAATTCAATCTGTCAGGTCCTTACTGACTGTACCTACATCATCACATTTGGGTCACTCTTATATATATTTTTTTCACACAAAGTTGAAGTACTTTGTAGAGTACTTTATAAATGCTCAGATGACCTTCATAAATTGCACTGAGCACCTCCATCAAGATGCATGTACCTTTTTGTTTCTACAATGAGCTGATTTAATTTCCTTCCAGTTAATTTTCCCAGAATCTCTTGAAAATTCCACTCCTGGTTCAAAGGCAATTTCATTGAACCCCACAATGATTTTATCGTCATATATTTTTGCCTCAAAATCTTCCTGCTCCTTCATTCTTATTTCTCAAAATGGGTGTGACCTCTAGGCTTTCTATTTGGGGTGCTTGGGTAATCTGCAGTCACAAGCTATTCTGGAGTGTTAAAAAAAAGGAGTGTGGAGAGAAAATCCCAATGAACAGACCAAATAAACAAGGACCTCCTCACCATTTATTTCAAAATTACTTATTTCACCTTATCATTTGTAAGGAAAATTAAGGATTTAAAGACAGTGGCATACTGCATATGGTAAAATCATCTCTCAACCAGCCAATAATAATTGAAGAAACTCCTAAGCAGTTCATCCTAAGCAGTGTTAAATTTCCTGCCCCTGGAAGCAACTTATTCTTCTAGAAATAACAAAAAGGTCTTTAACAAAATTCAAGACAATCAATTCCACTGACCTTAATGAAATTTAAAAAATGATAACAAAAAATTGATTCAATAAAAAATTTGTGATTAAAAACCACTCTGCAAGATGGAATCTACAAAGCTATTTGATCAGTATGTTCACCATTATCATCAGCTACAGAAGAAGAAATACCCAAAACACACTGCAAAATGTTAAAGAGTATATTTCTTAAGACAAATTATGTGTTGGTTTCTGTTAAATAGAGTTAAAGTATTAAATTAATTTCAATTAATCATATATGTTTGTTCCTATCTGCAGTTTCCGTACCCCCATGAAACTGGCATGAAATCGCTTGCATCGAATTAGCACCGTTCAACGTACTAGCATTGTAGGTTCGTTCCAACAGAACGAATTACCTATACACAACCGATAATCTTCGTATGCGGTGACGAGTTACCGTTTACAATGACGTTATACGCAATACGATTATGCTTATCGGTTTTACGTCATGTTGGAACAGGCCTTGTATAGTCACAAAAAATATTAGTTGAAACGCTTTTTGTGACAAGTTTGTACCCTGAACTCTGCGACCTGCAACCAGTTTCTACTGCGCATGATTAATAAGATTCACCAAACGATTCTTGCTCTTCACCAAGGATTGAAATGACGATGCAAGAAAGCGTGGAAAACGTGATGCATCGTTTACTGAACCGTCATAATTGGTTGGAACAGGTTTTCTTAAATGCGCATGACGCTGATCGTCACATGTACTGTTTCGTATCGGGTAGGAACAAACCTCACATAACACACCTCTTAGATCAGTTACCATCTAGATATAGCCTGTCAAGCATAAAATCGTGGCAACGCTAAAAAGAGAGGACAATAGAGACAGTAAGAGGCTATTTCACTTAGTGGGTGGATGGTCGGTGGACGCAGCCAATGAACATGCTTTATTGGAAGCAGCTCCCAACTGAGTGAAATAGCCTCTTGCCCATCTATTGCCCTCTCTCTCTCCTTAGTCTTACCATGACATTTGTGCACTGCAGGCTATCTCTAGAAAGTAAATGCTCTAAGACACACCTTGACTCTCGGGCAGATCCATGATTCTCATTGGGGGGGCTTAATCTCGTTTGGGGAGGATTGATCTCATTTAGGGGGGGGGCTTGATCTCATTTGGGAGGAGGCTTGATGTCACTGAAGATTGATTTTAGCACAATAAACACTAAAAAGCATACCACTCAGATGATTTTGGGGGGGCCTCAGCCCCTTATCCCACCCCCTGAATTGCCAGTGCCTTCACTTGTTTACTTAATTTCATATTGTAATTTTTTATATTGTTAGAAAATTCAATTTGACATTACTAATAGAGGAATTCTCTCAAAAATTAATTCACTAAGTATTGGTCTAAGCAGTGTGTTATTGATTATGAATTTTTGGTGAAGAAATAATGAAGTTTTTTTTGGAACCCACAAAAAATTTATATCAATATTATAATAGTTCATAATGTTAGGTATGTTTCATATGGTTCACATATTTCCACAAGTTACGAGTTCCTGACTGAAAATATTGTTTTTAAAAACAATTATACTTACAAAAAAACTACAGTTTTGATAATCAACAACACAATTTCTCCATGTTTTTTGTTTGCCTACAGGCTTAAATATCAAAATATACAAACATGTATATTTTAACAACAAAAAATGAATTGTTTGAACTGTGTTATATGCAAATACCAATGTACTGTGCTAAATAGTATAAGAAATTGCATCAGATGGTTTGTTACTTACTCTATTTAAAACTGACAATCGAAGCTTGAGTTTTGTGTTTTCAGTTGCTAGCTTCTTTAATTCATTATCTTCCAAAAACTCACATTTTCCTTCATTTATATTGCGGGTCAAATCTGCCACAGATTTTTTTAGGGAATTAATTTCGGCCCTCTACAATGTATATTGATGTTATAATTAGACAATTTAATAGCTAATTTAGTGGCACCTACTGCATCGTTAGCCTCTCTCTCATACTGTGAAATATCTATTTCCATAATATATAAAAAATTAAATTAAATAAATTAAATTAAAACTGCTCAATACACTTCTCACTCTTTTCAGGCATGAATAACCGTAACCTTAAATTATTTTGCGTCACAAAACATTAAGATCACAAATAATTAAGTATTTTGTGTTAATTATAACAGTTGACAGATTTGACACTGACATTATACATCATGATTTATTTTAGGTTAAGTTTATTTCAAATTTCAAACAATTCAAATGGCTCAACAAAAATCTAAAAAAATATCCACAGCTTGGATACAGTGTGAAAAATGTTCGATTACATTATTAAATAAAGACGTTGAAAAGCATTTAAATGACTGTCCACCCGACTTGACGAATTCGAATTATAACTTTGTTAAAAATGAAACTCTATTTGGAGTTCTTGATCTTAAAACAAATGAAGAAGTTAAACATTTAAGTTCTAGAGAAGTGGACAATTTAGTATTTTTAAGTCAATCCGCAATTCAAATGTGTTCCTTATGTATAGGTGAATGGTGCATTGTAAAATTAACAGACAATAAGTGCCCACCTATTGCAAAAATAGCTTGGCCAACTGCAGAAAAAACTTTGACATCAGTCCTTTTTTCAAAAAACAGTAAGGTAACAAACTATGAATCATAAATATAATTATAAAACTTTTATTCTTCTAGGTTTAGATCTTAGCTTTGGAGAAATAAACAAAAGTGTGCAAGTTTCAAAGATTCCTGACTTAAAACTTGCACAAACTGTTCAGATTGTAGTATTAAATAGTATGATATTGGAACTAAATTCAGAATTATATAACAGAATTAGCAAATCACATGCTGGACATGTTTTAACTACTGGCAACAGAATTTCTATTATGTTTTATGGGAAACTCTTGAAATTTGAAATAAAAAGTATAGAAGCTAAGAAGGATGAATCAGATTTAGAAACAAGCTTTCAGAAATTAAATTGTAATGGAAACACTCAATTTTTCAAAATAACTGATTGTACAAAATGGAAAATATACAGGTAAGATTTTAATACCATAGAGTTTGTTGGTGTACTAATAAAAATTCTAGGTATTTGGTATTCTGTAAAAATATTGTCAATTTGTAATATCTTAATATCATCTATCTCTCTATTGAATTATTATCCCTTTTACAAATATATTTATTGTGCCTTGAATACTGAGTAAATAAATCCAAGAACTGAACTGAACCTGAAGGGTGTGAAAATAAAAACATTACAATTTATTTGGTTCAAGTTTGGTTATGATATATATTTTTAATGTACAATTTTATGCAACAAAAAATTATTTGTGTATATTACCTGCTGTACAGAAATGAACTTAAATTATTATTTTATATCTTTTTCATTGAAACAAAACATATAAAGTAATATCAAAACTTGTTTAAATTTTTTTTTCACTTAGGGTGTTATCAGTTGGGGTTGAGTCATTTAAATAGAAGTATATTTCCTCTTTCATTTCTTTCATCATAACTGACGTTTTTTTTTTAATTCAGAATTAAGATTAGGTAATATTTTCCAAAACATCAAGTATTTATTCTCTGATATTTCTTCCAAAATTCCCAGAGTTATTAAGCATTATTGATACTTTTTTAGACTTGGTGTTAAGAAGACTTTATGCAGAATTAAGAAGACTTTTTAAGAGTTTTATTCAGAAAAATGATTCCACCAGGCTAGTGTTGTCTTTGAATATGTTGTTTCATATTTTATTATAAAAGGTGTACTTCTTCATCTGTATGAGTCAGTGTTGGTGCATTATAGTGGGTTGCATTTTGGTGGTAATAAATAAGAATATATTAACAATATTTAAAGCATGTGCCATTTGCATAAAAGAAATCTTTTCTTACTACCAACCAAACACATAGAGAGGTATTTTAAAAAAACGGAGTCAATATAAAGTCTAAACTAGGATTTTCTTGAAATTTGTGAAAATAAAATATGTTATGAAAGACTAGTAATAGTAAAGAACTTAACTGTTTTGTTTTATTAGTCTACTGTTGGCAGTTATCAACTATTTTTTAGCACACCTTTGGATTTTCCATTAAATCTGTACTGAGAGGATTCCCACCATTCTGGCATATATAGGAATTAAATTAATATTGGGGGTTTCTCGTTATTTTTGCTATAAAATTCAAGTGAGGCTATACATGCCTAATTTTTGCCAAATTTTAGGTCTTTTAGTATCGGAAATAATGGAGGGGGTTTTGGGCAATTTTTTATATATTTGTTAATATCTTAAAATATATTTTTAAAAATGTGAAAAAAATATATTTGTATTCACCTTAATGAGCCCTTTGATTTGATATATTTACATGATTCATTAGAAACAATTTTAATTTTATATTTTCCATTTAATTCTGTAATTTGCCCCCCAAAATTAATATTAGCGGTTTCTCCTTATTTTTCCTGTAAAAGTTTAAGTGATGTCCTATATCTCTATTTTTTCAAAATTTTACTTCCTTATGGATAATTTTTAAATATTTTTGTTAATATCTTTTAAATAATTTCTTTTCAAATTATTAAAAATATATTTGTATTTGTCATAATCCCTCTGATTTTATATATTACATGATGTGTTAGAAGCAATTTTAATTTTATATTTTCCATTTAATTGTATAATTTGCCCCCCAAAATTAATATTACAGGTTTCTCCTTAATTCAGGTGAAATCCTATATCTCTATATTTTTTTTCAAATTTTTACGTTTTTTTAATTTCTGAGATAAGGGGAGAATGAGTAAATTTTAGCAAATTTTTGTTAATATCTTTTAAACTAATTATTTTTAAAATATGAAAAATATAGTTTTGTGATCCTCAGAATGAGCCTTTTCATTTGATGTATTACATGATGATGATTTGAAAAAAAATCCATCTTATTCTATAATTAATACCAAAATTAAAATTATTGGTTTTATTATAATGACTAACTTTTAAGGCATGTAATTTGACAGGTTTTTGAATAGAAAAAAATATCAAAAAGACCTTCCTTATTTTTTGGTAAAAGTCACTCTTTCCTAGCTTTTGCATCAATGTAGAAAGACTCTATACAAGAGTAAAATATAATATATATATATATATATATATATATATATATATATACATATATATATATATTACAGTAAAAAATTGATATGCACACAGTGAAAAATAACAAATAACAAAAGAAAAAACATTTAAGGAACATAAGCAAAACTGACAAAAACTATTATTAACTAATGATGTTACCTGAAAAAAAAAAATAGTATATTTGTGTTCTAGAAATGAAGAAACTTTCCTAAAGGAAACACAACAAACATCCTCTGCTTTATACCTTTCCGGACTAGATGACGAAATCAACGAAATCAGAGAAATCATGAAGTCTTATTTTAAAAAACCAATCGGTTTGCCATTATGTCAAACACGATCTGTATTATTGTATGGTAATTCAGGTACAGGAAAAACTACTATAGCACAAGCTCTAGCGGAAGAATCTAAAGCTTCGGTAATTACTTTATTTGCTCCAGATATGTACAGCAAAAAATCTACCTCTGCTGAAGAGATCATCAAAGAACGTTTTCAAGAAGCTATTGAACATTCACCAAGTGTTATTATTATTGATGAGATAGATATATTATGCCCTGTAAGAACTAGCAGATTATCAGATTTAGAAAAACGTATAGTGTCGACTATTTTGCTTATGGTAGACGATTTAAGCAATCAAAAAGATTCTAAAGTTTTCATCATTGGCACAACTAACAAAATAGACAATATAGACCCCGTATTTCGGCGTTGCGGACGTCTAGACAGGGAAATTGAAATACCAACTCCTAGTCCCAAAAATAGAAAAGCAATATTGAAGCATTTATTGGACCAGTCCCCAGCTAAACTGAGTGAAAATGATTTACAAGAAATTGCTATGAATAGCCACGGCTTTGTTGGGGCTGATCTGGTGTCTTTGTGTTCGCGGGCGAGTTTGAATGCCACAGCAAGGCAAGATAATGCTATTACAGTTGAAGATTTTAGGGGTGCCCTGAAAAAAGTAAGACCAAGTGCCATGCGAGAAGTGCAAGTTGAGGTAAGTTTAAAATCTGTAGTCATTCATTCATTTTGTCGGATGCACAAGACATTTTGGGCGTGAAAAGCCCCTGTTAGGGGGTTGTTCAATAATTATGTGAGGTTTTAGGTGAGAGTTAGTAAGATGCGTTGGACCCCCCTTCCCCCCCCCCCCCCGGCGCGTGATATTTTTAATTCGCTGAATTTACTGGATATATTGCTGTATGCCACTAAATAGTTAATAGTAGTAATAATAGTGTTAATATTCCAGCATGATCTATTTCTAAAATATTTCTGTAATACTTCTGATTTAATTTGAAATATTTTAAGTTATTGAAATATTTCTAAAATATTCCGCTATAAAAGTTCTTTTGAAATATTTCATGTATTATTCCTGTAATATTTCAAGATATATTTCAAAACATCTTTTGTCGCCGATATGAAGATATTTTAAATATATTTTAGTGAAATATTTAATAAATCTCATGTTTGTTTTGAAATATAAAATATTTTTGAAATCTTCATATTTTCGGGACAATAAACCTTTTGGAATATTTCTATAATGCTTGATGATATATTTCAAAAGATTTGTTTGTCGTGAGCATACGAATATTTAAAAAATATTGGAGGGAATTATTTTAAAATAAAAATATGTCTGAAAATTTTTTTAGAAATGTTTCCGAAATATTCCTATATTCGCGACTCAAAAATATTTCATTAATTATTTCTTTAGTATTTCATGAAATGTTTCTCTAATATTTACATAACAATATTTCGTAAATATATCAGTAAAACATTTCTTCAAATATTCCATGCTGTGTAGGACTTAATAGTTAAAGGTAATACAAATACAAAAATCAGTCTTTTGGAAAAAATGCTATCTGTAACAAAATTTGAAGAAGTGAAACGCCTATTGACTCCCCCTCCTTTACTTGAAATTGAATGAGCTTCTGCCAAACCCCTACTACCCTCATTAAGAGCTCACGTTATTAATGAATGCCACCTTCTTATGAGCTTTTGATACTCTGTAATACAAAACCTTTTATTTGTATCTGTTTTTTTTTAATTGCTGCTGAAAAATTGTACATTGTAGTGATTAGATTTTATACATTAGGTTTTATTGGTATTTTTTTCCTATAACTTATTCCAGAAACAATTCGTCGTATATTTTAGTTTTGTACGAATTCATCCTAAAAAGTATACCATTCCATTTAAAATAACAAAACTACAGGTAACTTTCGATATAACCTACTGTTGCAACTATTTGAGTCAAAGGAACATTCTTGATAAGCTCCAAAACTCATTTTAAATTTTGATTTCGTGTACATATTCACTGGCATTAAAACAATGATTGTACAACTTTTTTAAATTAAATTACAATAAATTTCCTTTTTTCAAGTACATAAACATTTCAATGAAAGCTGTAATTTTATATTACCTCATTTGATTGTTAACCGACTTCCAAAAAGGAGGAGGTTATCAATTCGTGGCATATTTTTTTTATTTTTTTTTTTTTTGTATGTATGTTACCTGAATTCTTCTCCTGTGGTGAACCGTTTTGTATGAATATGGTCTTGTTTTATAGAGTATATATCCGGATTGGTGAAACTTGAAATTTGGGAAAAGAATTAATTCTATTGGTAAAGTGCAATTTGTCAATGAACACATGCGTGCATGGAAATCGACCAATATCCCTAACATATTGGTCGATTTTTCGAAAACTCCTTATGGATGTGTATAGTTTTTTAACGTTTAATCTATTAATGAAGATCCCTAGGTGATCTCATATACTTTTCTGCGACGTGTAACTTGCAGTTTTGCAGAAAATCTCCGAAAATTCCAAAATTCTTATTAAAAATTTCATCTAAATGACATAACGGACATTTTCTCATAAATATTTTAATTCCAACGTAATAGTGCGGGAATTTTAGGCACTGGAAGTTTTAATTGCGATTTTGAAAATTTTCTATGTACATCTCAAGCATGTAGGTAGTAAAGCATAGTATTTTCGACTCCTTAAATCATAGAGTACCAAGCTCGTTTTGTTTGTATACCCGGCAAATACCTATTTAAATGAAAATTTTTCCATTTTGCGAAGACGGTGCTTTGGTTGTCATATTCTGCCGTCCTAATAGAAAATTCAGTGATAACACATGTCAATCTAAACTGCTATTTGTGGGTTTATACACAGGATGTTTAGTTATAGCAAACAAAATCACAAAGTAAAGTGATAGAAGGAGTTGCATTTATATGATGATTGGAATATAAGATAGGCCGTTTAGCTATATATACAGGATGTATGGCATATAGGGTGGAGTGGACGATTGGTGGTATAAAAATGGTGAAAAAAATGTGAAATTAAAGTTATATAGGGTGATTAAAAAACTGTTATATGATATGGACGTAAACAAATCATATGCAGGATGGTTGAAATATATGCTGAAGTTAAATTATATTTATACAGTGTGATTAAAAAATTATTTATTTTATAGCACATAAGAAGTTGCATAAAGTGTGGAGAGGAATTAATGTTACACAGGGCGATATTATAAAATGTGAAAAATGAAATAATTTATGGGGTAGACCACAAGGAGTTATATACTATGGTTGAAATATAGGACGGATTTGACTCATTATATATGGGATGGATTCTACTCCGTCCTATAGTTTACAGAAGGCAGCTAACAAATTTATGCTTGTCCATGGGCAGTCGTATGTACAGGATGGTTGGTACATAGGGTGGAGTGGAATTATATATAGTTAAATAGAGTTGCCAAAAAAAGTTGAAAAAAGGTTACATGGCGTGGTCCATAAGGCATAAATATATTTTGGGCTTATTAAGTCAACGCGTACTAGTACATTTTATTCGTAAACATTTACCTGTCAATTTAAATGAAAATGTATCATTGTATAATGTTGAGGCTTTCGATGTTACCTGGTTCTGTCTATTAAGGTTATACATACAAAATAAAAAACAAAGAATGAAAACTACCTGAGTTCAAAAAAACTAAAAAGTTGAAAATAAACATTTAAAAAATATATAACAGACTTCCACCTATAACTAAAAAGCTGGAAATAATTATAACAAAATACAACTCTCCTAAATAAATATCACATTCAATGTTGTTAGGTACCTACCCAGGAAGTAAAAAATGTAAACATTAAAAGGTGCTCATTCTGTACAAACTAATTACCTACCAATCTAGTATATTTTTGAAGTCAGTGCATAGCAACAATCAAGTTTGATGAAGTAGTAGATAAGTATGTAATGCAGGATTTTAGATTTGCTTGGCACCGACTTCAAAAATATACTAGATTGGTAGGTAATTAATTTGTACAGAATGAGCACCTTTTAATGTTTACATTTTTTACTTCCTGGGTAGGTACCTAACAACATTAAATGTGTTATTTATTTGCTAGAGTTGTATTTTGTTATAATTATATTTAGCTTTTTAGTTATAGGTGGAAGTCGGTTATATATTTTTTTAATGTTTTATTTCTTATTCAGTGACCTTGAAAGTATATATCTCACATTTTTTCTTATTTTAATATTGTATTCGAATTCGGCGACTTTAGAGACTTACTATGCAAACTTTTACAACTACATTTAAAAAACACACAATTATTTACAAAAAATTAAAACTTTTTGAAAATATAATTTCCATTTTGTATCATCCATTTTGATTTTTTAATTTTTGAGGCTATATTCGTATACAGCGACGTCAAAAACACAAGTTTTACAATTTTATAACTTCATTCTTATCATCAAAAAAAAAAATGCAACAAAATTCTTATACTGATGCTCATCCTGCATTAATAAACAATTGGCACGCATTTCAAAGTAGTAAACTGTTTAGAAAGGGAATCAAAGTAATCCAAAAACCATATTCAATCATGTTTGTATCCGATGGATTTTGGTTTAGGTTCCTAGCGTCAAATGGTCAGACATTGGCGGTCAACACAATTTGAAACTGATACTCAAGCAATCAGTTGAATGGCCATTAAAACACCCGCAAAGTTTCAAAAGACTCGGCATAGACCCACCTCGTGGTGTTTTGATGTTCGGTCCTCCTGGATGCTCCAAAACGATGATAGCAAAAGCATTAGCAACAGAAAGTGGTCTTAATTTTTTATCCATAAAAGGTAAATGTAATTTAAATTGTTAAAAATTTGAAGATCAAACATGCGATTATTGCAGGACCCGAATTATTCAGTAAATGGGTCGGGGAATCCGAAAGAGCAGTACGTGAAGTTTTCCGGAAAGCTGCGCAAGTTGCTCCTTCAATAATTTTTTTCGATGAAATTGATGCTTTGGGTAGCGAAAGAACGTCTGGGTCCAGCACGAGTGTTCAGGAAAGGGTTTTGGCACAGCTTCTTACAGAATTAGATGGTAAGGTTTTTATAAATAAACTATAAAAAATGTTTAGTGTACCATTAGTGTTTGAAACATTAATACTCCTTAAAATATGTGATTTAATTTTGCTCTTTAGAGTCCAAAGGACACGTTTACCCTAGTGAACAGAGCAAAATGTAAAAAAGTGCGTAATTTTAGGCTTAGGTTGGATGAGGGGAAAGTACTTTTAAAATATGAAGTTTTAAGTTTCCTAGAATTTCTATAAATTAGTTTATTTGATAATTTCTTTAATGACGGAGATATCCCACTAATGCTATTCATTGAATTTTTCAACATGATTTGCAATCATATACATCATATTTTGAATTTATCCCCCTCCAAATTAGTTGGAACCGAGAACCGTCTCAAATTATAACGAGACAACTTAGCCAAAAGTGAACAACTAGAGTTCGTATATTTTCAGGTATAACCCCACTGGGTGACGTCACCATAATTGCAGCTACGAACCGACCTGATCGTATAGATAAAGCCTTGCTGAGGCCAGGACGCTTGGACAGAATTGTGTATGTGCCATTACCAGATGAAGATACCAGAAGAGAAATTTTCCAAATTAAATTTTCCAAAATGCCCATACACAAGGTCAGTATCGATGATTTAGTTCAAGCAACGGAAGGTTATTCAGGAGCTGAAGTTAATGCGATATGCCATGAAGCAGCTATGGCTGCTCTAGAAGAGAATTTGGAGATTCAATTTGTGGAATTTAAACATTTTGAGAAGGCTTTAAAATTAATCACCCCAAGAACTCCTTCAAGTCTGATAACGTTGTATGATGAGTATTCTAAGAATAAAAACTTAGGATAGATTGTTGTTTCTTATTTATCACTGTTTTCGATATTCACTAATATTACCTAGAATGTGAAAAATACAAAAAAATCTTTCTTAAGTTTTAAAAATGAAACGACTTCAAATAAAAACAATTAGGTACAAACACCCTATGCTATCAATAAATATTTTCTGATATATATTAACATTTAAATTTGGGTATTTTGTCAAGAAAGTTCATTTGACAATTGAAATACATTTTTTTCTGATTTTCTGAAAGAATTTATAGAAAATTATATGCTATCACGTCAGAATATATTATAATAGATTATAGTTTCAAGTATTCACATTGATTAAACTATTTAAGAGAAATCAGTGGACATGGGGGTACCTAATAGGGGGCAGCCGCTCGCCCTGGACCGGAAAAACCGGCTGCCGGTAGTCTTAAAACCTTCCCGTGGATTTGCTAACTTACCCCCCCCCAGGCCAATTTTTTTTGTAATTTGCTCCTAACTCCAGGAATATCCTTTTTCTGATTTTTTTTTTCTAATTTTCCCCACCATAAACCACAATGCTGGGTACACCCTTGTCAGTGGAAATTACCTAATTGAATGGCATTCTAAACTGATTTTAAAAACATTAAATTTGAGGAGAGAAATACCTATGTACAGACAAAATAATCAAAGACCTCAACAGTCATTCAGAAATTGCATACGAACAGGGGTATGTTCCGTAATTGGATTTGGTTATTGTAGTTAACGATTTAGGGTTGGTACTTTTGCTTCCTTAACTAACGGGCGATCGTTCCAACACCAAAACAATGGTTAACGTTCAATTAGAGTCAGCTGTTTGTTTGCATATTATCAGATTATTACTGATCAAATATGTTTCTGCAGACTGATTAAATATATGTATAGGAAATATTAAAATGAATGAAACAAAAGACTAAGAAATACGAGTACATAGCGTGTATTCATTGAATATAATTACGTAATACGTATTTTGCATTAGTGATAGCCTGATCAAATTTTTGTCCTACTAATCATTGATTAAATTGTCTGTACAACTATGACTATCAGATCAAAACACATCTTTGATTATTCTAAAAATCCCCGCAATACAGATTTAAATAAATACTGTTAAAATCAAAATATTACTCCAGATCATTTTATTGACACATTTCCCTGAATGACCTTGAATGGGGTTAACCGTAACCGGTGTTACTGGAACGTTCGTCCGTTAGTTAAGAAAGCAGAACTGCCAACCTGAAATTGTTATTTACGAAAACCGATGCCAATTACGGAACACAGGGCAGGCCTTATCATATTCGAAATTTTTTAGTGGGCATGCGTCAACTTCTGTAATATTTTTCGGGCAAAAAAACAATATATTTACATGCCAATGGTGTGAAAACTGCTCGCAAAAAATGACGCGCGAGAACGAAAAATTTTCGAATATGAAAAGGCCTATTGAGAACCTCCTGCTTTTTTTGAAGTATGTTAAAAGATATTTTAATCACAGTTCAGACAGTAAGAAATTTTAATATCGTTGGTAAAATACCTTCGATCAAATACATAAAATTATGCCATATGACTGCTTTATGAACAAATCTGTCACTATTTGACAGTGACGTTATAAAATGTGACATTACCTAGTTTGCATTAACTTTGCGTTAAATGTTTTATATTTTCACTAAAATTAATTAATTTTAGAATGTTACTGACGTTTTAGGTTTAATTAATTATACGTAATATAAAATTAATGAATAATTCCGTACAAATACTATTCATTTTTAAATTATAATTCTAAATGGACTGGAGTAATAATAAACTAAAAAAGGTAACCAAAAAATTAAACAAATTTCAGCATGTAGTATTGAAAGAAACTGGTATATCATGTACTTTAGAACCGTCTAAGGTAAGCTTTTTAAATATATCATGAAACAAATATAATCAAAATTTTTCCAGAACATTGTAATATGCAATGCTGGTCTTGTAAATGGACTGTCAATTGAAACAGTATTCGAACATTTCAAAGAATGTGGAGAATTAGAAAACATATTACTTTTACCTGGAAAATCTTGCACCTTTGTAAGTTATAAAGATGTAGCTTCTTCTGAAAAAGCCTATGAAGTCTACAATGGAAAATTAAATATTGCACAAGATAGTAAACCAATTTATGTTTTATTTTGTGAGAATCTACCTGAAAGTTGCAGTGTAGAAAAAATTTGGGACACTCTCCCACCTGGACTGATGATAATAGAAGATTTTGTTACACTAAATGAAGAGGAAGAATTAGTTGAACTTTGTAATTTCAGTGAATCCCTAACCAATTTGGATCACATGAAACATCGTCAGGTGAAACATTTTGGTTATGAGTTCAGGTATGATATAAACAATGTTGATAAAAACTTGCCTTTAGAAAAGCAAGTTCCTGAATCATGTATTGGGCTATTTAAAAGATTAAAGGGAACACATTTTGAAGATTTTATTCCAGATCAATTGACTGTTAATTCATACAAACCTGGACAAGGTATTCCACCACATGTAGATACTCATAGTGCTTTTGAAGATCCAATTATGTCATTGTCATTGCTGTCCAGTGTTATAATGGAGTTCAGAAAAGATGAAAAAATATTGTGTGTGAATTTGCCACAAAGATCTTTAGCAATAATGAGTGGTGAAAGCAGATATGCTTGGACACATGGAATTACACCAAGGAAATTTGATATCATTGCTACAGAAAATGGTTTATCTGCCTCAGCAAGGGGACATAGAATTTCTTTCACATTTCGAAAGATTTTGAATGGGAGGTGCAACTGCAATTTTAAAAAACTCTGTGATTCACACAGTATTGAAAATGAAATTAAAAGTGATATTGCCTCAAAATTGGAAAAAATACATGTACATGAGGTTTATGAGAATATAGCTACACATTTTAGTGACACAAGGAACAAGTTATGGCACGGTGTATTGGATTTTGTTGAATCGTTTTCTCCTGGTTCAATTTTATTAGACATTGGATGCGGTAATGGAAAATATATGAATGAAAACAAAAATATATTCAAAGTAGGTTTCTACCCAATTGTTTATCAAAATTTATATATCAATGTTCTAGATAGGCTGTGATACAAGTTTTGGTCTGTTAAATGTCTGTAGGGAAAGACATTTTGAAGTATTTTCTGGGAATTGTTTAAACTTGCCATTGAAGGATAATACTGCAGATGGCGCTATATGCATAGCAGTTATACATCATTTAGGAAATGAAGTAGGTTGTAATACCTGTACTTGAACTTTGAAGTTACAGTAAATTTTTAAATATACACTGAGAAAAAAATTATAGCAAGTTATAGTAACCTGAAATACAAAAACAAGTTTACACTGTTTCTTTTAAGCTTTACAAAAACCTTGGCTTACAATTTGTGTTTGACATTCAGATTCCAGAACAGAATGATGCCAATTATGGGGTTATCATTTTGGGAGTTTGCAAATCTAAATGGTGTGTTCCCAACAATCTTGAGTTTACAATAAGTCAAGACATACCTCTATTTACTTGTAATGTAAAACTACAGCCATAACTAAATATATTAAATGATTGCTGTGATTAGGGTTCCAGCTTCTATGCATGATGTAACATATCCTGTACAGTCTGTTGTGATTTACAGTGGTGTTGCTAAGTATGAAGCCTTATATGAGCATACAGTCATTGTTGCAGCAAATCCAATTCAGAACTTAATTAATTTTTGATTCTTACTAAGAAATTGCTAACTACTTTCTAAGAAAATTCATAACAAATACATTGAAATGTCAGTATTTAGACAATTATTAATTTAAGGGTTTGTTAGCGACAACATAAGTCTCCCAAACAATTTGCTCAAGAAGTATGGACATGCTTTGCTAACAATCACAAAAACCAAGTTACAAAAATGTACAGAAAGAGTTGCAGGGATAAGGTGGAAGCTGGGGTCAATGTTTTATCAGCCAAAACCAAAATGAGAAAAAGATTTTTCTGTATGTACTTACAATGTATTTGTTCATAAAAATTCCAAATAAAGTTTGTTTGCATAAATAGCTTAATTGGAATGTAAGAACTTTATTTAAATCAGCTGAGATTTATTCAACTACAGTGCTTTAATGGCGACCACCATACTACTGATACAATATTCCTAAGTACTTCTGTACCATGTGAGAATAATTATTTAGTTGTTTTAAAGTTGAGAAATATATTTACAAGAATGTTTCAGAGACTTACATGGTACAAACTGTAAATACTTCCAGGATCAGCAGGTTGTCTTAGGCCATAGTGGGTAGTTGGTTCAGAAATTGTACATTATACTTAAACAAAACATGTTATTTTATTAAAAAATCAATACAACTCTATGTTTGTTTGTAACAAAAACTGAGCTGGACTTTACATTTTGTGAAATAAATGTTCAAAAGTGAGTGAGTTGCAAAAAATATTAAATATGATGATAAAATTTAGCCAAACTTGTAGCTTGATATTAAATAAGTTCTAAGTTGATGTAACCAATATTTATTTTAGAACTATTACCTATTGGTTTACAGTCAGTTTCTAAAATCATCAGGCATGCTTAATTACTATGTACTCTATTTGTTAGATTTTAATTCTTCACAGTTGCCCGTCGGGATTCTATGTATCCGTAATGATAGAAACCGCGATAGTTTATATGAAACAAAGGCAAAAAAAATGAAGCCGGAGTATGATTCGAAGTACAGTAGAATGTAAAATAAGAAAAGTCAAGATGTGGATACTTCGAGCGACGAGTAGGTAGCTACATAGCTACCCACATCTGCCATATATATATATATACAGGGTGTCCCATGGTTCTGGTCTCGGATGATTGCGCAGGTATGATAGAAGATAGAATTTTCAAAATTTAGGGGTATAACTTCTCGATTGGGATCTATCCAGCTAAAATATTTTCAAGCATGTACCACTTCCGGTTATAGCGGAAGTTGATACCAACTTGCTTATTTCAAATGGAACATCCTGTAAATTATTGTATTTCTGAATTCTACGAGTAATTTTAATACTAATTCATGTATAATACCCTATACTTAAATTCAGCCCTTTTCGAGTTATTCCAAAATGTTTTTTGAAATTCACATTTTAAGGCCTTCAGATAATTGCAAATTATTCAACAACGAAGAGGAATTTAGCAAAACCATTCGTTGAGAGGGTAGAATAAACTTAGTGCTTCCAGAATCTGTGAAAAAAGTATGGACATTATCTACAGAGTGTGTACAAAAAAATCCCGAAAATTGAAATTCAAAATCTGGAAAAACTCAATTTTTTCAAATGGAAACCACTATTTTTTATATCATAATCAGATTGAGCATCGAAAATAAGAGGTACTTTGTGAATAAGTACCTATACGAAATTCTGATAGTTTTTGACTTATTAAAAAAAATAAAACATTTTCAGCATCTTTAATAAAAAGTAAGCTTAAGTACATAAGTTGGCCATGACGGTTGCTAAGGACTCTACGAAAATGTCATTTTAACAAATGTTCGAAATTATTTTAATAAATTTCAAATTTTATTTAATAGTTCGTAAATAATGGTTGCAAATGCATTTCTTATTTTTAGTCTATATGTGAAAGTTAACCAAAACATTGATTCTCTGTTGCGATGTTAAAGAGTGCTATGGAATCATGACAAATGTCAAATATTACTAGTTAAATTATTATTATGTTATAATCATTTCAATATATTCTTACGTCAGTTCAGAATCTTGATATAAATAATTATCCTTAAACAAAATGAATTTTACGAAAGAAGAAATGGTGGACATGATATTTGCATTAGATGAATGTCAAAGTAATAGCTTGCTCGCGTCAAGAGTGTATTACACTCAATATCCAGATCGAAGGCATCCAACTGAAAAGGGATTTACAAAACTTTATGAAAGATTTGTTGATTCTGGAAATGTTTCTTATGGTAAACGTAATGTTCCAAATAGAGTAACTACTGAAGAAAACGAATTTATGATAATGCAATCTGTGATAGAAAATCCACTATGTAGCGTTAGAACTATAAGTAACCAATTAGCTATTAGTAAAAGTGCCGTTCATAGGGTTATAAAGAGGTACAAGTTTCACCCCTATAAAATACAAATGCACCATACAGATTATGAAAAAAGAGAAGAATTTTGTAATTGGTTTAGAGTTAAAATGCAGACTGAAGCTGACTTTTCAACATATGTTTTGTTTTCAGACGAAGCCACCTTCCATAAAAATGGCTTCGTAAATAGACACAATTTTCATTACTATTGTGATGAAAACCCGAAAGGTTTTAAAACAACATCTCAGACTAAATGGTCCTTAAACGTGTGGGCTGGTATTGTTGGGGGTAACGTTATTGGACCTTTCTTTTTTGATGGGACAATGAATGGAGCCAAATTCCTTGATTTCTTAAGAAACCAATTACAGCCGTTATTAGAAGACGTTCCATTAAACATAAGAAGTAAAATGTGGCTTCAACTAGACGGCTCTTCAATTCATTATGACAGAAGAGTTCGGCGATATTTAAATAGAAAGTTTAGTGATTGTTGGATTGGACGAAACGGATCAGTTGCTTGGCCTCCACGTTCACCTTGTTTAAACCCAAGGGATTTTTTTCTCTGGGGTTACATAAAAGATATTGCGTATAAAGAGGAAGTAACGAGTAAAGAGAATATGAAAGAAAGAATAAGAAATGCATTTGCAATAATTGCACCAGAACTATTAAATAAAGTTCGTAATTCATTTATTAAAAGAATAAATAAGTGCTTAGAAGTGAACGGTCGGCATTTCGAACATTTGTTAAAATGACATTTTCGTAGAGTCCTTAGGCCAACTTATGTACTTAAGCTTACTTTTTATTAAAGATGCTGAAAATGCTTTTTTTTTAATAAGTCGAAAACTATCAGAATTTCGTATAGGTACTTATTTATAAAGTACCTCTTATTTTCGATGCTCAATCTGATTATGATATAAAAAATAGTGGTTTCCATTTGAAAAAATTGAGTTTTTCCAGATTTTGAATTTCAATTTCCGGGATTTTTTTGTACACACTCTGTAGATAATGTCCATACTTTTTTCACAGATTCTGGAAGCACTAAGTTTATTCTACCCTCTCAACGAATGGTTTTCGTAAATTCCTCTTCGTTGTTGAAAAATTTGCAATTATCTGAAGGCCTTAAAATGTGAATTTCAAAAAAACATTTTGGAATAACTCGAAAAGGGCTGAATTTAAGTATAGGGTATTATACATGAATTAGTATTAAAATTACTCGTAGAATTCAGAAATACAATAATTTACAGGATGTTCCATTTGAAATAAGCAAGTTGGTATCAACTTCCGCTATAACCGGAAGTGGTACATGCTTGAAAATATTTTAGCTGGATAGATCCCAATCGAGAAGTTATACCCCTAAATTTTGAAAATTCTATCTTCTATCATAACTGCGTAATCATCCGAGACCAGAACCATGGGACACCCTGTATATATATATATATATATATATATATATATATATATATATATATATATATATTTGTTATAAGAAAAATTCATAATTACTAAATCACCATTTAGGTTTTCGTTAAATATTCACTGTATTTCCATAAATAAATTTATTATTAATTACATAAAAAATATATTTATGAAACCCTTTTATACATGTTCAAGCTGTTAGGAAAAAGGATTGTGAAGTTTTTCTCAGTGTATATCTGTAATAGAAAACATTGAAATCGAATACTTTTAGGAACGACGAACAAAGGCCATCCAAGAAATTGTCCGAATTTTAAAAACAGACGGACGTGCATTGATATACGTCTGGTCTAAAGATCAATTCAAAGATAAACAAAAAAGTAGCTACATTAAACAAGATAGGAAGCACAGAAAATCGGAAGGAATTATCACTGCTGACGACCAATTTAAAAAAGTTTCACTTCCAAATGAAGTTGTTTTACCGGTACACGTGAACAGGACCCAATTTAAACATAAAGATGTTTTAGTTCCTTGGAAGTTGAAAAATGCGAATTCAGAGAACAACGACAATACTTTTTTAAGATATTATCACGTTTTCGACGAAAACGAATTAGAAAAATTGTGCTCAAAAATAGATAATGTTGAAATACTTAAAAGTTATTATGAACAAGGAAACTGGTGTGTCATTATTGAAAAGAAATAAATATTGATCGTATTTGAGGGTTTCATTTACGCGCTGACACAAATACCGATAAATTTTGAGGTTATGCAATATTATGTATTTTTATAACCAATAAAAACATGTAGCAATTATATTAAATCACACATAATAATTGAGTTTCGATAAGATTTTTATTGAAAACAACATGATTCAACATCAGAGTTGAATCATTCAGGTTCGGTGTCTATAAAATTTATTTAATATAAAGTACAAAGCCGTTTCAATATTTCAAAATGCTCACAGTAATAGTGTTAATTTTTTTTCAAGTATTATTTGTTGCTGATGGGAATTACACGGGGAAATGTAACTATTTCGAAAGAATTATAAAAAGTGACTGTGCATATAATCCAGATGAATATTTAAATGTTGTAAGTATGACGTGATCCATTTTTATTGTAAGATCTTGTTTTCGCTAGTCTCAAGATTGATTTCCACCAGCGAAAATATTTTTTAAAACTTAAAAATAGCGAAAACTACCTATACATCTGTTTATCATTTGATTTTGTTTACGCGTTGGTTGCACAACTCTGAAGTGTACCAAGAGGAAGCAAAACTGCTTATTTCGTATTCGTATTTTCGTATGTTTGTTTTGGCAACTTTTCATCAGTTTCGCCAACCATACGTAGCTCAAGTCATTTACAGAGAAAAAGACCTTTTGGTAACAAAATTAATAGTAGAATGAAATTAACATCAACCTGTTCTAAAGATAAAACATTATTAATTGACATCAAATTAACACTTTTTATCGATGCGTTTTTGTTTTTTAGTAGACACAGACAATAATGATAGAGCAATCATTTTTTTATATGCAAAAGGCCTAGGTTGTTATAAAAGATTTTTCCGTTCGTAAATGATTCAATAAAATATTATAATATATAGGTATATGTAAGAAATTCAAATCCCTGTTAAGAAATTTGGTCGATAAATACTAATAATATGTGTTTTAATATTATATTGAATCATTTACAAACGAAAAAATCGTTTACGCCTATGAAAAATGATTGCTCCATCATTATTGTCTGAGTCTACATGGAGTTTTGGTAATCCATTTTGCTAAATTTATTAAATACACTCATTATGCTAGAAATATAAATATGTGTCTGCATAAAATTAAAATTTGCAACAAGATTATTTATTATAAAGATAGAGTTTCACAGGAACATCCCTTAGCAATTTTTAGAGCATAACCTGGGTATGAGAAGATCTACCGTTTCAGTTAATAAGAATGTTTTAATTATAAAATAAAAAAGTATAAACGATTTTTTTTTGTAATTTCGAGTAAAGGTTCCATTCTGTAAGGAACCAGTTAACGGAATTGAGAGATTTTTCATTTCTCTACAACAATACCATTATAGACCAATCAATAGAGCAAAAATTAACTGATAATGTGTAAAAAATACTATCAGGATACCGACTGTGCCATCACATTAACAAAGATTTCTAGCGATATTTTGCTATGTTTTCCACTAGCAACTATGGTTTTTTACTTTTTTATAAACAATTGAAGCAAGAAAATTACGTTTTTTTTCTTAGCATGTTTATAAAATCAAAAATAATAAACTAATCTCAATGGTGTCATCAGGTCAATTGTAAAGCAGGAAAATACCAATGAAATGAGCCCAGGCTCGATCCGATTGCATCATTAGTAACAGGGAACAACAAAAAATACTGAAAAATGTAGCATTTTTTTTTAAAATCGTATCTTCGTCACTTTAGAAGCTGTAGAACTGGGCTTGTAGGAACTGATAGTAATTTACATCTCTTTTATGTATGCCAAAACCAGACGCTATCGGTTTATTAGTTTTTGAAGAATTGTGATATAAAGTTTTCTGTTCACTATTTTTGCATTGTGCCCCCATGCGTCATAGATAATCAAATTTCAATTTTGAAAAAAGTCGTTGAAAGTTTAGATGTCATTCTATAAAGCCTCTAATCTCATTTTTCACTAAATGTCTGTGAAATATCTGAAAAATGTTAGCAAACATGACAAAAAATGGGCGAGCGTATGAATGTATCCAAGGAGTGGGGGAAACACGGTTGTTGAGGGGAAGCGTATAGTAATATATAGTAAAGGCACATACATAGATTGTTTTAATATTTAAAATCCTCACAAGTAAGAATTTTTCTAATGACCGCTCTCTTTCAATGTTCCGTAAACCCAAAATCCACAAATTAAAGCAAAAACGAGAAACCATTTACATATAAATATATTAATAAACAAACAGTTCTCATTTGATATAATAAATCGAACAAATCACTCTGTATAGAAGTTTTTTAGATTAGATTCTTTCACCATCTGTCAGAGTGACAGTTACTATCGATAATAATTATTGTTAGCAGTTGCCCTCAACAACCGTGTTCCCCCCACTACTCGAACACATTTATACGCTCACCAAATTTTGGTCATTTTTGCTAACATTTTTCAGATATTTCACAGACATTTAGTGAAAAATGAGAATAGAGGCTTTGTAGAATGATACCTCTACTTTCAACATCTCTATTCTGAATTGATATTTGACGATCCTTGTCGCATGGAGACACACTGCAAGAATAGTGGACTAAAAACTTCAGATCGCAATTATTCAAAAACTAATAAACCGATGGCGCCTAATTTAGTCATGCATAAGGTAGATATTAATTACTATCAGTTCCCACAAGCCCAGTTCTACAACTTCGATAGTGAAGGAGTTATGATAATATAAAGAAAACCGCTAAATTTTCCAGTATTTTTTGTTTTTCTCTGTTACTAAAGATCTTATCGGATCGATCCTGGGCTCATTTCATTGGTATTTTCATGTTTTACAATTCACCTGTTAACACCATTAAGATTACTTTATTATTTTTCATTTTATAAACATGCAACGCAAAAAAACGCAATTTTCTTGTTTCAATTCAAATAATGTTAAAGAAGAATTAAATAAATTTTATTTTAACAGCATAGAAGAAATTTCTCAAAGTATTTCTGCTCCTACAAATTTTGTGGAAATTGATATTAATGTTAATTCTAGTATTGATACTTTTCCTGTCATTTCTATAAATAAATTACAAAAAATAGTGACTCAGTTAAAAAACAAAGCAACTGGTGATGATGTGCTTACAATTTCGTTACTAAGAGATCTATTCTCAGTAGTAGGGTATCCTTTATTGTACATAGTAAATACTTGTTTGCAAACTGGTGTAATACCAGCAGTTTTAAAATGCAGTACTATAATACCTGTACCAAAGATAAATCAACCCAGCAAACCAGAAGAACTAAGACCTATCAACTTACTTCCAGTAATTGAAAAAATTATTGAAATTTTAGTATATGAGCAGTTAGTGGAATATCTAAACAATAATAAGTTGTTGTTTGTCTGCCAATCTGGATTCAGGCATAATCATTCGACTGAGTCTGCATGTCAATTAGTGTGTAATAAATGGAAAAAGGACATTGATGACGGCAATATTGTAGTTAGTGTTTTCGTAGATTTGAAAAGGGCATTCGAAACTATTGATAGGAAAAAACTGTTGTCAAAATGTGACGCTTACGGAATAAAAGGTGTAGTCCTTAAATGGGTGGCAAACTACCTTAGTGATAGGAAACAGAAAACAAAGTTAGATGGTAGCTGTTCAGATGAAATCCGAACAAACTATGGAGTTCCTCAAGGCAGTGTACTAGGGCCGGTACTCTTTATTTTATATATTAATGATCTGCATTACTATCTCAAACATTCATTTATCAATCTTTTTGCTGATGATACATTAATTTCAGTCTCTGGTAAAAACTATAACAGCGTGGTTGAAGTCATGAATGAAGAGTTAAACATTCTTAACGGTTGGCTTATGACCAATAAACTGAAACTGAATGCTGAAAAAACCAAGTGTATGATACTGGGAAGCAAAATCAACTGCACTAGATTTAGCAAAGGGAATTTTTCAATAATGATTAACAATTCAGTAATTTCCTATGTCAATGAGATAAAGTATCTCGGTATTATATTTGACCCACAACTAAATTTCAACAGGCATATAGACTTTTTATGTAAAAAAATAGGTAAAAAAGTTGGATACTTTTACAGAATTTGTAGAAACTTGTCCTTATGGTGTAGAAAAATAGTATACAACACAATAATATTTCCACATTTTAACTACTGCATGTCAATATTACTCTCCTGCTCATCAGAACAAATTCATCGTTTGCAGCTACTACAGAATAAAGCAATGCGGATTGTACTCCGGTGTAGCAGGTCAACTGCAATAAACTATATGCTACTAAAACTTAAATTTTTAAATGTTAATCAGTTGATTCTGGAATCCGCTTTATTGCTCATTTTTAAAATTATAAATAAAAATGCTCCTTCTTACCTGCGAGATTATGTTATTAAAAGGTCAGATATGCTTGATTACAATTTAAGATTTAATGATCAATTCTATATACAAGTCTTCAATACAAGTTGTATGGAAAAAACACTGTTCATTCGAGGGCTTAAAATATATAACGAGCTTCCACTTACAGTTAAGACATCACATAATATAAAAAGTTTTAAATCTAATCTAAGAAAAATGTATTTTAATTTATAGGTTATTATTGTTTATTCTGTTGATTGTCATATTTACTGAAGTATGTATGTACAGATTGTTAGGTAGTAGTTTTTAAGCTAAATAAAGTTCTATTCTATTCTATTCTATTCTAATTGTTTATAATAAAGTAAAAAATCATAGTTGCGAGTGGAAAAGGTAGCAAAATATCACTACAAATCATTCTTAATGTGATGGCACAGGCAGTCTCCTGTATTTTTTGCACGAAAAAATCTCTATTGAGTGGTCTAATAATAGCAAACTCGGTTTTTTGGGTAGAAACGTAAAAAACTAAATTCTTACCGATTTTTTAAGGTTTTTTTGTTAAATAACAAAAACGTATCGATAAAAAATGTTGAATTTTATTTCAATTAGTCATGTTTTAACTTTAGAACACGTTGATGTTAGTTTCATTCTACTATTACTTTTGTGAGCAAAAGGTGTTTTTCTCTGTAAATGACCTGAGCCACGGGGGGATCCAGGGGGTAATGGGCTGAAGCTGAGTGTTATGCTTTTTCGGTGTTTAAGGTGCTAAAACCAACCTTCAGTGACGTCACCCCCCCCCATCGAGATCAAGCCCCCCAAATGACTATCCTGGATCCGCCACTGACCTGAGCTATAAGTCGCAACAAACATAGCTAGATGCTAGATCTCAGCCACTAAAATCGAATTCAACTCTTCTTAGCTGCGTATCCTATTGCTAATTAATTGCTCACTTGTTGCCCAAAACAATTATGGCTCCAACTCCAGAGATAGAGTATCTGATGTGCTTTAATATGGATGCCACATCGGGCTATATCTGAGCAACTGAAAAAGATCTTGGTGGCATATTTTATTGCTAATTAATTATTCATGTAGTACCCAATAAAAAATAGTGCTTCTGATCGTTCCTAGATAGAGTCCGACATAGGTTAAAACTTAACCCAAATAAGAGGGTGTCCATAAATTTGATACAAAAAAATCGTGAGCAAGTAGCTACTGTGAAAACAAGGTTAATTTATCATTCAAATTCTTGTCATGCCAGCCCTCGGTCCTGAGTTATAGGCCTCTAAAATTTCAAAACAAAAATTAAATATTATTTCTAAAGTATACATTGGAATATCATAAAATTTTAGTGTATGATTAAGTACTTCCATGTGCTCTTAATTTAGCAATATAAATGAATTTACACTATTCTCAGGAAACCATGGGCTTGATACTTAACAATTCGTAATTTTTACAGGGACATCATCTTTGTTTAAGTCGATAAAAGAAACGATTTAGTAAAAATTTAAGTTTTTAAATTGGTAAATATCACCTTCGCCATAAAGGGATATTCTTATTATTATTTGTGAAACTTTTTTAATAAGTTTGCTTGATCATAAACTCAGCAGAAATTTGATCAGTTAGCTGACGACTATCTAAAAAGGTCCAATTTTGTTATTGTAACAGAAGTATTGATTTAATCGAGAAGGCTACTGCTAAAAACCATGATTTAACAGTTAATGAAAGCACTATGGGATTTTGCATTCATACTAAATTACGAATTTTCTACCCATACCAATTAGGAAAAACGAAATGCTGAAAGAATTTTGCTTGGGCATATTGCGTAAGGATTCTGTAACTCGATATATTGTCGAAACGGAACTGGACGTTATGTCTTTTATTAAGGCCTCCATTCACGAGCGATCCAAACGGCTCGAGTCCGTTTGGCTCGAATCCATTTGGCTCCAGTCCAAAAATATGGCCCACTGACGATCGAGCCAGTCAGTTCATTCAATTCGATCTGTGGGTGTTTATTTTTATTATCCTGCGTCCATATTCTTTGATTATTTCAAATTATTTGTTATTACGGATGAATTGGAACTCTTGTATGCTATAACATCTTGTATTTACATTAAAAAACGAAAGAGAAAGTAGCAGAATAGAAAACAAATTATAAATTTAGTTCAACAACTCTGGTTGCTAATGATAATATGTCATCTAAAGCAGCATTCCTTTTTGTTTTATCATGATAATGTTCATTTTTTATTTGCCAAAGACATTCATGATTTCTGTATTTTTTAATCACCTCCAAAACAAAATCATGACCATTATTACCCATAATTACGTAGTAATCAAGACAGCAATACACTTGTACACAATACAAAAGGTAAACCAAGGCACCAAGACTGACAGTTTGGATCAACCATTGCACACACACGCTGAGACCAGTGAATGGCGCGACGCCACTCGGATCGGGATTTCACCATACACGATAAAGCCAATGACTGGCTCGATAGCTCGGCGCCATGGATTTTGGAATGATTGAAAATCCAACTTGCCGGCTGAAGTCCACGAGTCCTTTCGAGTTTTCCCACAAACGGTGAGATTTTGGCTAGGCTCTAGGCCATTTGGACGGATGGATCGCTCGTGAATGGGGGCCTTTATGCATTAGCTGTTTTCGCGGTAACGATCCGTTATCGATCCAGGATTGAGCGCTTGCGCACACTCATTCTCGGCGTTCGTGGTAACAGAATTTCGAATTCCAGATGGGAAATTCAGTGTTCGCGGAGCTCAAAGGATGCATCTTGGTTCGATTCAGGACGAGTGAAATGAATCCGCAGACGTGAGGAAGAACGAAGAGTTCGAACATGCGCATTATGAGTATTTTTTAAACACTTTTATATTTCTGTGGCTTTGTAGTTTTATACCAAAGTACAGAAACGTTTAATTTGGAATCCATTCCTCTTTGTATGATCTGTAATCCATTCAACGATTCGACTAATTGTATTCATATTTGTCGGATTGTTTGATATGTGTTAGCTAGCTTGTGTCTTGTGTTAACAACCTCTTTTATTTAAAGTAATAGTTGCGTTGTATATAAATATAAAATCTGCTTTTTCGAATTAAGTACTACTACAGTGTCGTTGTATTACAGTTCTAAAATTGTTCGTGGTACAAAGGAGTCTAGTACGTGTTCGTAACTGCACTTGCGCATAAAGCAGATCCGGGATTCGTCACGCATCCATTCTGGATGCATCCTGAATCGACACCTGCGAAAACAGCAAGTATAACACAAAAAGCCGGACAAAAAGCGATTCAGAGTCACAAAACATTTAATAACTTAAAGTTCTATCGTAAGGTTATAATATAATGAGTTACTGAAATTTTCAGTTCATTCACATTTGGGGTCCTCGATATATAATATCCTGAAAAAGTAGTTTTGTTGTCCATACGATGTGTGTCCTTGCGTTTTTTAATTACATCTATCGCTTGCGTCTAAATTTTGCTCAATGGACTAGAATGTTGTTACCGAACAAACTCTCATGGTGACGGGAAGTGGAGGAGATGATGGGAAATAGATGGAGAAGTGGGAGGTGTAATTTTAGTATTAGGTTGGTACAGGATTAAAGTTATTCCGTGATAAAAATAGCGTATAAGGGGTATCCGGGAGTGATTTTGCATAGTCTCGTGAGGAATCTCAAGTCTCAATGGTCAGTAACAGTGCAGGATCTAGGTTTTAGCAAAATAAACACTAACAAAAAGAATACTGCTTAGATGATTTTAGGGAGGGCTTGAGCTCTTTAGCCCCCCCCCCCCCCCAGATCCGCCAGAAATAAGCATAATTTTTATTTGACTGAAATTTGGCAGGTGGATAAAGGAGCCCAAAGTAGGAAATAGCGTGAAAAAATATACTCGTAATAAGTATATAACATATAAACAAAGACAAAGGAAAACTTTTTATTATAAAAACTTGAATATGACAATTTAGGTACATTAATGCAATAAATAAAGGTAGTGCCATTAATGACTGATCCTGTTGCAAAAACAATATGTTGTCTTGCATTCGAAGGTTTGTATAAATTCGATGAGGGTCTACCATGATTATCTTAGTGAGATATGAGAGCAGACAAGGTCAGTGAACTATTAAAACACCCTCATGTTTTGCATCTAGGATCGTATTGACATCTAGAAATCATTTTACAGCCACAAATTATAGCAAGACACGGTTATCCGTCTGAATCACATACAGTCGTAACTGAAGATGGATACTTATTGGAACTTCACAGGATTCCAGGTTCGAAACGAGGCAAATTTGGGGGACAACCTATATTTTTACAACATGGACTTCTGGGTAGTAGCGCAGATTGGATAGTAAATGGAAATAACTCATTAGGTAATACATGTAGTTAGTTAACTAAATAATTAATTAATTATACATTGATCAAAAAGTTTTATTATTAACAGGGCAGATGCAACTTTGCTGAAAAGTCATCATTTTATCAAAGATTGCCTAAGTATGCAAGAATTCGTTAAAAAATGCATACAAACAAATATATATCTTTCATATTTTTAACGATTTTTTGAAAACAATCACATTATACCTGTAGAAAACTGTATATTTCAAAGTTCAGACAAGAGTTATCTTCAGAATCGGGGCCGAAGCATTTCCTTAAGAAAAAATAATTTATTAGTAAAACAACTTATTTTGTAGAGTATCTTTATAAACACAGCTTTCGCCTTAAAGAATGACAGTTCCATCCTTAGAGCCTGGAACTACATACATTTTAACAGTTGTAAAATAAAAAAATCCATAAAAAATATCTTGACCCAGATAAATTTAGCAATTCTACATACTATAAACATTTATTCTCTTGCAATATAAGGCAAAAGTCTGCATTATTATTCGTGGCAAATTTAAACGGATATTAGTCCCTAGGCTTGTTGCGGAATTCCAGCCCTGATCGAAATATAGATACCGAACAACGATACAATGAAGAAACTCCAATATTCCAGCAAGACGGAGTTCTTTCCCATTATCCTGTGGGGCAGTTTTTAGACAAAATTTTTCCTAGTAGTTAGATTGAGAGGAGAGGTGCTATCAAATGGTCTGCGAGGTCACCAGATTTATCTCCCATTGATTTCTTTTTGTATGGACAACTGAAGACAAACACATGTACCACCCAGGCTGAACCCTTAAGATTTACGTAAAATGGATCGCTAATGAATGTCCACCAATTAAATACATCAGATGTTGTTGACAACGTCCAAGATCATTTGTACTATTGACCGATGGAGAGTGGCGTACATTTTCAACATTTAATAAGAAAACATGATATACTTACCATTTAAATTGCATCTCCAAATTATATTTATGAGGCAATACGTAGACGTTGTTGGGCTGTTTTCAAAGTGACACCCTGTATGCATGAGAAACCGTTAGGCCATAATTTGGCCGATAAGGCACAAACGTGAGTCAAGTTTTCAAAATAAAATATAATTTGATCCGGAAAACTGTTTTATTTTTCAACGAATTCTGCAGATATCGTTCGTGTAATTTCTACAAGCTTTTATATTCAATTTTTTTTCAGGTTTTTTATTATCCGATAACGGTTATGATGTTTGGCTGGGCAACGCGAGAGGTAATACATACTCCAAAGGACATATATCTCTACCAGTTGATAGTCCTGGTTTTTGGAACTTCAGGTAAATGTCAAGGTTTCAAAACAAAAACTGTAATAATAAATATTTTGACTATAAATGAAAAAAAATGATGTAAGTTGTTAAAACGTAACTGACAACAGTAAACGAGGTGAAAGTTGTTTTGCCGTATCAGGATAAAGAAAACAGATTTCGTAACAACTACTACTCACACAAAATGTGAAACAAAATGCATGTTCACTTTTTTTTAACCGACTTCCAAAAAGGAACTTTTTTATTTTTACGTATGCTCAGTGATTATTCAAAAACGGCATTGCATTAAGGAATGTTACAGAAAGGTACCATATTATAATGTTTTTATTTTCACACTCGGGTTTAGTTCAGTTCTTGGATTTTTTTAAAAACACAGTCCAGCTCACTCTAATTTATTTCCACTACTTTAACACTATTTATATTCACAAGAAACTATTTACATTTTATCTTAACTATACAATACGCCCGACGAAACCTGAATGCCTCCTATCGCCAGCTGTTCATATTTATATATTTCTCTTCGAATTGTGTGGTAAGTCCACGAACCATCGGGAAACTCTTTCATGTTCTGGAATCTTTATGGGAATTCCCAGTAACGGCAGCGGTCGGCTTGTTGAGAGACAAAACATTTCGCATTCCCAGAAGTGTCGGAATAACGTCTCTTCTTCCACGAATTGGTTGATGGCCGATTGCACTAGCTGTCGGATGAACAGAAATTAAGGGTGAATTCAATGAATCTACACTGTTTTCTCTAAAATGGCTCAATAACTTTGAATATTTTAAATTTTATGCTATTTTCTATAACATAAAATATACCGTTTTCTGAAACTCAAAAAAATATGTACAAAAAACGGTAAAAATCAATGTATGCCATGAAAGTATATCGTACAGGGTGTTTGTAACGGTTTTTATTTTACAGGGCTTAAAATCGGGTGAAATGTATCGAAAATAAAAATTGTTATGTGAGTGATCTTTTCTTTGCGATATACGGTGGTGGGTGTGTGTGTGTGTGTGCGTGCATGTATGGAACGTCAAGCAGCAAGCAATGCAAAAAATGTTAGAAGCAGTTGTATATACAGGATGATTGAAATATAAGGTGAAGTGGAATTATAGTTATACAGGATGGTTAAAAAATGTTATATAGTGTGGAACATAAGTAGTTGCTTATACTTGCCAAATAAAATTATAGGTATACAGTGTGATTTAATCAGTAGAATAATAGAAACAGTCAGTAGGGTTGAAAGGATTAATATTTACACAGTGTAGAGTTGAATTATAGTTGTACAGGGTGGTTCAGAAAATGATAGACAAATAATTTGTATTAGGTGACCAATACACACAAACATATTCAGAGTGGTTGCAATATTGGGCGAATTAGAGTTAGCACTTATAGAAAGTGGTCCAAATAATAAAACTAATAAAAAAGTTAACTAATATGTGGAAAATATACAAAAAAAATGCAAATTAGAGAAAGGGAGAAAGAAAGAGAGAGAGAGGGAGAAAGAGAGAGAGAGATAAGGATACCCTAAAATAATCAATAGAATTGTACTTTAAATCAGATAAAAAAAAGAATATATATCAGAAAATAGTGATTGATTGTTGAAGTCAGTTCTTTTTTATTAAACATAAATTATTGCAGTACCCTTTATGTAAAGAGGTTATGAAAGAATTCTGATATATAATTATGTGTCTGTCTGACTTATAATTAGCGATATCGCTAATTGGCGTGCAACAAATCGTATCCCTACATTGAACAAAGTCAGTTTCATTAACACTGATCTTATATTAATTATTTGTCTTTTATTATCTATTTACTTGAGTGACCTGAATTACTGAACGACACACAAAAATTAATATTCAATTTTGTGTAATCTTTCACAGCTTTCACGAAATGGGTACCAAAGACTTACCAGCCGTTTTATACTACGTAAGCAACGTAACACAAAAACATGGAGAGATCATCTATGTTGGTCATTCGATGGGTACGACAATGTTTTTTGTTTTTTCTTCTATGTTCCCACAAGCAGCCAAAAATGTTCAACTGATGATAGGTTTGGCACCTGTTGCGTACATGACCTACGTCACGTCTCCGGTGAGGTATTTCGCACCCTTTTCGAATGATATACAGGTATAATAATTCTTCTTATTTAAGAACAAAACTTAACATCTTTTTTTGTTTTTAATTCCAGTGGTTGTCTAAACACTTGGGACTCTACCAGTTCCTACCGAGTAATAAGATTATGAAATTCTTAACTTACGATTGTGAGCTTCTCAATATAGAGCACAGTATCTGTGAAAATGTAATTTTTGCAATTTGCGGATTCGACAAGGCAGAATTTAATCAAGTAAGTAACAAAACTGTTGTATGAAAAATTGCATTGTAATGTGTTTTATTATGAAAAATTATATAACTGTATCTCCCATACATTTATTCGAAAAAGCACTGTAAAAAGTTTGCAAAGAAGTATAATTTTAATTGTTACCATAAATTCAACGATAGCTAGTTTTCCCTGAAACTCATAGATGTCGCCATTTGTTTCGTGTTAAAAAAATTCAGTTATACAGGGTGTAAATAGTTTGAGTGCATATATTTTAGGTGAAGATAGTATACACCAAATAAAACAAAAAATTCGTATAACTCTATGGTCCATAGGCCTTAATAAGCGGGAAAATTCCAAAAACATCTTAAGTAAATTATTGTCAATCAGGCAACGTCGCGGTAAAATCAGATTCACTTTTGGTGCGAATAATAAAGAAATGAGTCACCACAAAAACATGAACACCAGTGATTTTTTGAATATTGAATAATTATATTGTTTCGAGTGTCGTTTGATTTATTTAGGTAAATCAAAGTATACGAAATATTATTTTCAAAAATATACACTTTTAACAACTATGTATTGAAATGAATATTTATTTTGGCGATTTATTTTATACATCAAGTTGGGAAGGGAGGATACAAAGTTGTTTACATGATATAGAAATAATTCGATACAAAATATATTAAACAAAACATTTCTTATATGTACTTCTTTTATCTGTTAATTATTCGAAAAATATTTATTACTCATTAAATTAATATTATTTATGTTAGATAAATATATACCAATGTACTTACAGGACATGTCATCATGATAGAGCTCAGGAGAATAAACAAATTCTTCATAGTAAATATTCAAAATTCAACATTCTTGCTATTACATCTGCTTTCTCCACAAATTAATAACATGTCAGGTCTTCCCTAATTCTGTAACCTGCCATTATTTGTCACAAACTAATACCCTCGCACTCGAACCGACAATCCACAACCGATTTTATTTGTTTTTGCAATTTATTTTTTAAATTAATCAAATCACGATATCTACATCGAATATCACGCAAGTCACTTTCACTTAGATAACAATTTTCGATCAAGAACCGATACAGCAAAAACACAATCGTGGCAGCGCTCAGCTGTAGTACTAAGCTAGCCGTGTTTATATGCCACGTTGCCACATCTGTTCGGAGAAACGCACGGCAAATTATAACAGAATATTTAGAGTTTAAATAATAATTGTCTTTGTTAATACAATTATTAAAGGTGTATAAGCTAGTGAATATTTACATATTTAGCTTTTCAATCATTTTCAAGCCGGATATAGTTTATTATTCACTGTAATAAAGGCAATTTAGTAGTTTTTGCATTTTTTTAAATGTACGAAAAAAAACAAACTATTTGATAGGATCCAAAATCGATGTTTATTAATGTTAAAATACCTAAAGTTAATTTGGGCAAGGTACATTTCGCAAGGCCCTCTGATGGTGCAAGAAAAAGGGAATATAAAATAAAAAATCAGTTGCGCGAGGCCACTGGGTGCAATGAGTATATTGCTGAACAGTCTATATTGCAAAGTCGACATTTATTTGACCGTAGATCGTTTTTACAGGCCTTGGGGTCTTAAATGCTGCATTTTTCTACACCGATAGTATAAATCTGTTGCGATGCAATTTGACTTTTGCAGAATCTTTTGACATACCAGTTTCTCTTTCTATTTCCGTAAAGGAAACTTCCCCGCAGTTAGCAGTTTATAATGTTCATATATAAAAACAAACATACATGCCATATTGCTTATTAAAAATAAGACTTGTTAAAAGATCCGTGTACTGCTCGAATACTTTTTTTAACCTTGCAAATATTTTGGAATTGGGCTTTGAAGGCAATTTCACCAGCTGGAAAGGTGGTGATCTGAGTTTTTTTATGATGAAAGTATAATTACCTAGGCAATTATAACGCAGAATTATTATCTTAAATACGCGGTTCATTGGAAAAACATCATCGGGAATAATTCTATTAGTACAGTGCAAAAACATTGGGAAAATTTGCGTGTCAATAAATTTCAAGTAATTTCAAGTGACAGTGGTGGTGTCAGCAACAAATAGGTGTAGCAGTCGGTAAAAATATATTTCTAGAAGCTACTGAAATGCTGGTATCGATATGACAAGGGCAACGTGATTATGTGATTGAGGGAAATTGTGTTGAATATGTTGTAGCTTAAGGCTCAAAACTTGTAATAGCTACTGTTATCAAAAATAATATTATTTTCTTCAATTCTAGGATATCCTCCGTGTGGTTTTTAGCAAAGACCCAGCTGGAACGTCAACGAAAAATATCGTACATTTCGCACAAGAAATCTATAATAAAGGATCTTTCCAACAATTCGATTACGGCCCTGAAGGAAATATGAAACAATATGGTACAAAATTTCCCCCGAAGTATAACTTGAAAAACATAAAGCGACCTGTTTATTTTATGTACGCCATGAACGATTGGCTAGCAAATTCTACGGTACGTATTATATATGCATGGTAAGATTGACTGGGGGTGGGGGAATACTATACTGTGTAGGAGAATAAATTTAATTTTATCGTCAACATTTTTGGGGAACCTCCTCCCTTGCCCCCAATAAATACGCCTCTGATGTTTTGTCATATAACCTATGATAAAAAAAAACAAAAATTATGGTGATTATGCATCACATAAATAGCTGATATTTTTTTATCATAAAAGAAAGTTCTCAAGTTTTTTGTAAATAAAAACCCTCAACTAACTTCATGACTCTTAACAACTCCAAAACCTCGAAAAAAAAAAGTCAAATATTCTCTGAAATTTCAAAATTTTTGGAACATTATAAGCTTTTTTCCATTTTCGCCCAAAAAAATCATTCGATATGGGTTTCTTAAAATGGGAATGAAACGTAATACGACCATTCAATACTTATAATGAAAAACATACAAAAAGTGTAAAATGTATTTTAAAAATATTTATTATTTTAAAACATTTCAATGATCAGATGGAGTTGAATGTGTTTTAACCATCTATGTATTGCTCTTTAAGTCATTGGACACGCAGTTTTCAAAATCAGGCCATATAACGTTGTGTTGCTTTTAACAAAATTCCACTTGGAGCAGTACAGTATCATTGTGCTTCAACGTCTTAATGACTTTTGCGTGATTAGGCAACACATATTTCTTTCAACATAAATGAATTGACAAATTTGAATTGCAAATTTTTAATAACAAATATATTTTCTGTTTCAGGATGTGCAAAACTTAGCAAATACCTTAGTGAATTTGAAAGGACTATATAAGATCAAATTGGATGCTTTTAATCATGTTGATTTCATATTTGGAAAAGATGCAGAAGAATTGGTGTATCAGCCTTTAATGGAAGCAATTCGCAATTTTACAAATACATAATACTTTATTAAAACTAATTATGATCTGATTCTCTAATTTATAAGATTTTAATGAAAATTTGTATGTTAGTGTAAATCTACTTAAGGTTAAATACTAGGAGTGAAAGTATTTTGTAGGGCTGAACATCAATAGTAATAAAATGTTTTTAGTGAAAACTATTCCTTTATTTAACCATATCTATATGGAAATTTGAAAATGTAGAGGTGAAACCATGAAAAATGAAAATGATAGTCTGTCATTGTGTAAATTTATTCTACATCCGTTGAGAACAAATTTCGGTTCAGGTTTATGGCGATTAGTGCGACCTTTTGGATTAGCGTTTACAGAGATATGTCGTTTTCACCGTCGGAATTCATATTTCAGTTAATCCTTTTTTGAAGAACGTAACCCATTTCTTATTTGGCTTTTATCTATCGACAAACTTAAAATGATGATTGCTTGGCTGTGAGTGTAAAAAATCTAGATTTGAGGTTAGGTCAAAACGAGTGTTATATCAAATTTTTTTAAATAAAAATAATATTGTACAAGTTAGTATAAATAAAAATGATTTTGAAAATGAAATAACCTTAAATGTGTTCCTTGAAAATTTCAATTAACCGCAAAACGCAGTAATTATTAGAGTTGTTCGTATGGATCAATTGCTCCTCATAAATACGCCTTTGAAAATTCTCCGCCTATCAAGAGTCGGCCCTGCCAACAGTCGCGATGGCTGATTCGCCGATAAAATTTCAAAACGTTGGAATTATTGACAACTGGTCTATACGAACCAACCTATTAATGTGTCGCATATAGATAGTCATTAGATCAAACGGTAGAGTGCCTTAAATTTGCTTATTATGATTTTTAAAAATTGTTTATTTTCAAGTGAATTGATAGATTCATTACTGGGATTAAATGAGAATTTGTAAGAACGTGATCAATTTAGAACTTATCAGGTATCTTTACTTAGTACAAAACAAATTTGTTTCCCTCTGTACGCTTAAATATTTTAAAATAGAGTGATTTAGAAGAAAGGTTTATGCGTAGAGTTCAATATTCTTTTGTGTTAATTTCTTCAAACATGATGATAATTGTTCAACCAACGCGTCGCGGCTATACGTGCTCAGCAACCGTTATATGAGAGATCATGACGCAAAAGTCGTATTCACCTGATGACGATAGCAGATACAAAGCTATTGAAACGTTGTAAGAACAACCTTTTCAAGACGATGGAAGTCCAAGGAAACTTCGAGGTATGATCTTTATGTTCAACATTGACGATTTTAAGCCCACGGTGTAACTGTATACACCGTGTATTTGTTCGAACACACGGTAGTGACAGTGTATATAAACATGGTATGTATATACTATGCATACACACATGGCATGTATATACTGCACATACACAAATGGTATACCTACATGTATCTACTCTGCATACACACATACTATCTATTTATACACTGTATACACGGTACTCAGTCTATACACACATTGCATGTATATACATTCTCATAATTTTTTTCAAGAACATTGACAATTGACAACTGATTTAGAACTGCAAACACTCCGTATTTTTTTGAAATAGGAAATTAAATTAAGATAAGTATTTCGGCAAATTGCTGAAATCAACCAAGTTTTATATTGTTTTAATAAGGTGCTTTAATATTAATTATATTTTATAAGAATTAAATGTCACCAAATTTTTTGAGGAAAAATGTATCATGTATTAAATAAAACAATTCTTAACATTTTGTATATTAGACACAGAATACATCAAAAGTTTTCCCAATAACAAATGGAATCTTGTGTTTCTTTTAGGTAATAAATATTTGGTAAAATAATGTTATAAAGTATTCCAAGTATGTTAGCAATGGGTAAATACTCATATAGCGCCCTCTGCTTAATATTGCGACTTAAAAAAATATTTTGACAGATTTCCGAAGGGTTTTAGATAATGTCAATTCATACACCTTGTATATTAAAATGGTTAGTACTTTTATGGACATTAGAAATAACACATTTTTTTCGGTAAAATTGTAATTATTTTTCAGTGATTAGCTCTGTGAACATATCACCAAGAATTAACAGTGCCTATTAATTATTTTTAATCTAGTTAGTTGTGGTGAATATTTTCCACTAATGGTGTAACATATTCTTGTGGAAGGTATGTATATAAGTGTCTATTTCATAATTGTTAGGTAGTTTACTTTCGTGGAAACTGCAAATCTCATCTGCAATTTTATGACATTGCTTCTGTAAATGTCATTCTCATTATTTTTTTTGCAAGAAAAATATCATACAAGTCAGGTCACATTTGGTCCAACTGTAAAGTCTTTCACCTACAAGAAAATACATAATAAAATAATAAAAAACACAAATATAAATGAAACTATTTTCTCACTTCATCATGATCCATTTTGTTTAATTTGTTAATAGATTTCAGCTTGGGTAGTTCTTACATTTCTTCACGTATTGATGTGTTGTTCTATGTACTGCTTTTAAAACAATGTTGTTGAATTAAAATTATCCTTCAATTCTAAAATATGTAAATCGTTTTGCTATTAAATTATCAATATTTTGCAGTTCGTAAGCAAATACCTTCCAAACATGCTGAATTGAAATGTCGTCAGTAAACTATTTAAAAATTTGACATTTGTGTTTTTATATATCCTATGGGTCACGTCTGTGATCGCCCTTTTCATGCACATTGTGTTGCATAATGTTACTAGGCGTGGTGAAGATGAAAACAGATCTTAGTATTATTGATTTATTACTTACATCATTTTATTGATTATGAAAGTTTTGTACAAACTTATAATATGTAAAACTTTTAATCACGTGATATGGAGTAGAATTTAACTTCAAAATATAAATAATTTGCAACTATACAGATTATGAGAATTACATTTAATTCTGTTAAAATCATGCCTGTGATTCTGATTCAATGGCGGAACTTCCGATTCAATATTAATTCTTCAATTTGTTACCTATTTGACTACAGTTTACGAAAGATATTACCAGGTCCTTGTAAATCATCTTGTTGACATATTTCTGTAATGAACAATTGTAAAATTGTCTACTTCTAATTTAACATATTCATCATAGAACAAATGATTAAGCACAGAAGTATGACACTTCCTGTGTGTTAGTGTTTTCAGCAACGCCAAAAATCTTGCTACTGACGCATAATAGGCATAATGCAAGTTTATAAAGAAAAACGTTAAAAAAATTAACAATAATTTCTATTTTACATGTTAGAAAAAAAACTTTAATTTGACAAGAGTTGAACAAGTTTTTATTAATCTCGTTTTATTGTTGATTATATATAAAAGAAAATCACCCGAGATAAAAATGAATAATTCTTACGGAATCAAGGAAAGACGAAATCACAGGATAGCAATACAGTTCGTTCTGTTTTCTGTTGGCAGTTGGCATCAATGACATACGCATCTTATGGCTGCCGTCCGCCATCTTACAGTTTAACGTTGATAAAATATATTTTTGTAACTTTAAAAAAGAGTGTTATGCTTATTAATAATCAAAAATGAGTACGTAGCCCGCGAGTTAAATTCTTTTCCAGTAAAGTGACATAAAACAAGGTATGTAAACAATAATATAAAACCCTCATTGAATTTCCGGAGCTAAGTCATTGAACAACGTTTCGTATGTTATAGTCATCATCAACCTATGAATAAGGACGTTGATAAATAATTTCAAATCGTTGATGGGGGTTTATTTCGCGCATGTGTTATTGTAAATTATCTTTATATTGAAAGTAAGTAACAATTTAGTAGGTAATTACATTTAGGTAGGAGGAAAATAAGAATAATAGCTTTTTGTTTGAAAGATTTTGTTGAAAACCCTATAGTCATATGTGATACTAGTTTAGTAATGGGTATATATTTCTATACTTCTGAGATATTTAGGTATATTTTAACAATAATCTATTAGTAATAAAGTTGAAATTACGATAGTTTTGTTTTATTTTTATTGATTGCTCAATATTCGTGCTGATCGTGGAATTTGTAGGTATTTGTCATCTTATTTGTTTATTCTGTTGTGTTATGAAAGGTCACCGTGATAGGCGTGATTTTCATGTAGCAGTTCCAATTGTAAATCTCCAGAAGTATTTATCCAAATAAATACATTCAGGAGAATGTTTATTTAATATTTGTCCAATTCGTGGTTAAATTTAGAATGTGTTACTTCAATTTCAATACATTGTTGAATCCATGGTGGCATACAGGGTGGCAATCGTAAACTTTGATATCGGTTTTTAGTTTTTTAACTATGACTGAATTATACTAACTTTGAAATACTTTAATATTTTTCGTTATTACGTATTTCTCTACAACATTTTGTTTCTTCTGCGTGGTATATTATTTGCAATACACATTTAGCGGTAACTTTTAAGTACAACGAATAATTCTATGGTAGATATTGACTTTGTTGTCTGAATTTAGTTTACCTACTATAAATACTCAATAGTATAAAATGACTTGACGAAAACATTGTGAAATGTACCGTGTGTGTTAAAAATAGCGAGACAGATGAGAATACATTAATAAATCCGATTTTATCAATATTCCAACCAAATATGTAAGGTGTAAATAAAAAGACGCCTTGACTTTTAAGATGATTGTAGGTTTGGAGGTCATTTAAAGGTGTTTTCTACAAATGTATTTACTTATATGTCAACAATAATTTATTACCTTCACTAGTAAGTATTAATATTGCTATACAGGATTTATATTTATTTGAAATTTACTTCCCCCCCTATATATCGTTTGCTACAATTTAAGCCCTATGAAGTAACGGTATGAAATGAGTAGTTTCGGGCTATGGTGATATAAATTTATTAAATTTCAATCTTCAAAAAAAAGAGCGCCAGCAATTTGAGACTGAACGATGGACTTGAAAGCTTCTTACGAAATATGCTTCCCGTCTCTCGTTATCTCCTTGTCTCTTTGTTTCTTTCTTTGTGTCATTGTTAGTAATGGATATAAATTTCAGGAGCATTAAAATAATTGTCACTATTTTGTTAGGACTCAATTATTAATTCTAATGTATAATTCAGTTCTTAAATTATATATAGAATTATAATAATTCAAACGCTGATGTAGCAAGAGGTTGGATTTTAAACAACACCAAAAGTTTTTAGAATACCTCATGGAGATTTAGGAAAAATATATATTTTTTACATACCTGGTTGAAAAAAATTCACAAAACAGGGACATTAACATTAATATTATTTTATAATTACTAATTTACATCATATTCGTTCTACACGAGCGCGATTTTGGCCATTTATTTAATTAATGCTTTCACCTGGACATTTTTTCAGTTTAATCTGCATGTAAGTTTGTCATCTTTGTCTCTGATGTATGTCAAGTGTCTAATGTAAAAGATTGCAATCAGTTTGTATATTAAGAGACTTTTTATATATAAATTGGTTCCTGTTTCTTACACAGAAAACTATGTTGTATGGGTATTTCAAGACTAAGCAAGTGTGGTGTCGGTCGAAAAGAAGTGTCGAAAGAAATGTAATTTTTAATTTTTGCATCATGACCATATTCATCTATTTTGGTATGTGTAAGGCTGCAGGCAGAGTTTCTCGGGCATCGGCAGAATTTTTACTCCGGCGTATACGGCCGAATACGCCTATTCGAATCTTGCGATTATATTCATTCAGTTTTCTGGTGAAATCGGATAAACCATGTCATTAGACAAAATGGATTTCGATTTGCAAATTTTGTTATTGTTAAAAATATTATTGATCGAAAATGAACAAGATTTTTGGATAAATCCTAATACAAATAAGAACCCAACCTAGATCTCTGTGATGATAGGTCTTATCTCTTGTATCCTCCAACGCTTTCCTTTCAAAAAATTACTGTAATTAATTTTTCAGAATCAACCATACAATTTTTTTTTAAATTAATTACTATTTTAAACTAAAACTATCAAAGAAATTGAAAGTATTCAAGACTAGACTGGCGTACACGGCCGAAAAAAACAAATTTATTTGTTTTCGTCCGTTCGTCGGCAGATACGGCAGTGTATAACTGTGCTACTGTGACCACCTCTATCCAGTAACACTGTTTTGATTTTTGACCGACTTCGGCAGTGTACGGCAGAGTTAAAAATTTGGCCGATACCGGTGCTACTCTGACCGTACCCTTAGGGCACACTGCCGAAGTCGGTCAAAAATCAAAACAGTGTTACTGGATAGAGGTGGTCACAGTAGCACCGTTATACACTGCCGTATCTGCCGACGATCGGACGAAAACAAATAAATTTGTTTTTTTCGGCCATGTACGCCAGTCTAGTCTTGAATACTTTCAATTTCTTTGATAGTTTTAGTTTAAAATAGTAATTAATTTCAAAAAAATTCTATGGTTGATTCTGAAAAATTAATTACAGTAATTTTTTGAAAGGAAAGCGTTGGAGGATACAAGAGATAAGACCTATCATCACAGAGATGTAGGTTGGGTTCTTTTTTGTATTAGGATTTATCCAAAAATCTTGTTCATTTTCGATCAATAATATTTTTAGCGAAGGACTCATTTCCAATAACAAACCTTGCAAATCGAAATCCATTTTGTCTGATGACATGGTTTATCCGATTTCACCAGAAAACTGAATGAATCTGACCACAACATTCGAATAGGCGTATTCGGCCCTATACGCCAGAGTAAAAATTCTGCCGATGCCGGAGCCACTCTGACTGCAGCCTTAGTCTGGGCTTCTGTTAAAAAGCTTCGAAAATATGAAGAAAACTATGCCATTCAGGGGCTGAATTAATTCCTATCTGGAAGCTCCCAAGGTCCAACCTTTTTCATAAAATGAAAGATCATCATTGATAAAAAATATAATTTTGTGTATTTTTTTAAATATACCGAAAATGATTAAAAAATTGACTTACAAGTAATAAAATATAAGCTTTCTAAAAAGTTACAAATGTTCATTGGCGTTACGAGGGGGTAGACATCCCCCCCCCCTTGGAATCCTGTTTTACCTACACTTGTGCCTGCATGTGTTTGACATATGGTTATAACAATGTTTTATGGGATGCCCAATATATAACATCAACAATGAGTATTGTACAATATCTGAAAAAAAGGTCCTGCATTCTGCAGTACTAAAAACTTCTATGAGGTATTTACAATTCATGGAAAAATCCTAGAGTTTCCTAGGGTATTTTCTTGTGAAGATTAGATTTTCCAAACAAAAAAAAAGTAGGTGCTGCGGCGATTTTCTGAGCACAGCCATGTTAATAAAACTATAGGTTACCATCAATTTTATCAAAAAAACATTTTTTGGCAGTAGGGTAGTAATGGGTCTAAAGGTGGAAATCGATATATAAACATATGAGAAATATTATTAATTTTTAATGATTTTCTGAGTCCTGCCAACTAAATTAATCAAACATATTTATATCGAAATGACCAAAAAAATGGCATGACGCCTCCTAGGTGATAAATGATTTTCAATTGGAAAATTGTGCTGAAAATATTCGTCTTTATTCTGTTTTTCCAGAAACGTATCATTTTAAGATAACAATTTTTGATTATTATAGTTGGCAGGACTCAGAACATCCTTCAAGAATTAAACATTTTCCCTACATATTCATATATCGATTTCAACCCTTAAACCCATTACTACCCTCCTGCCAAAAAAAATTGTGATAAAATCGATGGTAACCTACCGTTTTATTAACATGACAGTACTCAGATAATCGTCGCTGTACCTACTTTTTTTTGCTTGGAAATCTATTTTTCGCTGGAAAATCCCCTAGGAGACACGGTCGAAGTTGGTAACACATTGGCTAGAATTTTCGATGCTGGTTTTGGAAGAAATGGGCCTTGACCCGGGCCAGCAAGAAGTCCAGAACCTACCTTTGGAGTTCTATCTATGGGGAATACTTTTATCAAAAGGCAGGGACTAGAAGATAGCTTAAGTAGGGCGTACCAAGTCTTAGAAGCGTAAAAATATAAAGTACAAATACTATTGGTGTGCAAGTGAATGGCAAATATTGATCAATTTTTATGTTAATCATTTTTAATACAATTAAGTGAACATTCTTGTTTGATTTGTTAATAAGTTTAATTTTTCATTTAAAGACATCAGGAAGTGATAAATTGGTAATATGTACTCTTCGGCACCAAAAAAGATACAACGATTGAAACATTCACTATTTCTCCGAAACTAAAGATAATGACAAGCATGATGGATGAGGGTCAGTATTATTTTAAGGGAAGTCAATATTTTGAGAACAGAAAGTGATAAAATAAATAGAAACTAGTTTAGTCATTTTGTGAAAATTCTTTAATATTTTTTTAGAAAATGTTATTTATTCTTTAATTACGGAAATTGTATTACTGGATAGGGTGGCAACAGGCAATGAGGATTTATAGAGAAAATCAATTTCTTGAAAACAAAAAATTTTGGATGCAAATTGTTATAAATTCTCTTCAAATGGCAAAACTGAGGTGCTTTATTGTCAAAATATCTAAATTGAAAAAAAGTCAAAAATGACAAAAACATCAAGGAAACCCAAAATGTTAAAAATGAAATAATATGTGAAATGAAAAAATAACAAAATGCCGACACTACAAAATGTATAAAATGTTAGGAAATGTTAAAAATCTCTAAAATGTCAAATAAAAAAAATTAGTTGTATTCTTGTTGAAATATCCAAACTGAAAATAAAAAACAAAAACATCGAGAAAATCCAAAATTATCAAGAATGCTAAAAATTACGGAGAGTGTCAAAATTGTGAAACATAGGAAAATTATGAAAATGTTAAAACTCCAGTGGCGCGCAGTAGCTTTTTGTTTATTGGTGGAAATACCAAAACAAATTATTGGTTTACGGGGGGCGGTTTTTCGTTTCGAGAAATCGCTAATCGCACGAACAGAAATTCAACTACTGTTATGAGATGTTGTAAAACGTAGTTTGATAATACCCAAAATCATTTACTCCTTACCATAGCATCTATATTTTACTAAAACATTATTAAATTTAAATATCTCCTTCTGGCGATTTCTTTGTTAGTGAGTATATTAACAAATGTTTGCTTATTAATTATCAAAAACAACCACGTAGCCCATGAGTTAAATTCTTTTCCATAATAAAACAAGATACGAGAGCAATAATATATAAGCCTCATTGAACTGCCGATGCTAAGTCATTAAACAACGTTTCGGATGTTAAAGTCATCATCAAACAATGATAATGGACAAAACTGGTTTTAATTTAATTTTTAATAATTTTATTGTTGTCAGTTGTCCATGGTAAACTTGTTAATTTGACGAATTTCGTTATTATAAGTTAAAAATCCAACATAACTCAACATTTTTTGTATTTAGCAATAGAAAAGATTCATATGAATCGACAGAGGATAAAAGACGAATTTAGTAGTAAAAATATGCTATTTGTCATGTCAGTAATATCAACTCTTTTAAGGAACTCTGTGTATAATCGAGGGTTGTGCCAAATGTAAAGCACAGTTGGCTCTAACTCGACAAAATGGTGATTAAGAAGATACGAGTGATTACAGGCCAATAAGTGAGAACTTTATTGTCTTCCCCCACCTATTGACTATTGAATGGACCAAGATATCGATCTCGAACAAAAACTATTAAAATGTTGTCATTCAAACTAAGTTTTAACATTTAAGTAGCATGTGCCACATTACCCATTGTGAGTGTAAATACGAACTTCTATTGAAGAAAATTTGGCAACCCTTTCGATTATTTTGTGAGGGCATTTGAAGTCAAAAGGTGTACGTTACGGAGCTGGAATCTTTAGACCACCTAGAAAACAAAATAACAGACGTTTCTGCCTAAAATATCTAATTCTGAGAGCAGCATTTTAGGGCAGGCTAGTTAAGAAAGTTAAACTTAAGACATTAATTGAATCGCTCATTACTTATTGGATTTTAGCAAACTAAAATGCACTGAGGATAAAGTATTTTTCAAATAAGGCACCACAAGAACACCCTTTCCGTTTGAAAATTAATAGTGACCATTTGGCACTGGGTAATGTGGCACATGCCAATTCTAAGGAGCAGAGATAGTCAAGTAGTTTATTGGCATTTCTTCCGCTCGTTTCAGTGGTATAAATCTTTAGCACTGCGGACGTACGGGATACATCATAGAATGCTCGAGTTGAATAGGGTATTCAAGCGGTGGAGCACTGGTATTTAAGCCTAGACAGAGTTAGTCGTGTCGTGATTGGTCAACGGCCATTGAGGGTTCAGAGAGTGGGATACTAAATTGTACTGAGTTTTAAACATTTTTTTGTTGTTCTGTTGAAACTGTTTTGGTATTCATAAAGTTCTTTGGCTTCATGCTGGAGTGAGATCGTGTTGACAATACATCCGTGTATTGATAATATATAACGTGATCTGTTGAAATTAGAGAGCAAATTACGTTTGTGATCAGAAATGTTAGTGTTAGTACTCGGGTTGCTACCAATATGTCTCTCTCTTTAACGTGCAAACCCAAAGCTATTGGTGTATCTTACAATCTCACCCTCGGTTGCCACTGGCCAATTAGGGCTCGCCATGCTCTGCTTCCAAAGACAGAATTAAATAATGCAAAGTTTTCTAGATTTACAATCCAGTGAACTCAAGAGTATATATTTATATATTGTTTCTAATGCAGAATCTTCATCAATTGCGCCTTCCTGAACTTATTGACGTCTCGGGTAAATATTTATGAATTTACTATAAAAGTTTCTTACTGCCTTGTTCTTCTTTAGGATCCGATTCTGTTGAGTCTCTGTCTTCGAAACTCTTCCAACGTCAGGTAGGCCCAGATCAGGACTATATGTTGGGTGACGGAGACTTTCCCAGCAGTATTTCTATTGTGAAAAATCAATATACCATTTGATGACAATCTTGGGTGCAGTTTACGGATTATTGGGCCCAAGCCATTCTGGAGAAATGTAGTACGCTCCAGTCATTCTGAGATCCATTGGAGCTAGTTTCCTCGAAGTTTTCAAGTTGCCTTTTACAATTTTTGGCATTTTTCCTTTAAACTAATCTTACTACGGTATAGGACCAACGTGTTCTTAAATCTCCAGTCTATTACTCCGAACGGATTAGATCACAGTTATTTTTTGCACAATGGGGAATAGGTCTGTTTTTTGTAGGTATGGGTTCTAGACAATATTTATAATAAGTCTATCTATATGTTGCATGTCAAAAAGAAAATTATTGATGAACAATTAGACGTTTAAATATCGACATATTCTCAGTTGCTATCGACTGCAGCCAAAAATCTTCTAGAAAGTTGATGCCATTAAATTTTTGAAAATAAGCGCATTTTCTCAAAAAAAATTTTTCCAAAAAATGTGATTTTTTAAAAATTAATATTTGCTTCAAAAATTTTATTCAAATTTTGCCCTAATTCTGAAAAAATATAAATTGTTTTCATTATGTGTGCATATAAAGTTCGGATACCTTTATTCTGTAAAATTGTAAAAAATGTAATTTTTATTACTTTTGCGTTGTTTTAAAACGTTTTTTGATTTTACAGTACAGCTCACTATAAACAACTTTTTTCTGGGCTCCATTTTTTAATTCTGCAAACTGGATTTGCGAAAGCGGAAATAAAGATCTGAGATTTTTTTCCAATTTACAGGATTAGAATATATTTAAAGCGCTAAAATTGAATAAAACGCTAAAATTTAAAAAATGTAGTTCAAACCTTTGTACATGACTGTACATGATAAGGATGTTCTATCTTCGTATGCACAAAAAATTTTCAAACATTGGCAGTTCTTGCAATTTTAATTTTTTTAATGCACCGCTACAGACCCACTGAGGAGAATAGTAATCGCTTAAAAACCTGCCATATTCCACAGTTTCGATAAAATTTGAGTAATTATTCTATATATTCAAATATTAAATATAAAATTTTATCAATTTTCTATTTTTTTCCATTATTCACGACAATCTTGGCATTTTCCAAAAATCCATGTAATCCGTTTTCTACAAACCATAGGAACGAATATATTATAAAAACGTAAAGGTACCTCACTTTTAAACAAAATTGATATCCTTTTTGGAACCTAGTATATAGTTTGAAAAGTTATGTAAATACCTATTATACAATTTTAGTGCAATGGCAGAATTAGATGCAGTTTTTAATTCTAATTACAAAAATTACAAAATTCCTATTTGCTGACAAACCTCGTATACAGTTAAAAAGGTGTATGTAATGGTTACAGTATACGTCTTAGTTTAGACCATGCAAATTTGTTTATGGAGAATAACTTTTTCTCTTAATATTATTCATAACAAAAATCGTTTGATTTATGAAGACACACTGTATATACAGACTAATTGAGAATCTTCACCTTGAAGTTAACTGACAGTTATTTTGATCAATCTTTTTTTTTTGGCAATTTGTTATACCCCAAGTTCCGACCAGAAACATGTCCATATTTATAAATCCAGCACCTTCACCAAAGCTTGCTATATAAGATAACGGGTGTTTTTTTCTTCTGGCATTATAATTTGAATATGACTTCTGGCATATGACCGCCACGGCTGGCACGGACGTAGTCTAATCTGCAGCTCCAATTTTCGATGACTTTTTCCAACATTTGTGGCCGTATATCGGCAATAACGCGGCGAATATTGTTCGCCAAGTGATCAATCGTTTCGGGCTATCGGCGTAGACTAGCGACTTCACGTATCCCCACAGGAAATAGTCAAGCGGCGTTAAATCACACGATCTTGGAGGCCAATTCACGGGACCGAAACGTGAAACTATGCTGTTACCAAACGTTAAATCAATTGTGGCAGGAGCTGTGTGACATGTTGCCCCCCTCTTGTTGAAACCACAGCTTGTGTGCATCATGATTGTTCAATTGATCAACGAAAAAGTTAGTAATCATGGCTCTATAGCGATCACCATTCCAAAAAGCACACCAAACAGTCAGTTTTTCTGGATATAACGGCGTCTCAACATGAACTTGGGGATTATCATCACTCCAAATACGGCAGTTTTGTTTATTGACGTATCCATTCAACCAAAAGTGAGCTTCTTTGCTAAACAAAATTCGCTTATGAAAATCGGGATCAACGGCAATCTTGTTTTGGGCCCATTCATCGAATGTACGCCTTGCTAGGTGATCGTGTGGCTTCAATTCTTATACGAGTTGAATTTTGTAAGCACGCAAACCAAGATGTTCCCGCAAAATCTTCCATAAAGTGGATGGACCATATCCAATTCCTGTGCACGATGGCGGATAGACTGATTCGGGTTTTCCTCTATGCTACGCTCTACAGCGGCAATGGATTCTTCTGTACGCACTGTACGACATCTGTGTGGATGCGTATTTTCATTTAGAGTAAACGTGGTGCGAAAACGTTGCATAGTTAATCGAATTAATTGCTGTGATGGACGATTATGTTGACCGCAAAATGGACGTAGTGCGCTATACCTATTTCGAACAGAACCGTGATTTTCAAAATAAATTTGCACAGTTTGGAAGCGTTGTTCAGGCGTCAGTGTATTCATAATGAAATGTCAAAACAAACTAAACATAAATCACTTGACAGCTGACAAGATGGCCGCCGGTTAAAAGAGTGTTGCCAACTTAAGTTATAAGAAAGTCGGTAAAAAAGTTTTGTCGATTTTCTACAAAACGGTACAAGCTATGTCCTTGAAACAAATACGGGACCACTTCGGGATCACCCGGAACAGGACCCACTACAAACGGTCGAAGTTCTTTGAACCGTTTTCGCGTAATAGCTGAACAAACATAAAAAACAGAGCGAATAACTATTCCTTCCCAAATAAGGGTCGTGTGTTAGAAAGTGCCTTTGTTTAAAACACAATGAACGTGTCAGAGGATTTTTTCGAAAAACTATTATTAAACTGTATTTTTAATAAATACTTCAATTTAAGTTACATAAATTGAAGTATTTATTATTTAATAAAAAACTTTTTTTGTGTAAGGTAGTTTTATACTTGAATAACTTATTTTTGGTCTTCTAAATGTAATCAATGCAAATTTGGAATTCGCGAGCAACGCTGGGTCGCACTCTAAATGACCGAACTGTTGTATATTAACTTACGGATAGACCACTGCTAATAGATATCTTTGCCATTATATTTGTTTAATTTAAATATCTAAAAAATAGCAGAAAATATTTTTTAGAATATATAAAAAATATCTGGATTTTTTGTAAAAATTCAAAAAAACCCTCTTCCAAGAGAATGTGCATTTTGTACTATTATCTATTCCTCTTTCCAGGGCTATGGATCCAGAAGATCAACTGCGAAAATTTCTACAAACCACTGGATGGTCTTGTGACGATTTAATGAAAAAAATTGAAAAGTTGAAAACGAACGATAAATCCAACTCAGATCTTCAACCTACTGAAAAATCCGAAGAATGCGTAGCTGATTCCACACAACAAATTCAAGAAACAAATTCTCATCAAAAAACTTTCGTAAAAGAAATTGACAAACATGTTTTTAGAAACGCTTTTAAAGTCAAGATGAGTGACGATTTCTCAGATACGGATGAAGATGAAGCTGAAGTTTTAGTCACTAACAGTAACATTATTGAAGAAATAATCGAAGATATTTTCAGTGACAATGAACGCAGTACGACTCCAGTTAAATCGAACCCCAAATCTGTGTCAGCTCCTGTAAATTTAGCTTCTGAAAGTGAGGAAGTTTCTGAAATCAAAATTATAGAGTTAGATGCAGATGACGATGACGATAAATTTGAAGACGAGTGCCATGGCATGGGCAGACTCACTCCTGATAAAATGGAGGAGCTGGAAAAACTTTCCAGAGAGCTCTCATGTAATGAAAATATGACTGAAGAGACTCAGATAGCTGTAAACTCTATATGTGTCGATGAAATTGATGACAAAAAACAACATTGTGAACAACGTACCGAATCTCAAGTGAAGGTGTCAAGTGAAGCTGAAAAAATAAATTCTGTACGTCCTGAACCAAATCGTACTATAGAAGAAAGTAATGAAAAACAGCAAGATGAAGTTGCAGATGATGAAACTCCAGTAACATCAACAAATGAAGTTGAAGCAGCGGTAAATCAAACTGAAAATGTGTTGAAAGAAATAGCCACAGAGCCTGATACAAGTGATTCAACGCAAGTTGTTATAGAAAAAGATGACCTGTGTTTATCAGATGACATTTTTGAAGAAGACTCAACCGAGCCTTTAGAAGGGCTGCATTTAAAAAATGAACAAGACAAATCAAAGTTGAAAGCAAATGAAGGTGTTTTAAGTGAAATTGTGTCCAGTACTGAAAAGAATTTGATTCAAATAAGTGATCATTTTAAAATGCAATCTAGTGAAAATCGGTCAAGTGTGTCAACTTCTGAAACAGAAGATGGTAAGCATGATGTTACGGAGCCTAATGTAGGCAAAGAATCTGAGCAGGCCTTGAGTGAAGGCGAACAGCCTTTTGCTGAAGTAGCGAATAACGACACTCCAAAAGTTTATGAGGATATAAGGAACAATCTTAGAATGCAGTTAAGTAGTTTGCGTACTAAGAAAAAAGGGTCTTTCCTCAGCAGCTTCAGTATTAATCGTGCTTCTATTGTTGAAGATTTTAATAAGTCAAAAACTGTTGAGTCTGCAACCAATTTAGAATCCAGGTCAGTAGATAATTCGACAGTAACTAATGAAGCATGCAATGAAGGTTTGTGTATGTTAAAATCATCGACTGATTCTAACAATTTAGAAACAACGAAAAACCCTATCATAGATTCTGAAATAAAGAAAAGCACCGCAGAAGAACAATTAAAACAAACCGAAGAACAATGCCTTGATAATTCTCAAGGTTCTAGTGACTCAAAAACAGACGAAGAATTGTATACTCAAACAAATGAATTAGGTATCGTCATATCTAGTGTCCAGGGAGGAATTGATATTGATGAAACTTTGGACACAACCGAACATGAGAATTTAACGAAAACCGGTGATGCTTTTGTAGAGAGGAATAGCTCATCCGGTGTATTTGCTGAAATAAGAAAAATCATTAAAAAACAAAGATACAGTAATATGTCATATACATCCGGGACAACACCACAAACGAGCAAATTCCAGAGTTCTACTAGGGTTAGTGAAAGCAAGGCCATAGAGAGGAACAGTAGCTTTATATCGTCAGCTGACAATTCGCAATCTTCTTTTAATTTGGAAGACTCAACCCAAAATTCGGAAAACTATTCACCATTTGTGAGTAACACACTTGATGAATTTTTGACCGAAAATGCCAAGTTAAATATTAGTTATAATGTCCCGAAATGTGGGGCCGAGGAAGGTCTAAAAGAAAGATATGAAGAAAGACCACTGGTGTTAAAGAAAACAGTTATAATCAAAAGTAGTCCTGAAGGACAACCAAAGACGTTACAGAAAATAAAGGCCAAAACCTTGGCGCAGAAACGGAAGTTACTGGAAAGACAACGAAAGCTGGAATTGAAACAACACGAGAAACTTACCGAAAAAAATAAAAAAATTGTAAAAAAAGAAGAACGTGATTTCGTGATGTACGAAGGTAAAAAAATTTCGATTAAAACAGAATCGGCATCTCAGAGATGCCTTGCAGTAATTGATTCGTTAAAACAGTCTCATGTAAATACGGCAAAAAGAAAACTGTCGTTGCTTGCTTCAAAACAAACGAAGATCAAGTATCTGCCCGGGCCGTTATGTAAGAAACCCCGATTACAATTGAGCGGAAAAGAAAACTGGGCGGTAATGACCAAAAACTTGCCGAAGTTGTATTTAGAAATTACACCGTCTTGGGCAAAACCGTTGCCACCAAACATAATCCATCATCTACCTACTCACGATGGTTCTCTGAGCTCAGAACACTTAGAATTTGCATTATCTGTTGTTAAGAGTAATAGTGATACTAAGCAAAGTGATACATTCAAATTTCCAATAAAATATTGGAACAATCAAGAATTGATTATTGTACGCAAAAAGATAATACGTCCTCTTCGTCAGCGACCGAGTAGGAATCGGTGCCAAAGTCCAGAATCTGCGGAGTCTTCAATGAAAGCTGTGAAAAGTGTTATCGATGGTTTATTAGATTACATTGAAATCAAAGAAATTGCACCAACGCTTCTGAAAGACGACCCAACTGTTCCTCAAAACGAACCAGAGATTGGAAAAGATTTTAAAACAACTTGCGACAATGTAGCAGTCGCCAAAAAGAGAAAAAAATCCAGATTCGATATGGAATTGAAAAGATTAAGTTGTAAAATTGTAAACGTAGAATCAGAAGAGAAAGACGACAGCAACTGCACCAAAGCTTTTTGCAAATTAGGTTGCGTCTGTAAAAGTCTCAGGTGTGACACTGTAATGAGTCTTCATTGCCAAAAGTACCAATGTATGTTTAACTGCAGATGTCCTAAAGAAAAAGCTGTCGTTGTCGATAGAAAGCTTATCTCGCAAGAAGAAACGGATATGTTGTCTAAAGAAGCAGTTGATAGGATAGAAGACGAAGCCAAAAAGCATTTAGCTAAGGTTGAAAGAGAATTTACGCAAACCGTTATACACACTAACGATAAGACGATTGTAGTTGGATTGGCCACAAGACACAAAACAAGAAGAAACACAAAAACTCCTTTGAAATATTCAGATTTCGTTGATAGTGACTCCGTGGGGGAAGCTGACGGAAAAAACAATCCAGAAGCTGCTATTACCAAAAGTTGCGAGGTTTACTTGGAGAAATTGGATTTGCCACAAATAGTGCCGTTTTGTCTGGTACATTATGTGCATAATTGTCTTTGTAAAGGTAGAGAAATTTTTGTCAAAGATGTAGTAGTCGACAAATGGGGACAAAAGCAATCAGAAAGTACGGTCCCTAACAAAAAGCAAAAGAGAATTCGAAATGAACCGCCTGCGACAGCTACAACGGTCTCTAAAATATCTCCAAAAGTGTCTGAAATAGCTCCAGAAGTTTCTAAAACAGCTCCAAAAGGCTCTAAAGCAGCTCCAGAAAAGTCTAAAACAACTTTAGAAGTCTTAAACTCTAATGAACGACCGATTCGAGTGAGAAAACAGAAAGTGAGTGAACATTTCGATTACTCTAATAACACTAAAGATACTGATCCCATGGACTGCGCCAGGTTAAGGGGAGTCGGAGTGAAGTATTTCAGAAAGCAAGGCGTTGATCACAGTGTGTGTCAAAATGACTTTGTTCATAATGTTTCAGAAAGCGAATTGTTTAGATATAAAATTTTTCAAAAGGACAACGCTTATACCGAATGTGATATACTGAAACGGCAAATTATAACAGAATTGTTGAATTCGAGAAATGCTGCAAAAAAAGTAAATAGAGCTAAAACTACGCAAAAGAAAGGTAGTGTAAAACCTATATTTGATGGTGAAATCGTCATTGATCTAACCAACATGGAGCTTCTGAAAAGAATGGGTCCTCGACACGTTGCGGACGGCTTCGCGCGTCTTTTGCCGTGGTCAAGTTTACTTGAGGGTTTTCAAAAAGGCGACGTCAAAATATGGTGCATGAAAGACCAGACTTCGAAGTTAATGATGAACAAGGCGGAATACGACAACCCTCCGAAGAATTACGTGGATATTAGGCAAGCTGAAGAAAATACAATGATAATACGTTGTATTTTGAATAACACAACGCCCCCTGACTACGTTAACGAACACGTTTTTGTTATTTTGAGGAAATCCAAATCGAATTTCGAGATATGCGGAATGTGCACGAAAAATGACAAGCCTTCTGAAGACGTAGAAACTTCATTCGCTCATCGCGACATGAACGGCGTACAGCGAGTTCTGAGAATGCGAAAACAGAATTTCCAATTGCAGGAATTGATTGAAGAAAATGTAAAGGAGTTTGATAAAACGAAGTTGTATTGTTTACCGGAAATATATAGCGTTTGTAAGTGGCGACTGATTTATCTCCACTCTGACTTTACGTACCTCTTCTTCAAGAAAATAAACTATTCAATAAAATACACGGATTTGGTGCATGCTGCGTCGAAAGCCAAGGAAACTGGCAACACGGTGATGTTGAGGAACGATGAGATTCAAAATTATTATGATCATAAAGTTTTCGGGATTTATTTCGACCCCCATTATCAAGATCGTTTGTTCTTAGGACCGTATTTCAAAAGCGGTAACGTCGACGATGTCCAAACTTTGAGATACATCAATGGTACGCTTACGTGTTCTGAATCGTTTTCCAAAATGCGTGGAGAAGGTCACCACGGATGTGGACACTGGCTGATCGAACGACGTTATAAAAGTGGAGGTGTCTATACGACGACGATCGACTTGACTAATGAGAAAGAAAATGAGAATACCGCATCGAACCCTAGTTCAGATCACGTATTCATCCATAACAATCAAGAAGTTAAGATAATTAATACGACGCCCAAGTCACCGGCCGAGTTCAACAGGTACATCATTACGAATATTCCACATTTCGGTTATTTGGGCGCCTATCAACATCCCACCTCCGAAATTGACATACAGTGGCCGTTTGAGAAGAAGTTGTTGAGATTTCGCGAGACGAAAAATGCTGTGGACTTTCTACAAAAGTAAGTACTATTAAGTAAGTGTATTGAGAAATTATTGAGTTCTGCTCATAGATTTTAAAGAATTGCGGGTTAAGTACGTACCATTCAAACAGTCCTGTAATGAGGCTCGGGCTCCACACGAGATAAGAGTGGGTGAGAGTATCAAAAATCTCGTCCCGGTCAATTCCTAAAAAATTAAGTCTCGGTCTCCACTCGTTACCAGTTGTCTCGTCGCGCTTAATTTTATATAATGATAATGAATATTATATAAACTAAATAATAAATAATTTTTTAAAAATATGTTTATTACGCTATTATACAAAAATATTTTAAAAGTACATGAATGTTTTTATTTTACAAACTCTTCATTTATCTTTTAAATTACTCGATATTGAAGAATTTAAACACAATAACCAAGTATGATTTTTCACAATTTTACTTTTAACTTGTTAACGCTTCTTATAGTAACATATATCTTATCATAAATATTTATCCTGGCCCATTTTAAGTTTGAATGATTTTTTTTTAAGATCGATGGGTTACCTTACTCTCGTTTGAGTATATATCTCTAAATTAAACTAGAGAGTAATAAATGTACATACTATTAAAAGGGTTTCTTGGTCCGAAATATTTTCTACCTGGAAGATCCTCTTATTTATAGCAGACATACAGTAAACTTTTCTTGTATACAAACGATCCCATTATAAATTCAATACTTAATGGACAATTTTTGTTGCCTCTAAATACCGATGTTTTGAAAATTTTGTGGCTATTTGTACATCTCGAGAATTTTTTTGTTTTTCTTGTAGTATAGATGTGAATAATTATTGTATACATCTTTGGAAGTATATATAATAGAATTGGTCAAATACGCACCAAACTTAGATGCAAACATTTTTTTTCAATTATCCTGTAGAGATAAAATGTATGTTAAACTGCGTGACCAAAAATTGACAAAAACACGTACATCATTGAAAGATATTGTGATGAAGACGTGATCTCATGACATCAGGTCAATATTTACTTAGTTCCATGTTTGTCGGTCCATTTTTTCAGTTAGTAGAATTTGTAGTGGTGTATTTATGATTTTCTTTACTTGACCTATCCATATTACACCAGTTTATAAAGCAAAATTGAACTCATTTTCGGACACAAAATTCAACAGCAATTCGCTTATAGGATCACGTCAGTAACAGTTTATAGATAATTATTGCTAGGATTTTACCAGCTTTTAGAAGTAAAATATTTAAATAATAAAAACCCGCAAAAATGCCAATTTCTTTTGTTTTTCGCCAATGTAATGAAAAGTAATGAAGAAATCGTATCTTAGTGAGTGTTTATACATCCTAATTGAATTTTTTTTACCGAGTAAACTCATAAGAACTGATCAAAAGTGGATAAAATTTATAACTTTCTGGTAACTAATACTGGAATATTAACCATTGTCAAAACGATAGTATAATGTTTAGTTTATATTAGATTTTAAATAATTTAGAGACATATTTTGCACATCCGACCGTATTAACGAGATTATTCCTACCGGGATATATTTAAGATATTTAGAAAGTTCATAAATTCCACTTCAATTTGCATATCTTGGATTTTCGCTTTAAGCCAAATTTCAAATATGGCACTATATGACAAAAATCCAAAATTTACGAAGTGAAGTGCATTTTATAAGCTTTCAAAATCTATTTTGCATATCGCTATCGAACTATGGTGGATAATACGATACGTTCTGCAAAATAATTCTACAAATTATTTAAATTGCAATTCCGCAAGATCTACTTAACGTACAATATCGATCTTCAGGGGTATTAATCTCAACAAGTTATGATTTTTTTAAAATCACTCACTTTGGTTTTTCCAGCTTTTATTATGAAAAATGCTGCGATCAAAATTTATAAATACTGATTTTCAAGATTTTCTGATTCTCTACAGTTTTTCTATTGCCGGCATTATGAACAGATCATTACTTTTTACACTATATGCAAACAACGAAAATACTCCATATTTTTTGGGGTTTTGTAACTCTCAAATAATTTACTTCTACGAGTTTGCTGTTAAAATTATGTCAGTTATGACTTATAAATTATTATTTACTTTATGGATTATGCAGATTGCTGTTGAATTTTATGTCATTTAAAAATCTCTATTGACTGGTGTATATAATAGGTGACCTGACTCCTTTCCCTGTACTTTATTTTTTAGGTTGCCTCCCTCTCGTCTTCTAGTGTGTCCAGAGTATTTTAGTATTCATCGGCGACATATTGTGGAGAATCTGTCTTTGACCTTGAAATCCGTAACCTTTGTCGCCAGCGCTACATTTCAAACACATGTATTTCTATGTCTGATGTTTGCATCGTCCAGGATTCCGCTCCGTGCAGGAAGATAGAGAAAACGAGAGATTTGACTAACATGACCTTCGTGTTTCTTGTAATGTGACGATCTTTCCATATTCTTATATAGTTGCTCATGGCTCCTCATGCCATTGCCACTCGTCTTTTGATTTCTGTTTCGCACCCTCCTTGGTTACTTAGTAGGGATCATCACTCTTCTGTCTATCACCATAAGTTTAGTCTTGCTGAGATTTATGCCTAGCATAGCCCTTTCTCTCCTCACTCTATCTAACATTATCTTCTCTCGCCAGTAACGTTGTATCGTCTGCGTATCGTAAGTTTCTTAATCTGTTACCACCAATTGACACTCCTCCCTCCAAAGTCCTCTTGAGCCGGTCTTATTATGTATGCGTTAAACAGCCGAGTCTGATTAGCTACTCCCATTTTCTTTAGTATCTGCCACAAGTATTCCCAATTTACCCAATCGAATACCTTTTTATTGTAATGTTTTTATTTTCACACTCTTCGGGTTCAGTTCTCGGATTTATTTAAAAACACAGCCCAACTCACTCTAATTTATTTCCACTACTTTAACACAATTTATATTCACAGAACTATTTACAATTTATCTTAACTATACGGCAGTCTAATACTGAATCCTGCTTCTGTCCGCTCTCCGTATTTATATATTTCTTCTCGGAATTCTCCAGAAGGTCAAAGAGCCATCGGAAAATGTGTTCTCGAAGATTCGATAAAATTCGACGAATTCCCATTAACGCTAGCCGACGGCCTCGGGTCGATAGACAAACTTTCCGGATTCCCAGAAATATCGGACGAATGCCGATTCCACGAATTGTCGGAAGAATACCCGTCACATTATAATTGATAATGCATAGGCGAATTGAATTGTCTTGATAAAGAATCTAAAGATAATTAAGAATGTCAAATATAACCGCGATTTAAAAATGCTCATAAATGTTAATAAACACAATTACGCCGATTTATAATACCATTTATTTTTTTGTAGGAGATTGTCAACACTCTTGATTGCAGTCCCTCAAACGTTTAAGATCAGCGTTCTACTACTAACATCGATTGACTTCAACACCATCCCGCCTATCAAAGCAGACGTACTTAACGGATACCACGTAATTATCAACTATCGATGATTTGAACCTTATGATAAATTATGATCTTTTCTAGATTTGTGGGGATTTTGGATATTACAATATTTCTTCCTTGACGGAAGAGAATTGCCTTGAAAAAACGGGCTACTCCAAAGACCAAATCCTTAGGTCGTTTGCCTTGAAAACCCACGCTCTCGTTGCAGACAGAGCCAAGAAACTTGCTGCGTTAATGAAGATGCCGGAAACCACTACCGTACAGGAGATTACGAGAGAGGTAAGTTCGAACTAGTTTACTAACAACTGCCACGTTCGACTGCGCCAATTTGAATCTTGGACTAAATGGTAATGCTTTACGCCATGACCATCAAGTGTGTATGTATGAGTGGCGCGTGGAGATCTGACTATCAACTGTTTTTCGCACGGCTGGCTACTCAAGAAATCTTTACGCATTAATCTGAACGTCCCATATTTTATATGGGCAAGCATTATTGTGAGAAGTGACAAAAGGAAAAGTTATTTTACTAGTCTGCAAATTATGCAGGCTTTTGAATGACAGATCCGTCATCATTTGCACTACTCACAAAAGACTGATATTTTGAAAATGTTCAAACCATATGTTTGAGGCGATTAGATAGTAGTTAGGTTGATAATAATATGGTTTCTAAGGTTCAGTTAACTTATTTCACGTGAATAGGACTACTATTTGTGAAACTCTTTCTCATGTTTTTAACGGTTGCTTATTACAAGATATGGGATCACAAAGGATGGTCCCTATTTTTAAATCTAGTATAAGGAAGATAGATCAAATTTCATAATTTCAAACCTTGCCAAATTTTGGAAAAATTAATGTGCATTAGACAATGAATTTTTAAATGAATTTAACTTAAAGCAACCAATTGAGTTTTATTAATTAGTATATAGGTCAGTCATTTTAGGGAAGTAAAATTTAACAGGAAGCCACATAGTCATATTTTGAAGACTGGCCCGTCGGTGATTAAAGTCACTTTTGCCCATTTTAGCAATATAAGTTAAGAGGCAGTTTTTTGTTTTTTTTTCTTCATAACCCAAAAAAAGATTGACTATCACAACGAGACTTCTCTTGAGTATTGAAAAACCTACAAAAGAATTTTCGTAAAGCCCGAACAGACCATTTCCAATTAGAAAATCCGGGAAAATACTAGAATTGGCCATTTATGGACAAAAATCATTTCGTGAAACATCTCTGCTTCAGCTTCAAAATTGTGTAAGTACAACTCTTCGAGCACAAATATACCGGTCGAATGTATAACCGTTCAAAAGATACGAGTGGGGGCCCTTTGACTGGCACTGTATAAATTTACTGTTTTTTAGAAATAGTGGTGTGGATAGCTCCCCATTATTCAGAAATTACCTATTATTTTGCGTCTATTATTTTTGATTAGTAGAAGAACATTTGACCTCTATCTTACAACATTTCTTATTTTACATTACCTACTATTACATATCAAAATGGCTGGTTTATCAAATTTTACTTAATGGTATATTGCGAAGATAAGTTACGAAGTCATGAAAACGCATGTGCCTTATTTAATGAAGTTCGTGGCGAAAGAACTCCGTTTTATAGAAGTACTGTAAGTAGAGTTGACCGCAAGATTCTGTGAAACGGGAGATTTCAAAGATTTACCTAGATGTTACAGCATAAAATGAACGATAACCAGGGTTATGTTAATCAGAAATGTCATCTAGGCAAGCAAGCGGCCCTCAATAAATTATCTACATATGAATTTAACAAATAAATTAAAAATATTTTGTAATTATTGTTGGTTTATTTGGATTTTTAAGTTTTATATTTTGCAAATTTACTGACCTCCATTTGAATGGAGTCCAGGGCGCGCCGCACCCTAGGTACGCCACTGAAGATAATATCAGAAATTAAACGCTTTATTAACGTTATGAGAAAACTTTAATACATATTGCTCTATAAGCAAATATAAATCAGTCCTTTACTCACTTTTTTGATAACAATTTGACAGCTAAACGATATTTCTGCTAAATCAATTCTCGTTGCCTTAATTCAAGCGTTCCCATACCCTCGATTTCTTTCTAACAAGATGGGGCCCCGTTTCTGAACAACACCTTGTATGAATGATGGAATGGTATACGTGGTCCCATTTAGTGGCCACCAAAATCTCCAGTCTTGTTGGACTATTTAAATAAAAGAGTTAAAATCGATAGACCAGATATTTGTAGGAATTGATGAAACGCATTAAACAAGAGACGAATACTGTGACTCCCAAAATGATTAAAAATTGCCATATATCATCGAGTGGGTCTTTATATTATTGTACAGTTATTTTGGATAGGCAGTGTAACTCCGACTCTCTTCATCTGGACGGCACTCTTGCTCGTGGAAAACAAGTGCTTAGGTTCTCCATTGTTGTTTAGTTATAAGTGAAAAATCCGACAGATCGTGAAACGAACAAACTTAATACACAAAAGTGCAGTGCGTATCAAGTAATTCAAATACAGTCCACACCCTACAGAGTGTTCAAAAGATACGACGGGAGAAGTTGAGTGCTAACACTGTTCCTGAATAATTCATTTTGAAGTTTCCTTTTTATAGTTCATTGGGCATCTTTTGACATGTTACAGTTATTTCTAGAGAGGGTGATCCAATTTCTTCATTTTTCAACAACAAACAAACACTTTGATTTTCTTTTCTTAGTGTGTTCTTCTTTAAGTACTATCTTGGTCTTGACCCAGTCCATATATTTTCAAAATTGTTTTCATTGTGTGTGTTATTACTTAAATTAGAAGTACTTTGTGTTGCTTGTTAGATCCTTTGTTTTTAGTTGATTTACTTGTTTTAGATATTCATTTTGTTCTAAAGGTGGCATAACTCGTTCTTAAAAATTTCATTTGTTGATGAAACTACCTTTGGCCTATCAAATAAAGATTTAATGACTGTATTGTATGTTTAAAAATGATTTGAATGGAAATTTAGATACCTATCGGATGTGTTGGTTTTCTGCAAATGTTATCTGATCGCTCAATCAATACGTCTATTCTTGGAGATACTGGAACTTTATACCCAGGAGAGTGAATAAATTTAAATTTTCTTACAGGCAGCGAAGATTATCAAACAACTTCATGAAAAAAATAAACAATTAGTGAACCTAAAGTCGAAATTATTATTGGAGAAAAAAGCCAAAGCATCAACAGCATTTTCAATGATAAGTCAACTGTCGCCTGAGGAAAAGTACAAAGAAAGCAAACGATTGATGTCGATTATGAACACCACGCAGCCTATTGAAATAGAGGATTCCGATGAAGAAAAAGAAACAACACCACCAAAGAAGGTATGTCAAAGCTAATCCTTTTAAAACCATCACATTATTTTAAATAATAATTGCAAAAAAATGGATACCATTTAGTTTGGTAATTCAGGTAATAATTTTTTACTGTCTGGATTACAATCTGAAAGTTTTCGTAAGCAACTTAAGGAGTCGCCCACTTTGATGTTTACCATCCAATATTTGATGTCAATAAGGACTATACACCCATTCTCTGGCCATACAACAAATGCCTTATGTCGTATATATTCGAATATAACTGAAACAGCCAAGTTGAACAGCGAAGTACAACTAAATATGCTTCCCAAAATATTTTCTCTTTAGCTTGGCACTAACTTCAGAAAAGTATTTACTTGTTGCAGTAACAAATTATTTCATGCTTTTTAATTAAGATTTTTTTAAGTCGGTCTTTGTTTTTTAAAAATCTATTTATTTTGCAATTTGTACTGATTTAATGGCTTAATTGGATGCAATTTTCAAATCTAATTAACCTTTTCGATATTGGTTTCTGAAGGATATTTTTTCAATGTTTAAGCACTTTCTGGGAAATAACACCACAAGTCACGAAATTTCTCTTTATTTCGTTCCGGAGTCTAGGTCACACTCTGTTGCCAATGGCAAAGAAACTGTAAAAAAGGCATAATTCTAAAATGGAAAATTAAAATATTGTCAAATGTTTTAATTTTACATTTTCAATTTATTATACCCCCAGTTCCGAACAGAAACATTTCCATATTTTAATGCGAGCACCTCCACCAAAGCTTATTATACAGGGTGTAAACGGTTTGAGTGCAAATGTTTTGGGGAATGACAGTTTAAGTAAAAACAAATGAAAAAGTCTTATAGCATTTTTACAAAAAAAGCGATAGTTTGGTCAAAAAAAGGGAAAGTCACAAATTTTGCACCCATTTTTACAGTCGCCTAAACATAATTTTGCTTGTAAAGCTTGATATTGTAATGTTTTTATTTTCACACGCACACGGGTTCTGTTCAGTTCTTGGATTTATTTAAAAACACAGTCTAACTCAGTCTAATTTATTTCCACTACTTTTACACAAATTTATATTCACAGACTATTTACATTTTATCTTAACTGTTCAATACGACGGTCGAAAACTGAATGCCTCCTATCGCCAGCTGTTTCTTATTTATACATTTATCTTGGAATTGTCTGGTACATCCACGAACCATCGGGAAACTCTTTCATGTTCTGGAAGCTTTAAGGGAATTCCCAGTAACGGCAGCGGTCGGCCTGTTGAGAGACAAAGCATTTCGGATTCCCAGAAGTACCGGAATAATGTCCCTTCCACGAATTGGTTGATGGCCGATTGCACCAGCTGTCGGATGAATACTCGTAACAATATATAAATTCTAAACGGTTTCTATTCTTTCACTAATCCCAATTTCATTAAGAAACAATTCTTTTCCGTTTTCAAATTAAATGAAAACTCGACATAAATCTCTCGGGAAGATATGGCGATGCGCCACGTGTTTATAAGTTTACCGGCTGTTTTTTTAATTCTCAACGTCGTGTTTGTTTCTTAACGTGTAGAAAAACTGGCTAAAGACGTGTAGTTTGTGCAATTATGTGTTTGAATATCTGTTGTGATAATTTTGGAATATATTGATTGTGTAAGTAGGTACTTTATTATCCAACATAAATAATAATCTAAATTAATTAATTACTTTGGAAATATATAATTTAAAATAGGTACTCGAGAGATCTTTTGAAGTATCTTGTGAAAAGTTATTTCTAAATCATAAGTAAATTGCTTTTTATTCTTGTGTTCTTTAACTTAATACATAAAAGAATTACGCATATTTAAACGTTACCTCCAAACATTAGTTTTAAGAATAATAATGTTTTGAAAACGTTTCATTTACCCAAATCAAGCAAATCGTCGACAAAACCTAATGATTCAATACAAAACTTTGTAGTGCAATTTTCGTAGTCAAGCTCACTTTTTTATCGTCCGATAAGCGATGTTGTCGAATTGACAATAATTTACTTAGCATATCTGTTGTCATAACTTGGTTATTAAAGTCCCTAGATCATTCATTTATAAGAGTTTTTTGTTTGATTTATTGTAGACTATCTCCACCTAAAATATATGCACTGATACTGTTTACACCCTGTATAAGAAAGTCTTTAAAAAAGTTTTTCCCGATTTTCTAAAAAACGGTACAAGCTATGTTATTGAAAACAATATGGGACCACTTTTGAATCCTCCGGAACCGGATCCAATATAAACGGTCGAAATTCCTTGAGCCGTTTACGAGTTATCTCTGAACACACATAAAAAACATAGATACGGACGAATTTGAGAACCTCCTTCTTTTTGAAGTCGGTTAAACATGTCGTATATCACAAGGTGCATCTCTGAAGAAAATCAACCTGAGAGCAACTCGTGCTGCAAAATGCATAGTTTCAATAAAGCAAATATCTTACTGACATGCCGTTGAAATATTTGATTTTTATACTTTACTAGCCGTTACCCGCGGTTTCACCCGCGTATGGAATGTACAATTCTGTGCGAAAAGAAATAGCTTATGCAACATATGGGTTATCCAATATAACAATTTTTTGTAACTTCGTTGAACCACCTAACATAACTTTAAATCTACCAATCCCGAATACATTTGACCCAAACTGCAAGTGCCACATTATATAACAATTTTATTCAACATTGTTTGGAACCACCTTGTATAACTGTAACTCTGCTTTACCGTATAGTGCAGTCATCCTGTATATGCTGCTGTTTATTTGGCATCCAATATTACATTTTTTAATTACCTAACTATAGTTCTACTCCACCCTATACGCTATATAACAATTATTTCTGATAATTTTTGAGCCACTTCGTAAAATATAATTTCCCTTCGCCCTATATTTTAACCATCCTTTATATGCTCCTTTTTCTAACATTGTGTTAAACACAATATTCCATATATCAGGATGTAACTGTTCATGGTCTACTTTATACTTATAGGCCACCCAATATTACTTTTTTTGTACCACTATAAATCCACCAATCCCCAACATATTTTACCCAAACCGCAACTTTATATGGTCACCCTATGTAACAATTTTATTCAATATTTTTTTGAACTGCCTTTTATAACTTATTTGTCTATCATTTTTTAAACCATCATGTATAACCATAATTTTATTCTACAAAATATTTCAACCACGCTATGTATGCATCTTGCTTAGGAGTCACCATATACCTATAACATTTTTTAAACACTTAACTATAACTATGATCCCCTCTATATTTCAACTATCTTATCTATGCTACTGCTTATGGACTAAGCTAAATAACCATTTTTCTGACATTTTTTAACGACCCTGGAAAATATAATTTGTCTCCGCCTTAAATGTCAACCATCCATTACATGCAACTTGTTTTAACATTATTTTAATCACACTGTATAACTATAATTTTACTTCGCCTTATGTTTCAGATACTGCATATATGCAACACAGCTCATGTTCTATTCTAGAAAATTTTTCATACAATTTTTTATCCACACTGTTAAACTATACTTCTACTTCACCCTGTATTGTAACCACCTTGTATGTACAACTACTTATGACCCTAACAATATAACATTTTGTTATCCAACCTGCATAAATATAATTCAGCTCCACCCGTTTTTCAACTACCTGGTATATACAGCTGATTAGGTCCACTCAATATATCTTTTTCGAACCACCCCATATAACTTCCCACTTATATCAACCATTTTGTATATATGCAGCTACTTACAGGCCACCTAATATACCTTTTTTTCAAGAATTCTTAAATACGTAATTCTACTCCGCTGTAAGGTTTACCTATCCTTTATATGGAACACCCTGTAAAATTACATTTGATATATCAGTTGAATTTTTTAAAGCCAAACATGTTACATTGGCATATTCCGAATTATGAATAAAAGCTAAGCTGATTCAAGTATCTAATATTTGGTGCATGCGCTGGAACCAATTGACTAATTGTGCATTACCGAACATGGTATGAGTTTTTTGGCTATATCTACCGTTTCTGTCAAGGTAGGAAGATAAAATGTATACCAGATTTTAAGTCAAACTATAAGCTTTGCAACAAAAAAAGATTCAGCAAAAACAGTTCAGTAGTTATTATGTGATGAGGTAACAAACAAACAAACAAATAAACAAACAGACAACTACAATTTTATAATAGTATAGATAAGATTCAATTTAATTTAATGTAATAAACTATTGAACTTAATAACATTTTTGCTATTCAATTTATAAGATCCTAAATTAAGTTCAGCTAAAAATTAACATTGACTGTTATAGGCGATACAAAGTCGGGTCAGCTAGGTGCCGGGTCACCCTGTATACAAAATAATAAAATAATTCCAATATTCTCACTGATCAAATTATTATTTACAGAGGAAAACTGCACAAGGGACATCTGTTGCGGTTTCAACCTCCCTGCCTAAGGTCAACTCGCAAAAATCTCTTTTGAAACCTTTGGTGAGATTACCCCTTCGCCCAGGCAGATCTGTTCTAGTCAGAGGAGATTCCAACGCCGCTAAATACATTCAGGGCGTCAAATTAGTTCGAAATCCATCTGGAAATCTGATTCTAATACCTGACAGTAGTGCCACGAAGAAATCACCTCTTTCACCAGGCACCAAAGTCATGATAAGAAACAACAAGATACAGGCGATCAGTAAGCTCGAGGCTGAAGGACAATCCGAAGTGACAGGTGATAACGTCAAGACGATGGAACCGCGATCGTTATTAAAAACCTTCAACGTTTCTGAAGACAGTGCGAATACATCATCAGTTGAGTCTTCTCGAATAATAGATTTGTGCTCGGAACAGGTTTCAGATGAAACCTGCAGTGACGGTGTTCAAAAGAACGAAACAGACCCGTTGGCTACAGTGACTGTCTGTGACGTGGGGAAAAGGTAGTGCGGGCACCTCGTCGGTTGAAGATGGTCTTTGTTAAGTTTTTTTATGTTTTGTTCCTTAAGAATATGAATAAGGTTAGATTTGAGATACTTAAATAGTTCAATTACTAACCAATATCTGTTGTTTTATATGTGATCTTTAGTTGTTATAACTTAGAGTATCATAGGTTTTATACAGGGTTACATGTTAAGTCGACCTAGATCCTTTAACAGATTGTAGTTTCCATAATTTCTGACTGATTTGACCATGAAACACCGTATCCCAAACCGTTTACAAGATAAAAATGCCTTAAAAATATTTTTACTTTCCGAAATAAAGAAAAAGTATATTACAGGCATTCTTCCCAAAGAATTATAATACTATCATAGCTTGCTATACCTTGTTGGAAAGCTAATAAAACGTAGATATTTTTAAGCACATCTGCAGCATAAGTGTCATAGACTTTTCGTAAATATTTCGGAAAGAAAAATAATTTTTTAAGAATTATTTTAATGTACAACTGTCCACCGTCTACTGCGAACCAGTCGGTTCAGTTAACTGCAATTTTAGTGTTAAGAATAGTAAAGCAATTTATCTACTAGACAAATTTCGCAAACACAAATAAATGAGAGGGAAAAAACCAAAAAAACTAGACCAATAGACATAAAAACGGCATTAAAACAAAAAAGTCCAATATTTTGAAAAGGGTTAAGTTTGGAATACAGTGGTTCCATGGTCAGATCAGTCAGGAATGATGGATACTACAACCTCTTACATGGTCTATGTCGACTTTACCTGTATCCCAGTATACAGGGTAATTCAAATTCGACGCTCACCATTGGTTTAAATGGGGACACAATTGCGTATTTTAGTGCCTTTTTTATTTAAATTTTCCGAATACTTCCGAAGATATCCGAAAACAATAGTAAATTAGAGATTGGGCTTTTTTGTAGCGTTATTTGACAAAGAAAGGCAGAACTAAAATAACATTTTCATTGACAATTTTTTTCAGCCACCATCATCAACTTTTTTTTCGTATACACACCACTTTTGATATTTCCACGGAAAAATGGTGCATTTCATTCTGATTCCATTGATATACAACTTATTATATTTTGCTTTCATAAATGCACAAGTATTTGATTAAGAAGAAATATCACCTCGGTTGGTATGCACAAGAAAAAAGTTTGATGATGGTAGCCGAAAAACGAAACGTCGGATGGCAAATCTGAAATGGTCATAGTATGGGTGAAAAGATGTGGCAATGAAAATGTGTATTTTGTTTTGCTTTTCCTCATCAAATAACTCTACAAACAGAAACATATCTCAAAATTTCTATTTTTTTCTGATTTCATCGGAAGTATTCGGGAAATTAAAAAAATGGCACTAAATTGCTCAATTTTATTCCCATTGAAACTTCTTCGTATTATCTGTAGTTCCAGAGATCCCAAATGTTGAGGGTCGAATTTGAATTACCCTGTATATATCGTTCTTCAGACGAGGTGGTACGTTAGAAAAATTTGTGTTCGGGGCTTTTCGGGAATATCTTCGACTTTTTCTAAGATAATTTAATTTATATAAAAAAATCTCCAGTGGAACCTAAATAGTTGTTAATTTGCAGAAAAAAAGTTAAATTTTTTTTTATTTTGTTATTATTAGATTCCCAAATGAGACTTTCATATTGCCAAATAAGAAACATATTGCGTTACTTTGGAATTATTTCGCGAAGAAGATAAAAAGAGAAATATTGTATTGTTTTTATTTACACTCCGGGTTCTTGAATTTATTTAAAAGTCGAACTATAATGTCAAATAGCCGCCGAGAGATTTCCTTCTTGAACTCTCCAATCCTTCGAGAGATTTCCTTCTTGAACTGTCGAATCCTTCGAGAACTTCAGCGAAGCTGGCCGCCGGCTCGAGGCGTCAAACGAACAACATTTTAGATTCCAGGAAATATCGGATGATTGCGGATTCCACAAAATATTGGATGAACCCCCGTCACAAAATAATAGAAAAAATATAGTAGATGCCATTTGAAAAAAATAGGTTTTTCATGTTTCAAGTTTTTGAACTTTGGAACGCCCTGTATATAAAAAAAGCTCATATATTTTTTTATTCATTAATTTTTATAGTTGGAGTTATTTCCTATAAATTTTATGATTTCAGAGACTATTCGTCAGAGACATACAAAATGGATATGAAATTTACCTTAAATTTTGGGTTTTATACGAACTCACCTTAAAAAATATAGCATTCTATTCTACAGTCAACTTCCGGTATAATCGGATTGACCGACAGTTGAAATTATTTATTTAAAAAGAGCGTTCTTGAAATCCCCAATTTCAAAATTTTCAGATCTCTAACATATTTAGTATTCCTAAGACATACCACTTCATTTGAATTTTATATATTTTAGGGTGGCCCTTAGTTACCAACTTTCAAATTAATTACCTCTCACCACTTTAATTACTTTGATTACGTACTAAAAATAATCCCACAGTAAATAAACCCGATTGTACTTTTCTAACAGGTTTTGTGGCACACTCAAAATTAAATGTTTAAGTGAATTTTCAAAATACAAGTTTCCTCTGACATTCTGCATGCATTATAAAAAACTGCTATTAACATAAAAAGTAATTACAAACTTAATAATAATAAAACACCCAAATTATCACTACTTTTGACAAAAGGTGGTGCCACAAATATGCACCATCGTTAGGCTTAGCAGCCACCATAACTCGCATGTCTTTATTTCGAACGCCATTTAATTGATACGTTTCAATTCTTAAATATGCCATTGCACCTAATACATTACGTGGTTATAAATCCGACCTCATCAAATGTTACTTTGCACCCATGTTTAATTATTAATCTGGTTTACATAAAGCATCTCTCACCTGTATTATTTCAGTGCTGCCATGTTTTGCATTTACTTTATTGCATACATTACCATAGCATTCAACTTTCAATACTTTATTGTCTACAATTCTAATTCATGCTACAGATGGAGTGACAGTGATAGTCATGTGCATGGATGCTCCAAAGTCCACATACCAATTCTCGAAATCATTTGTTCTGGACGCTGAAAATGCTGCCACATATATATATCTAGATATGTTCGATAATTTCTTGCAACAAATAAAATATCGTGTTTTTATTCATCGTCTTTTGTTAATAGAGTTAGTAATGTTCCTTTATTAAGTTAACACCCTCTTTAGCAACGTCACTAACAACTGTCATTTTTTTACATTATTAATCCCTTTTCGTAATCTCTGTCGTTCCCCATATTTAGGGGCGAATTTAGAAAATCAGTGGGACTATTGATTCTTTCAATAAAATTTAATGCCTCCGATGAGACAAAAACCTTGAGGTCTTTCTTTAAAAAGTTATATATTTTTAAGTCAGCTACGACCCTTTCTTCATTTACAATTTCTGTGCCTTATAACATTTTTAATTCCATTTAAATTGAGTTAAAAAAAATCAAAGGTAAAGGCATTCAGGGCTAAAATATTATAAATGTCTAAAAAACTTATCTAGTACTTTCGGAATATATCAGAATCGAGATTTGCAGAAATATTTTTACAATATCATTGCAGGGTGCCTAAGTTGCAAATCGGGCTTTAAATTATGCAGAAACAACCTTAACACTTATGTTTCTAAATCTCTTTTTTCCAAAGAACTTAGTTTATTAAAAACTAGTTATCTAATAGGTATTGTATATACATATTAACTTTGAACTTAAAAAATTTTAAAAATATATTTTTCTAGAAAAAAGTCCCCTGTGACACCATTAAATATTGTCCTATCAACTTGAATATTTACCAGGTGCTTTTGTGAGTTATTGGAACGAATCTACAGGGTGAGACTTACATAAATCTCAACTTATTTTGTTGTCATATAAGTAGCTAAGGACCACCCTAACATTATGTATGGAGCCATAATTGTAGACGTGAAATATAAATGAAGTACTCATATTTAATTATAATGACTTAATAGGATATCTGCACGACTCTCATAGCTTTGGAACATATATACTATATATATTAGAAAGCAAACAGTTTACTGTATATTGTTATTTTGAATACTATATATAATAGAACACCCTCTATGTTGTTTCTTGTGTTGATGTTTTAGGAAGTTTAATGTTGATCGATGTAAAGTTTTTTACATGTAATATTGCCGTAACAGAGTACAACCTCGATTTTACGTAACTAAAGAATTTTAACTTGAAATTAGTTTAAATTGAATCTTCGTAGTGAATCTCTCTCCCTAAGTGCTCGAAAATGCCCTATTCTCTGGATGAAAAAAATTATCATATCTGACTTTAATAACAATGAGTGTTGAGAACGTGAAAATATTTTGGCCGTGTTAAAAAATTCTTCTCCCTAAGTGTTAGTACACATTAACACATAAGCAAGCCTTCTTCGTAGGAATATTTATATGGATATCGCAAAATTAGTATCAAAACAGGTCATCTTCGGCGTATTTATATCTACGTGAAGTTCAACCAGTTGACATAGTTAATTTTACCATAATTAATGGAAGTCCAGGCTGCTTCCTCTAAGACACCGAAGCAGGATAGTTCTTCCTAGTCTGTGAATTTTGTTGTCTTCATTAACTACTTGGACAGTTTGCAAAACCTGGAATCTTTCACTGTTTCCAAAAACACTATCCTTGGTATTGGCTGGAAAACTGGATAGAGGTGTTAGTCAGTTACCTCGCGAAATAGCAACGAATGGACTTTTCTTTGTTTCCCTAAACTTCTTTAAATACTGGTAGAAAAAATCGGTTTTCAAAATATTTATTTCCAAACCTACTTGTTTTTATCATATACTTTATTAGGACAATGTCTTACATCAATATCCTACATTCTTCCAGTTTATGTTAACCTGGACAGAATGTTTATTATTAGTTATTTTGACAATCATTGTTGCTATATTTAATAGCTGTAGTGTAACAATGGTTTCTGCGGCATCCAGCTACTGTTTATAATAAAATTTGTTGATCATAAATGTTACTTTTATTATAAGCATGTGCTCTTATCCCTGGTTTAGTATTTTTGGGATATTCATTTTATTATGAATTTTGTTTTTTTCCACACTGACTTTATTTGTTAGAATTTTCAGACAGGTTTAATACCTTGTGTATGAATTATAGACAAATTTATATCATACAAACTATTTGGCTTTTTACTGTATTTTTTTCATTGTTATCACTATCACAGGTGTTATGTTAGCAGCAATCTGTAAAACGGATAACGCAAATAATTTATTTTGGCTGATGATAGTGTTTCTGTAAGAATTTAACTTCCACTCGAACATATGACTAAAAATGTTGACTAAAGACAAACTATCTTTGTCAAGCAAATGGCATTTTTTTATCTCCAAAAGTTACGATATTAAAGAAATACATCTCATAGACCTTACGCATGGTCTCCAAAAGTTGTGATACTAATTTTTGGTGAAACAATTATTATTATACAACTTCCGAGTCAAAAAATTGACAGTAGGTACATGAAGTGGACCAACTTGAAAAGTACATTCTGATAAATGTTATGTTTGTCCTTGTAAATTTCCTTTTTTTTTTTTTTCAGATTTCGTAGGCATCAAGCTTGTTATGTTCAAAGGCTGACTTCCAATGTTTTACGATTTTCTACTAATGTTTCTTCAATACCTGTTTCTCTGATAACAAATAACAGGATAAAGAAGGGAAAATCTGGTATTAAGTCGCCTCTATTTTGAATGTTCATTCATAAGTTCAATCACTTTTACCTGCAGCCGTATTCTGTAAGTCTATATAATTATAACGTTACGATAGAACGCAAAATTGTTGAATGTTTTGTGACTCGGGAGCACTTTTTGTGTTATATAACATGGTTTACTGGGTAAACCTCCAATAATTTCTTCGGTTTGAAATCTTCTTCGCGAATCAGCGATGTCGACAGTTGTCTGAGAATTTTTCAAACCACTGGAATTGTTGGCAACCGTCTGTACGAACAAACTTATTAAAAGCGATTCGTAGACACAACAAAACATTTAATAATTTAGCATTCTATTGTAACGTTATATTATAAAGACTTCAAGAATACGGCTGCAGATACTCTCAGTTCTTGTTTCTTCGGTATGTTTATACCTCACAAGAAATTATAAAATTCTTGTTAACTACCCTTGAAAAAGCCACTTTAGGACTTGCAACATACAAGTTTTTAGATCTCCAAGTTTGAAAATGGTTTTTGATAGTTATTAACAGCCCAATACACCCTCAAGGGAGCTTATGTCAATTTATCTTGCTGTCTAACTTACCGTGCTTTTTTGTCAGACAATAAATTTTCGAGAGGCAAGTTTTCATAAAGATTCTGTAGAGTTGTGTCATAATGCAACTTTAAATTAACTCTTAACAGTAGTAGTTTTCTTACATACAAATGTCGCAAAGTGAAAAGGCTACAACACGTCCAGCTGTTTGGTGAACTTAACGTTTTTTATTATTAATTTTGATGATAAAAGTTTAGCAAAAAGCCGTTATCCACATACACGTAAAATAATATATATATATATATATATATATATATATATATATATATATATATATCGAATTAAAGATGGTACTTACGTGTTATTTCACGTCCACATCAATTAGTATTATAATTAAAACGACTGTAATTAAATGTAAGGACAAGTTGTTATTTTGTTTTTAATAAACATATTTTTTTAGTTCATTCATTATTATTGCACGGCGTTCATCCGATTAACGTGTATAAAAAATTGTTGATATTGTTATCGGCTTTTATACACCAGTTTATAGAGCAAAATTTAACTTATTTTCGGACATAAAATTTAACAGCAACTCGCTTATACGATCACGTCCAGTAACAGTTTATAAATAATTATTGCTGAGATTTTAACAGCAAACTCCTAGAAGTAAACGATTTAAATAATAGAAACCCGCAAAAATACGTATTTGATTTGGCTTCTATAATAAAAAGTAATGGAGGAATCGTAATGCCGACCACAGGAAAGTTGTAGAGAGTAAGAAATCCTTCTTAATAATTTTTATACGTCCTGATTAGATCATTTTTTACCCGGTGAACTCAGAAAAACTGGTCAAAAGTGGATTTCTGTTAACTAATACTGGAATATTAGTGATCGTCAAAATGATGGTTTATGATATTAAGTTTATAGAGGCTCACGATGAATACTATTGTATAAGTACTTTTTGAACAATTCGAATTTAAAAAATTTAGAGAGCTATTTTGCACATCCCACCGTATTGACGAGACTAGTCCGACCGGAATATACTAAAGATATTTTAAAAGTTCATAAATTCCACTTCAATTTGTCTATCTTGGTTTTTCGCTATAATGCGAATTGGTTTAAAATAATAGTAAACATTGCATTAAATGTACGAATATGAGACAGCCAGCCAGCGGTGCACTGACAATAGCTGTCAAGGCACATGGACGGATCTATAATTTTCTTAAGTCGATACGTCCTTCAAAATATTTATACAAATTATTTAAATTGCAATTCTGCAAAATCTTCAGCGCTATTAATCTCAACGTTATAAGCTATCACTAGGAGGCAGATTAAGGTTCCAGCTGTTATTACAACCAAGTTATGAATTTTTCAGCGGTTTTTCCACGTTTTCTTTATGAAAAATGTTGCGATCAAAATTTGTAAATATCCGTTTTGAAGGTTTTCCCATTCTCTACAATTTTTCTATAGGCGACATTATGAACAGATGATTACTTTTTAGACTGTAAGCAAAAAACGAAAATACCCCATATTTTTTGAGGTTGAGGCTCAAATAATTTACTTCTCGACTAGAAACAATATATTGTCTTGCGTTCAATGGATTGAAAAATCTCGAAAAGTTAGTAAAACAATATTGTTTATTAACCAGACCGTCACCAAGTTTTAAAATTCGTTAAGTAAGGATTTTAAAAATACTTATTTGTGCTCAAGCATTACTTGAGTAGGTTCAAAATACATACACAAAACAAATTCCAAGGGAAAAACATTTTTATTTAAACAACAATTTAATAAATAATATTCTAAATTTGTAATGCAATTGGCACCTTAAAAAATAAGTCTATATTTTTAATGACAGTTAGGGTAGTGAAATAACGACAGACCTCATCACAAGCCGGAAACAAGTTTAAAATATTACTTAAAAAAAATTATTTCACTTGATTGAAATTGTATAAGGTCTTCGTCATACAGTGTTACATTCTGCAAAAATAACAAAAATATTATGTACTGGATGACTTATTTAAAGCTTTCCACGAGATATATTAAATGCTTTTTCACACAACGCGACAGAGTCGCGCGATTTAGTTGGCAAGTTCTCTTCCGTATCATATGTGAGGCCCAAGACACCGTTGTCTAGTATGAGCGTCTCACCACATATTAAACAGCGATATCCTCTCGCAGTATTTGACTTAACGGGCTTACAGGCAAAATTAAATAGCTCGATACTTCTGTTAACAGCGCTGTTTTCGTATATGATGATTAGTTCAAATCTACTTGTAGTTTTTGAGATTTCATTGTATTCGCTGGCCATGATGTTAAGAAAATGTACAGCTCTTTGCAAGTCATCCTCTGATGTGGCGGAGATTGCCTGATCACATGCAAAAAGAAGGGTATTTATATTTGTTGTTCCTTTTGGGAATCATTCCAAACATTAATTCGATTGTCAATATGCAAACTGAAGAACAAAGGTGAGAGGTGACCTTGTTTTTCTATTATTTGCTGAATTATGAAAAGATCAATGCATGAGCGGTCTTTAAGGAATTCGTTTAGTTCTTCTTCAAGCATGTAGTTATTATTTGTACATAAAGTGGTATATCCGGTGTTTAATAAGCTTATCCCTATCTAATTGTTGGTGTCTTTTCTGCCTTCTTTGCCAAAGATATACCTTACTTAGTCTTCGACCATGCTTTCGGAATTTTTTGGTGTTTCTGTAAGATTGTTGTACCTAATCTTAGTTTTAATATAATACCACCATATTTTAAAGCTCTACATTTATGCTATCTGTATCTGCAGCTTTCCTATTGTTCACTTTACACAATGGTTCTATGTCCTGTAATGTGATGTCTTCCAGATATTATGTTATGTTTTGTTTTCGTCTTACCAGAGTTTCTTACAGTGTTCTATCATTGTTTTTCTAGGATAATATTTAACCTGGCCTATTCTATTTTTCTTCGACACTGTAGTGGTAACACAACCAAAGCAATACCACCAAATAGCTTCATCCTATTTTTCCAAATCGCCTGAATAACTTCTGGAACTTAGGAGAAACCCAGAACTATAACATATTAACTTTTTGCTTACTTTTTCATAATGTGCAAAATTCAGATGAATCACACAGTACATAAATTTTCATAAACAACAAATTTCTAAATTGATAATATACAATAACCCGCATTAATTAATACAATAACTGATATAATCAGTGCATTCAAATAAACTCAATGTAGAAGAAAATGACAGAGAAGAAAGGAAGACAGAAATAAAATACAACTACCCTATTTATTTAAAACGATATTGATTCCATTTCCAATTTTTATGTAGGTAATTTTTTTGGATATTGTAAAGGTAATTAATTTATTGAAAAATATTTATAGCGACATTAATAAGCCTTAAAAATCTACGGTTGCACTGACGAGGTTCTCACTCAAATGGGCAAACTAGAAGTTCATTTAATAATTACATAAGTGAACATTAAAACGGTTTTGTTCAAAATAATTCTTAACCCTTAACCACCGTAGGGCGGTCACGGAGACCAAGGCGAAATTTAATTTTCTTATTAAATTATATCCACTTTAATATGACTTAAGATCTTGCAGTAAGATCACTACATTAATCTAACAACCATCAAACAAATTTAGAACTTAAATAAATTTCACTTTTCAGTATACTCTTTCCGTTCTGTAGTCTTAGACACGTCCGACAAGGTTGCCAGATGTATTGAAATTATGTTACTCCCTGAAATTATGCTACAATATTAATCACCTTTGTTACAAAAAAAATCGGCCAGTGTAATAAGTAAAGCTATTTAATGTTGATGATGAACAAATTGAGAATATTTTTTTTACTGTATAGTTAAGTTTTTTCTTAGTATTTAAACAGTTTTGATTTTAGAAATTTCTGGGAATTAAAATGTATGCAATAAATATTCCACTACGCTGGATAAGGGTTAATAAATTAATATAATCATTATAAAATGCATAATAAACTCAAAATATAACCAATATCATTAAACACGCCATTTTTAAAGCACATCATAAAGTTTTGGTATAAGTAACGTGTTTGGATTGTCTTATAATGACTAAAATTTTATATCAGTAGTATATTTAAACAAATACTGATTTTCATTACTTCCACGGGCATGGCCTGAAAAATTCACTATATATTAAACGTTAAAGCTATCATTATGTTCAGAACTTTGTTGTTATAAGTTTATTTTGCCGATTCAGTCTTTATTTACAGATCATTCTTGATTATTTTAGTGGAAATTTGAGTGAGTAAGCTATTTAAATAGTACTAGGAAATTACCTTAAATTGTTTATTATAATATATAATTATATTCAGCGAGAACTGCTGTGTTATCAGGAATAATCACATTTATAAATTATCCTGAAACAGAGTTTGTTTCTTAGACAATAAATCCTAAAATACTACTATACTAAGTGGTTGCAATTAGTACAAAGAGATCCAAAGAATATTGTATTTAATTCAAATGTTTTTGAAGATTCCTTTGATGTAGTATTATTTGTATTTTTAATTTGTGTTGACAAATACCAATCCATAATAAGAGAAAAAAATCTATATTTTGCATGAAACATTAAATATAACCTAACAACTAACTGTAATAATTACAATATTTTTCTGTCTCAAAACGAATTAGAATACTTATGATCTAAATATAATAATTAGGTATCCTACTTATTTTAATAGTGAAAATATTGAATTACAGATGAAAAATGCACAGAAAACTGCATGAATTACAAAATTAAATTAAGTTCAAAAATGCTTTTTAGGGACGAATACCTACTTTCAAATATTTTCTCAATGACTTCTGTTTTACTTTTAATGATATAAACAGAGGCGATTTCAGAAAGATATTTATATTAACATAAATGCGTGGATGATGATAATTCTGTTATAACTCAACCGCATGGTGGCGCCAATGCATGTAAGGGTAAAATGGCCGCCACCGTTTTAGGTTAAATAACACCTTTTATTAATCATACTATTTGGAAGATGTCAAATAATGTGAAAATTGTAATATAGTGGAATGCAAAAATACAATGAAATTTATATTTCCAAAGAACAAGTTTTTTCTTAAGATCTATTTGCATTTGCGATAATATTTATAGTAATTTCGATTTAAAAATCGAGACTCACTTGGACACTAAGTCAGAAATGTGAGAAGTCATTAGATGTTTAAATAGCGGCTATTTAATTGATTTAATAATTTAGATATAATTATGAGGAAAAGATAAATTAAAAACTACAATTAATGAACATAATCGTTGTCCGAGGCTTTTTTATCAAGTTTGGATAAATTCCATAGAATGGCGAGTATCAAATCTGCATTGTAAATAATGTAGTCTGTCAAGTAAAATCAGGATTATGTTGCAATTAGGTTACCAAAATTGTGAAATTATTTAGAGATAGTGTGAGATCGGAAGACTCACTTTAAAATCATGAATCTGGCACCCATGCATAGAAAAATATATGTGGCGGCTATTGTACCCCTATATGAATGGCGCCACCATGGGGTTGAGTTTCCACTGAATCATCCTTATAATATATATTTTGACCGAATAATCATAGATTACAAGTTATTTTCAATGATTTCAAATGTGATATTTTGTCATTTATTTTCGAAAAAACAAAATTGATACCGAAATTATTGGTAATTTCATTCCTTTATTTGTTAAAAATAATCAGACAAAGATCAGTTGGTACCAAGGAGCTATTTACTATTTAGGCACTATGTGATGTTAGATGCTCAAAGTACATTTGAGAATCCAATAACTTTTCAGAGTAAATATACCCCGTAGATGATAGTTATATCTGTAGGGGTACAGTGTCTTAGCGGCTAGAGTGGAAGCAACTAGTTTCATAATAAATGAATTGAATTCAATTTCAAGCCATCTATTGGGCAGAAGCATAAGCTATATTAGAACCTAATTAGCTTTTCTTATGATATGTATATAGTGGAACACTGACATATGGTGTTAACTGTTTTTGCAATTTATGTACATATCATTTTAAGATGATTTTTTATTAGTTATTGTTAATGAAGATATAATAACTCGAAATGAGTATGTATTATTTTCTATTAGTTCAATTAAAAAATTAATATTATTTTAAAATGACAACTATGAGTGATATGGCACGTTAAATTTATGGATACATTTTAGTACGGTTGGGTAGGTTTCCACAGGATAAATTTATTTTCAGTTTAAAATGCCAAAAATGGGGAAAGGTTGGTTCCAACCCCCAACGAATAATGATACACTATTGGTTGACGAATTACTATTAGGAAAAGCGTCATAGGGCACGTCGGTTAACGGTTGTGTATCGGTTATTGAACAGGGATGTTCCAAATCCCGTAAAAAAAACGTTAGTTTGAAAAACTTCTGCACACCCAATGGAACTATGACATAACATCAGATCAGGGTTGTAGTTTGAGATATGTTAGTCTAGAATGTAACATTCACTTAAGAATATTAAGATATTTATTTAGAATAAAAGAAATAAAATACTACGAAAGAAAACAAAATATAACTATGAGGCTCCAAAATATTTTCAATTGAAGTGGGGGGTTTATTTTTATTTTCGGTAGTAAAATTCATCACAGCCTAACAAAAAAATAAACTGCATGTGCATCAATTAAAGCTAAACAATAGTTTGGAAATCTTGGATTAACAATGGTGTAGACCGTCACTGATGACAGATATGTTGACAAGGAGAGCTTGTCTGCACTATCCATAAATGAAACAAAAAAATGCATTTACCGCGTTTTAATAATATTTTCACTTTGGCTCGTCATATTTCAGCTAATTATGCACCAATTAATTGGAAATTTTCATAAGACAAATTATAAATGTTTAGAGAAAAAATGAAGTGTGTACACCTCTTAAAATTAATTACGAACAGAATAGCGGTTTTCTTTTCACTTCAATTGTTTTCGAAATTTGCGAAACTATGTAACACAATAATTAAATAATTGGACGTTTCTGCATAGTGGTTTCGAAATGCAATGTATATAGGGTGTTCAGGACCACCCATACACCCCCAAGAAGATGCCACCAACCTAATTTTTTTAAAACTTACGACGTATACGTAGGTCAACGGGGTATGTATCGATTGTAAGCAAAATAAACTTTTGTTTTAAACTGGAAGCTTAAACAGATTGGATGTTAATTTTTCCAATTAGATCACGCATATTTTTATAGCATATTCGGATTCGACGTGGAAAAATAGACATCTTTTGTTTGAATTATTTTTTATGAAATGCAGTTTTAGTCCTCTGAAGTGAGTTAGAAAATTATATCTTAATACAGCTTTATATAGAAAACAAACAAAATACTTTAACTAAGAGTATGAACTCTTCTTCCAAGAATAATTGAAATCAACCAATTATCACTTCCGGTTCCTTCCGGTAGTAGAAAATTATAACCAGAAGTAAGTTTTTCTTAAGCGAGATTTGTACATTCCAAACTTGGATTTGGACTCCATGTAAGTAAGCGTCGTAAGGCAGAATACTCTGTCTCGGGATATCGTATGTTTGTGAGTTTCAAAAGACGAACTCTTGAGACGAATTTACCGCTTCCGGTTAATTATCGAAGTGTGTATTTTCTACATACAGTCCAAATCCATATTTGGAATGTACAAACTTTGATCAAGAAAAACGTACTTCCGGTTAGAATTTCCTACTTCTGGAAGGAACTGGAAGTGATTATTGGTTCATTTCAATTATCCTCGGACGAAGCATATATACCTTTGGTTAAAGTATTTTGTTTTGTTTTGCATATAAAGCTGTATTATAATGATCTTTTCTAAGGTACTCCAGTGGAATAAATATGCATGTAAAAAAAAATTCTAAGATCTATTTTTCAACATAGTATCTGAATATACTACATACTATAAAAATATGCATGTTACATTTGAAAAAAAAAATAACTTGAGGTCTGTTTAAGCCACTTCTGGTTTAAACCGGAAGTTTATTTTGCGTCCAATCGATAGAGATAGATCATTTTACATATGGATACGTCATCAATTTTATAAAAAAATAGGTTGGTGTACAGGTGGTTTTGAAGACACGGTATATTGGAAGTTTATGGCATATTGAAAATAAAGTTTTAAGCAGGATCCTATATAAAATAATTGAGTTAGGTTAACTTCCGGGAAAACTCGAAACGATCTTCAACTGTTTTTTTTCTCAAAAAATGACTGTAAGACCCCTCATCCCTTATCTTGACAGTAAATTTCAAATTAATCACTTAAAAATATATTTCAAATTTTAATTATAAATCACAACATATATATAACTAATAAGTGTGAAACAAATTTTTACCATAATTAATTACTTATAAAATTTAATTGACAATTAAATGTATTTTTCAAATTAGAACCAATATATTTAATTTTATCATTGAAGATAATTTATACAATGAATAAAACCCAATTATTTACTAGCCCATAAAAAAACTTAAGGGAAAAATTATTAATTTGTTAAGAAATTTCATAATCCTAAAATGATTCTAGACTCGCCTGTATCGCCGATTCCAAATTATTTATTTCAACTGTAGCAAGTCTTTTTGCAGCAGTAGTTTTCTTAGATAAATAACTTGACAAGCCCTCAAAAACTGTTGAGTCGGCATTTTCTCGTAGTTAAGGACTAATTTAGTCAAATTCTTTTATTTCATTTTTTACTCAAACTTTGTCTACCCGTATAATGCACTATTCTTCAAAACATTTTATACAAATTCTTCAATTTTTAATAAACACAGTTCATCAGTTTTAACCAAACACAAGTAGTATGTGTTTTACACCTTTTTTCTGATTTATAATTTGCATTACAGTCTGAGACGCTGCACTTATAAGGCATATTGTATCAAAATATACCACTATTCTTAATTTAAAAATAACATTTTAAAACGTAAAAACTAAAACAAAAGGTATGCTACACTTTTTGGGTCATATACAAAACAGCATAACCTAATATTGCCAAGTAGACATCAGGGCCATTTGTTATTTTATGAAAATTTAAACTAATTGATACATAATTAGCTAATATATCAAAATAAAAACATTGCGCGGTAAAGAAATGGATTTTTATTTTATTGCACGTAAGTAAGTAATATGTCAAAATCATCTATAAGTGCACTTTTGTATGTAACTATGGAAAACAATTGATTTGAACCAGTGACCTCGTCTTTGCTATTTAAGGGACGAAAATCATGGTGTATATAACCCGATTTTTCATGACCAACAAGAAACAAATGGAAAGAAAATGAGAAAAGAGAAACAGAACTGTCACATTCAAAAGATGGATTGTTGATGACAAAAAAAGACGATACAACTCCAGTTAAAAATAAAACTGTTGACAACAGCTCAAGCAAAGAAGTCCTAATTGTAAATGAAACAAGAGACAATCTAATCATAGCCAAATCGACTTAATTCTACATGACAGGTTAAACTAACTGTCCATTTGAGGTACAAAAGCAAAATAATGAAGACTTATGCAATTCAACTGAAAATAAATCACTGAGATACAATTTTTCACCTAGACACTAATATTGCTTTCAGAGTTTTGGTTCGAAACATGTTTCTGTATCACAGAAACGTTTAATTGGTACATGTTTTTGGTATAATTAAAAATTTACTATTGCATTATGCATACATCTACAGATCTTTGAACTTTTCAGGCCAGCTATTGCTACAAACCTGACTACAAAAACAATAATAATACTTATTAACGAGCTGTTAACAAATTTAAGGCTTACTAGGAATTCTAAGGTCAGATCTGTCACAAATCCACGGGATTTAAACTGGCAGTGGACATGTTCGGTAAACACGCGTTGTCCGTGTTCAAAACTCCAATGGGTTTCACGGCGTTCCTCTTCTGTTTCAACTTACCTAGTTCTTCGAAGAGCTTGTTCAGTATCGCGTAGTTGGGTTGGTTGACGGCGGCTTTGCTTTGCAGCGAGGTAATCTCTTGTTCTTCCATCTTCTTCTCCTTGAAACTCTTCACGGATCTGTTGCCGTACAGTCGAAGCAAAGAGCCCCAGGAGTTTATGTTGGGATGTAGTATCTGCAGAATCGCCTGCGAAGCTCTTTGTTTTCCATCCCGTTTGTTCCTGCACGTCACTGTGGCTGTGTGCTTCCCCACCGTCATCGTGTACTCGTTTCCTTGGTTCTTCGAGGTGTTTCCCTGATAACCGATTTGGAGTTCGTTCAAACCGAAGTTTCGTTGAAGGCAAGTTAGGAGAATGTCATAAGGCGCTGGTTCGGTGGTCTTCGCACAAAATTCTGCAACACGGGGGTCCTCGATTTTGATCTCGTCGAAGAACGACAAGTCTTGATCCTTGTTCGTGGTATTCCCTGAAAGTTGACGTGTTAGTTTATTCGACGATTATTTTCACGGTGACTCAAATTAAAATGTAAGCAATAAAATTAAATTCGTTCGCTGAATGAAAGTTTTTATTTTGTATTTATGGATTTTTTGGAGTAATAACTTGAGGAAACGTCAGTATATTTCAAAGCTTCCAAACGTTTCGGGGTATAGAGTAGAATCCCTTCTCAACGACAAAGATAATTTAGTACAAGGTGTGGCAGGGAGGTGTGACGTTTTTCAGAAAGCTTGTAATAAAGAAAAAAATGGCTCTCTCAATGCTTTGGGGGGTTCTCGCTGTCCGAACTCACCTCGAGCAATACGCGAATTTAACAAATCAGTGGTTGATTGTGAGGCTCATAACACATTTTAAAAAGGTATTCCTCGTTGGCACGGCAACCGACGTTGAACTCTTGTCGAACACGCGTTGCGTAGCCACCACAAACCGCCTGTATCACGAGACATGTCGTACGAAGAGTCGTGTCCACTGCTCCATAGCTACTGAAACAGCAAGTGGTAAGGGGTGCATTGAAACTATCCTGAAAACATTTACTAGTCACACTTCCTTGCTCAACCCTGTATATTGTGAATTATTTACACTGCGATTATGTAAAAACAATTAATGCAAACAATTTAATTTTATGTCTGCTTATTATATAATAAATTATCAATTGCCGAAGTTTTTTTAACTGTCCTGAGTAAAATAAATAATCGTCGGATTCAGGTTTTTCAAAATAACGCAATCCATTCAACAGTTTCCATGATGTGAGCAAAACATCAAAGTAGTATTTTTTCACCAAGATGGAATGATTTTAAGTTTATAGATTTTAAGTAAATAAATTTTCCTACACCTGGAAAATCACTAAAGCCTAGATCCAAATAACTCAGTAAAAAAAACATGCCACGTCCACGTTTCGTGACTCTGGATTCGGCTGAGAGCGGCAAAAAACTATAGGAAAATTAATAGTGATGTGGCGTTATTAACATAGCTGCTATTAAACAACTATTATTTACTCGATAACAAGAACAACTGTTATTGTCCACTAAAAATAACAGATAACAGATATACGTTTATTACTTCTTAGCGCATATCGAACCTAACCTCCACTGCCTTTTCGAATAGCAATAACAGATCGGCAGAAAACTTACCGACTGAAAAAACAGTTGTTTTGTTTCGACCGAGATAGCAGTCAGTGGTTTTCATATTAAACGTTTCTGTTCGTTGTTGAAAATAAATCGTATACTGAATACCAAAAGTTGTTAACTGATCGTACTGAATGCGCTGAATAGCCAAGCAGAAAAGCATTATTGAAAAATTTATCTGGAGTTTGTTTGATCTTGCAAATGTAATCATAGCGTTCAGATATACTGTGGTATCATTGTTGAAATCTTGACAATGTAATTATAAATGAGGGAATTGTTATTTTTATAATGGTTTATGTTCTTAAAAAAATATATTTAAATTGTTTCTAAAATATTAATATACAGTGAATTAGTTCTTTACATTAATCCTTAGTATTTACTAGTAATACATAAATCATTATTCATAATAATATTGAATTGTAAAATATATTAACACATCACGAATATTTACAACTACATTCTTTATATATGAAAATAAAATATATATCTTTAATTAAAAAATAGTGGTAAGTAAATGTTTCAAATCATATTTCTTTATTGATTGTTTCAGTCTTCACTTGATGAAAATTCATTGTTAAGATTACTTGAAAACAACAAACGCTTGATTAAATTTTCACTATTTTATTTATTTTTAATTTGACATATGTTTCGCCAAGTCTGGCTTCATCAGAAATTGGAAATACAATGATTGGAAAATTTATATTCCTTACAAAGAAAGTACAGATAGAATAATAAATAATTAAAGGTGTCTTCATAATTCTGGGGATTTCCGAGGAAGTGGGCAGATGTGGATAATATAATATTATTTAAAATTGGTTGTTCTGATTAAGTAAGGGAGATGAATTGGTATCAATTTGATCATTCAAGGATTCGGAGAATTTTGATTTTGTTGGTTTCGAGGGATTCATGAAGATATAACTTTTTACTTTTGTTTTGTAAATCTAAACTTTGGGATGTATTTTGAGGTATATGGTTTTCTGTTAATAAGTGTTCAGCAAATGTAAATTTATTGTGTTGTTCATTTTCAAAAGCTTTAGACTGTTCACGCCTTCTTGAATTGGAAAATCTTGCAGTGTAACCCATATAGAAGTTGAGACAACTCCCAGAGTTCAACCTGATGACAAATGAGTTATATTTGTCACTCTTATCTTTGTTATTTTTTATATGTCTAGGTAAATTGTTGTTTGTTGTCAAGGCTGTATATATATTCCTGTTCTAATAAAAAGATTAGTTTAAGGTGAGAGTATGGTATAATTTAGGTATGGGCTTGGGGTCAGTGGGATATATTTCTTTGTACTTTACCTTCTATGGAGTGAGTTTTCTAGTTTTTGAGAAAAGCCTATTGCAAGACAATGACTTAGCAACAGTGCCAAACAATCTCTTCACATAATAATTGTTACATTCATTAATATAATTGAGAATTACTGGAGAATTAAATATATAATATTTCCATAACACAACCAAGTATTGGGCATAAAAAATAAAGCGTCAGAAGTTTGTTTAGTGTATTTCAATTTTTGGTTCCGAATTTGCAGTTTAATATTAATCGCAAAAATACAAAATTACAGGAATAAGGAGTCTTAAACATATATTCTATATCGTACTAAATGCGAAGATCTCTATCATATTAGTAGCCAACAGAGATAAATTTTGCATATTTTAGTTTCTTTCCAAGAGATGGCGATAGCTATTTTCAGCGTAAAATATATAACTGTTATTTGTTATTTTCAGTTGTTATTTGCAAATAGCAATAACAATAGCAACTGTTATTTAAATACAGCAGTTTTGCCCATCTCTAAAAATTAACAAATGTATAAAATTAAAATCGTTTTATCTTTGCGAGTTATTTGAGCAAACAACACCAATTGAAAGAGAAACACTTATACTTTAAGATGTTGTGTTTTTTGTGAAAAAAATCTGTCGTCTATATATAATCTCAAAATGGGCAAAAACGACGTTTTTGCGCTTTTGGGTTAGGATATCTCAAAATCCTTCCTAGACAGAACAATTCTGCCACCAGATTTGATTTTAGCAGATTAAAAACCTCCAGGAAAGTATAGATAGGTTTCTTGACAAAAATCTTAATGGCTTGGAATTTATACCTATTTTTTTCAAATGTTGATTTTTAAAAATATATTTCTTCAGTAACTTCAGGTGAAGACAAAATTTTGGGAACAGATGATTTAATATACAGGGGGTTACAAAAGTATTACGATTTTGCAAGAAGCTATATCTACAAGTTTTAGGATTTTCCTCTGGCTATTCAGCAGTGACCTTGGATATGACCTTGTAAGTAATATAGTTCTTACTAGGGCAAAAAATTTTACCCTTTACTTAACATGCCACTCAAGACAACCATGATTAACCCAGCCATTGAAGGCAACCATAATTAAACCAGCCAGTGAAAGCAAGGTTTGATGTTTTGATTATACCACAGGTGTTCAAAATGTTTACCATTGGCCTCTTATCATTTTCAAAGACCAATAGAAATTTCAAGTTACATGGAGCAGCACCTCATTACAGGATTATTGTTAGGGACTACTTGAATGGTACATTCTAAGGTCAAAGGATAGGTCGAAAAGGAACAAGTGAATGTCGAACAAGATCTCCTGACCTTACACTTACAACTAAATATCAGCCCTTCTGGTCACTTCTTGAACTTGTTATTTAATGCTTTCAGCACCTTTTCAGTTTAAGTCCTATATAAGTCTGTCATCCTTATCTCTACCATCCATTGGTAATGTTGATCTTTTTTGTGGGTTCTAGTTTGTCATCCTTGCCTTGGAATGTTTATGAGAATGAAAAGCAAATGTTGTGCTATTATATATATTAATTGGATTTTATATTTAATTATTTATTTATTATAAATTATTGATGTTCTATATACAAAGAGACTCTTTAATATATAACCTGGTTTCTTACACAGAGAACAGGGTTGTATGGGTATTTAAGGTCAAAGAAGTATCAGAACTCACAACAAACTCTTGGAAATTCAAAGTGTTGTGTTGGTTGTCTTAAGTCTAGAAACAAATGCAATTTTTGTATTTCACTACTATAATCAACTATTTTCATATTATATGTGTAAATGTAAATCTGTTAAGACGCTTTTTCTTCAATAATATTGTAGAACAAATTAAGTTCTGTTGATAAAAATGAAAATTTTTGTAGATACTATTACACTGATTTGGATTCAATATTTCTTAATGAGAAAATAATGAAAATTGCCACTTTAAATGCTAAAACTTCATGAAAGAAACCATCATAAATATAAAATAAATACTTGTACAACATGCTCAATATGATTATAACAAAAACTTAATTTTTCTCATCTTACCTTTGCCTGAATCATCTTCTACTGTTATTTTTGATTTCATCTCAGGAATTAATATTTCCAATGTGGCTTTAGCTGCTTCAGATTTGGCTTGCTTCTTACTAGTACCATATCCCATTCCATACTTCATGTCTTTTATTATGACAGTAGCAGCATATGGTGTTGCTGCATTTTCCAACTCAGTAAACTGATAAGATGGTTGCTTTTTCAAGGCATGTTGAACATATTCATGTAAAATACAAACATACGATTTCCCATTCGGATTCATAATCCATTCTTTTGTTTGGTTTTCTTTGCTATCTAAAGTTTTAATCGGAAAGGTTATTAGTTTTGTACCATCCGGCAGAGTTGGTCTTTGAAGTTGTTTTTCATGTTTTCTCCTCTTACTGTACTTTCTTCTCTCATTCCAAGACTTGAATCTCAATAACTTCAGCGTTTTGAATTGGAAAATTTTTTCACAGTACTCCCTCAATTGTACAGGTGTGAGGCTTTCACTTTGTACATTTTCCTGTACAGTTTCTATTTTAGCATTTGGTAATACAAAGGCAGTGCAGTCCCCATTGGTTTCAGTCTTTTCACTCTCTTTTTCTACTGCTCTCTTGTAACTCAAACATGGAATAGCACTAATTGGCATTTCATGCTTCCTAGCTGAACCTGGTCCTAGAAAATAAGGCCTAGATAAAGTACATACCCTAGAAAGTTTATGTAAATAGATTGGCATGCCACTGTCATGTGTTACTTGGATCCAACCCTCTGGCAGTACATCAAAATGGTTTGTTCCTTTCTCGATCAATATTGTCTTAGTTTTTTCTTGTAGTGCCACTTCATCATCGAGTTCAGCTTCAGCCGCTTTCCTCTTACGGGTCTCCAATGCCTCCTCGAGCATTTTTTCGATTTCCTCATCTGGCACGTCCGAATCACATTCAGGCGAAGAGTCAGCCTCATCATTTTCTTCAGTCTCATCCAATATATGGAATTTGTTGATATCATTTGATCCGTTTTCATCTTGGCACTGAGTTGGTGGATAGACTGATTCGTTCTCATTCAACTCGTTTGCATCTGTATCATCTGTTTCCATTTCGATCCACTTTTATAGGCAAAAATCGATAAGTCCGTAGTTTTGTTTCCACACGGTAACAATCAAAGGAATATTTCAATCAATATCGAACCAAAATTGAAATATTCATTGAAAAGCACCGAGGAAAACGGGTAAAGATGCTATTCTTGATTATTGTGCGAAATTGGAACGTGCTTACTATTTGCATGTCTAAATAAATGGCTGCCACTGCCAAAAATTAGACCACAAATCAATATCAATTAGGCACTCTTAAATTATGTCAATTTGACAGACGATTCGTGGACGGATACCATAAAACAGAAAACAAAATTGTCAATGGAAAATTTTTTTTGGGACTTTAGGTTTCAAAACTTTGCCTTGTGTAGATGGCGGCACATGACTAATAGGCTTAGACATAAGAACGCGTTAGCACAGCATTGAATTTGTTCAGTAAATTGTAGAATTACTCCACTGTCCTCTCCATCGTTTAATGATTACAAGTTATTAAAGATTACCACCACCTACTTTTTAGAATTCACAAGTAATATTTCTAGTGCTCCCTCCATATATAATAACTCAGTGTTGTCTTTCAAGTGACAGTGACACGTCAACGGATTAACAAACACAAATTTGACATCTGTCAACTATTTTTCTCATAGGTCACGTCAGTTACACGTATTTTGTGAAAATTTAAAAACAATATATTTTTTAAATAACTGATATTATTTATTACTATAATGGCTACCTTAAAACAAAAACAAATCAGTAAGCTACATTTTTAATTTCCTCTTCTGTTATTAAATACACTTAACATGTAATTTCAGATGCAATTAAGCAAATGCTGAATTTGAATCAGCCCCAAACAAAAAATAGTATTAGCGAACCAGTATGGAAAATAATAGTTTACGATAGAATTGGTCAAGATATAATTAGTCCACTTATTTCAGTAAAAGAATTGAGGGAGCAGGGAGTCACATTGTTTCTGTAAGTTGTGTAGCAAAAATTTTATTTGTCTCTCAATATTGCTTCCAGGCAATTGCATTCTGATCGAGAAACAATTCCTGAGGTTCCTGTGGTCTATTTTTGTGCTCCTACAGAAGAGAACTTAGGTAGGATTAATCAGGATTTTCAAAATGGTCTTTATGATGTTTATCATTTGAATTTTATATCTCCAATATCCAGGCAAAAATTGGAAGATTTGGCATCATCAGCCATAGCTGCTAACTGTGTAGCTAACATACATAAGGTACGAGAAAGTGTTCTAATATTTGTAGTTTGTATTTTTTTTTTTTTTTTGTTGTAGGTTTATGACCAGTATGTTAATTTTATTACTTTAGAAGATGATATGTTTGTCTTAAAACACCAAAACAGTGATATCATGTCATATTACAGTGAGTATTTTACATCCCTAAGTGCAAATCATTTTCTTTCACAATTTATGAATTACTTTAAGGCATGAACCTTACCTATATACAGATACAGAGTAATAATGATGTTTTTTCCTTTTAGGTTTAAATAAAAGTGATGTGAAGGACACAGAAATTGAAATGATGATGAATTTGATTGTTGATGGATTATTCTCAGTTTTTGTTACATTAGGTAATACAGTACATATTTTTAACTAATAAGTTAGATAAAGTGAAATCTATTCATATGAGAATTTCACATTAAAATTTATTGTTCCTGTAGAGCTTAAGTGAAACCTATATTTTTTATCCCAGTTTTAGGCAGTGTTTTGTAGATAAAGGGGGTGGAGGGTTGAATTTTATATCTTTTAAACAAATATTTTTAAAATTACAACACATTTATTTGTCACAGTGATCCCTTTCATTTGCACATGCACATAAAAAAAATAAATAAATTTGCCCCTCCCTCAAAAATCAATAAGACGTTTTTCCCTTTATTTTTAGGCAAGGCCCAATTCATGTTCTATATTACCTATTTGTTTAAATTTTTTAGGTCAGTAGTTTCTGAAAAAAATTTAAATTTCTTGCTGGAAGAACCCCCCAAAATCCTAATTCATTCTAAATAAACACTACAGACTCCTGAGCTGATTACTAAACTGTGTATTGATACCAAATTTTAACCTTTTCAATCCAGTAGTTTCTTAGCTATGACATACACAGACACTATAGTGATTCTAGAAGGTTTCTCCTCAGAAAAAGAATGAGTTTCATTATACAATTGTAAATTGAACAGGATATTTTCAATGAAATTTTGCAATTGACTCAAGTTTTTTGTTGCAGGAACAGTTCCGATTATAAGAAGCCCAAAAGGAAATGCTGCTGAAATGGTAGCACAGAAATTAGATAAAAAATTAAGGGAAAATCTCTTTGATGCAAGAAATAATCTCTTCCTTACCGACGCCCAATCTAGAAATTTCAACTTTCAAAGACCCCTGCTGATTATTTTAGATAGGAACGTCGACATGGCTACTCCACTACATCACACATGGACTTATCAAGCTTTGGCACATGATCTTCTTGATTTGGCATTGAACAGAGTTGTCATTGAGGAACCTGTTTCAAGTGGTGGTAAGAGATATGCTTAATTTATTCCAAAAATGATGCATTGAGAATATACTTTAATTATTCTAGGTACAAGGGCAAAGAATCGGTCTTGTGAATTGGACACAAAAGACAAATTCTGGTCAGCACATAAAGGAAGCCCTTTTCCAACAGTAGCTGAGGCTATTCAAGAGGAACTGGAGCAGTATAAGTCTTCAGAAGAGGAAGTGAAAAAGCTTAAAAGTTCCATGGGATTAGATGGAGAGAATGACATTGCTTTGTCCATGGTTTCTGATAATACAGCAAAAATTACTTCTGCAGTAAATTCTTTGCCTCAGCTATTGGAGAAAAAACGTCTGATTGATATGCATACATCTGTTGCTACTAGTAAGTGAAGTTCAGACAGTATGTGCTTAGTGTAATCATCATAACTGTTCTATCCAATCCCCTACCAGACAAAAGCTTCTCTCATATTTTACCTTCTGCTCTCCCTTGTAAACTCTTTTTGTCCATTGATTATCTATTATTTTAGCTATGTGACCAGCCCAGTTCCATTAAAAATGTAGAATATTTCGATTATGTCCTGTGTTGCATCTGATGGTTCTCTTAGAGATGTTTTATTGAATAGTGATTCCCAATGGTGATCTTTCTATCTTATGTTGAATGACTCGAATTTTCTTGATGTTGCTTTTAGTCATTGCCAGTGTCTCTGCAACATATGTTAGTATGGGAAGGATGCATTGATCAAATACCTTTATATCTAAGTACATTGGAAACACTGATTTTACTTTTCAAAAACTGGGTTTCATTATCTCATCCAATACAAATCTCTTGTCCTAGGAATTTGTACGAACTTTTTCTATGTTTCTGTTGTTTATTTTAATAGATTAACTAAGTTTTTGGAATACTTATTTCCAAACTTGATTCACATATATCTCAGGCAAGTGCTCCAGCATAGCTGAGCTCGTCCTATTGTCGGTTATGGGGATAATGTTCTCAGCGAACCAGAGATTGCTTAAATTTTCGTCATTAGTATTCAGTGGCAGATACAGGATTGTCATTGGGGGGGACTTGATCTCGTTTGGGGGGGGGCTTGACGTCACTGAAGGTTAATTTTAGCACAATAAACACTAAAAAAGCATACCACTCAGATGATTTTGGGGGGGCCTCAGCCCCTTAACCCACCCCTTGGATCCGCTAGTGTTAGTATTGATTCCATTATTCGCCTAGTTCATTCTCTTTATAATTCGTTGTAGTAACATAATCAATATCCTAGGAGAGAGCATATTTTCGTGTCGGTATATTCTGTCAGCTATTTTAACATTTACTGTAAAAGAATCGTGACATTTTATTTTTCTAACCCTTTGGCCTCATGCGCTAATTATGCCTATCGTATTTTGATGCTTGGTTGTATCATGGAATACGTTTAGTCAACATTACAGAGATAAGAAAATCGGAGCAAACCATCTTTTTCGGAGTTTTTCCTGGGTTAGCCACGCGGTTCTCTCGCAAATGTCACCTCATTGTATTCAACAATTACACACTTTTCAACCCCCTGTGAGACAAAAGTAAGAAAATTTTGCACCAAAATCTACTACAAGCTGACAGTCTATTTTTAACTGACTTCCAAAAAGGAGGAGGTTATCAATTCATTGGCAATTTTTTTAGTATGCTCAATGATTATTCAAAAACGGCATAAGCAATTTTGGCGATATAAACTGTATTGCATTAAGGAATATTACGGGGAGGTACCATATAAATTTCTATGAGATTTACGGTTTTCCAGAAATCAAGAAAAACAGTAATTAAGGGACACTTCAGTGAATTTAAATGAATTTTCATTGTTTTGTCTAAAGCGGCTCACTCAATATAAATATTTTCTATACAGTATACGGTTGTAGGTGTGTGTGTGTGTGTGGGTGCAAGTAATGAAATTCCAGTACCAAGCAATGCATTGCAATGTGCGGGGTTGAAATATAGAGAGAAGTAAAATTAAAGTTCAAAACATTAAAAATAAATGTGATATTGGGTGGTACATAAGCAGTTGCATATATAGAATGGTTGAAATATAAAGTGGAACAGAAAAATTATAGGGAGGAGTATATTTACAGTTATATAGAAGAGTTTAAAAAACGTTAGAAGCTGTTGCCTATACAATGTGGTTAAAATATGGAGAAGAATTATCGTTATACAGGGTGGTGCAAAACTATTATATATTGTGGAACATACGTAGTTGCGTATATAATGTGGTTGAAATAAGGGTGGGCAGAATTATCATTATAAAGGGTAGATCCAAAATTTGTTATATTACCATAAGCAGTTAGGATATTTTAATTACAGGGTCGAGTAAATTTTTAGTTATAGAGAGGGGTTAGAAGCAGTTGAATATACAGGGTGGTTGAAATAAAGGGTAGAGTAAGGGAAGAAGTAAAATTACAGGTATACAGGGTGATACAAACAATATTAGAAACAATCATTAGGGTGGAGAGAATTTATGCTTATATATGGTGGTTTAAAAAATATCATGGCAGTTGCCATATCATGTGGAGTTGAATTATAGTTTTTCAGGGTGGTTCAGAAAATGATAGACAATTAAGTTATATTGGGTGTCCAATACCCAGAAGCATATACATTGCAGTATAGGGTGAATTAGTGTTATAATTATACATTAGTTGTCCAAATAATAAAAATAAAGTTATAAAATATGTGGAGCATATATTAAAAAAATACAAATTAGCGAGAACGTAAGGAAGTTAGTTTTAAATAAATTATAAATTGCAATATATCTATGTGGATTCAAAGGCGATTCCATACAACTAAGTGCAAAAGTACGTACATATCACATTAAATCTCATATAAATATCATTCTAAATTTAAAAATCATGATATGTCAGAAAAATAGGTTTTTAAACTTTTATCATTTTGAGTCAGTTCCCTTTTAAATATAAATTATATCAATGTTAAGTTATTATGCTCAGTAGAACTTACTCCTGTGATTAATTTGTAATGTAAAAGAACAGAGGTCCAAGAGTAGATCCTTGCGGAACACCTGTATTCATTAAAATATCCGACATTAACTTTTTACATGCTGATTCCTGATATGAAAATAACTTAAAATGAATTTGTAATTATACTATTTGTCGAGTAAGATGTTATGATTGACAGTATCAAAAGCTTTGTTCCAAATCCAAAAAAGTTTCAGCTATTGGTAGACTTTTATCAATTTTTATATAATGCATTTATTAAGTAATGTAAGGCATCACTATTTTTTCACAAAATCAAACACATAGTTGGTCTGTAATTTTCGAAAACGGTGTGGTGTAATTCTCAAAAATCCATAACTACAAAGTAGACATGCCACAAGTATTATTCAGAAGATTCCTATTTGGTGTTGAATGACATTTTTTTTATTTTTCCATTTAGATGGTGTATTAGACGTTTTAATTATTAGTAATATCTAATGACATATTTCCAGGTATTTGTTTTCTGTTTCAGTGATCCTCAATTGCATCAAATCCCGTAAACTAGACACATTTTTTGAACTAGAAGAAAAAATAATGTCGAAAGCCCAAGCTTTGGATAAACCGCTCTTAGACATCTTGACGGACCCCGAAACTGGTACACCGATGGACAAACTGAGACTGTTCATAATTTATTACATATGCACACCGCATCTTTCCGAAGCAGATCTGAAGAAATACGAAAATTCCCTAAGCGAAGCCGGCTGTGATTTGTCCCCTCTCGTATACATTAAACGATGGAAGTAAGTATTATGTTATATTTGTGATTTAAAGAAATAATTTTTACATTAATTTTAAGGAGTTACACAAAAATGATGTCTGGAGAAAACCAATATGAAGGGGCAGGAACAAAAACTGTCAGTATGTTTTCAAAATTGGTATCACAGGGATCTAGTTTTGTTATGGAAGGTGTAAAAAATCTTGTTATTAAAAGACATGTGAGTATTTATTATTTTAAATTGATTGTTTTGCTTCATTTTGTCGTAATATAGATACTGACCGCCAGTAAAAATGATTGTTAAGTTTTAGGTTATTCTTTAATAACGTTTTTGATTTCCCAATAGAACTTGTAAGACGTTTTGATAGTTGCCGAACCTGTCAAATTAATCTGTTAAAATTTATTGTTCATTTGCACGCACCTCAATCTGAAAACCTAATTTTGTTCTAAACCATTCATTTTATCAATTTAAAGAAAAGGTCTGGCTTTTAGAACATCTGATGCAGACCGCTCTTGGCTCTCGGAAGATGTAGATTCCATTCTCCCTCCAAATACCGCGCAAGGACCAACTATTCTAAGATCCCATCCATAAAATTATTACATTCATCTGTTAATGAATTGAAATGATATATTAATACGTTTGTGAAAGGTTTCCTATCAAAATATGACAGCAGGTACCATTAACTAAATATCAGATTAAAACTTTTTTCTTTATGTTGAAACAGGACAAAGTATTTAAAAGTGAGTACAAATAATTGTTGCTGGCTACCTTTTCTGGTAATAGCAAGATAAAATCTGAGTAAAAGCTGTATATCAGATGTGCATCACCGCAAGTTCGCAAGTAATACATGATTTGATTAGAGCCCAGTCGTTTTTTGCAAAATTTCATAGATTAAATATGTATTTAAATATGTAGAGTAAATCGGGTTTCATATTTTGGAACATAGTTTAGATGTTACACCATTTGATCCCTTATAAATTACCATTTATGGTAAAATTAAGCTAACTACTTAATTTTCAACTTCTAGAAATATTTTAGTGTTTTCGTCTCCTGCCTATACTCCCTTCAGACAAAAAAACACTGTATGTGTATTATTGACAATTTCATAGAGAGGGCATTCGAAACCTTGCCAAAATCGATGTTCTGAACTAAAGATCAAAACAAAAAGATAGATATCTCCATAAAGATCGGGCTTGTTATTTATACTTGTATTATTTATATACTCACTAACAAAGAAATCACACAAACTAGCAGCATAGAAATCGATGATACATAGAGCTCTTACATTACCTCTTTCCAAAACCGACTTAAAGAATGAGCTGGATATCATCAAGAGCAATAGCCATTAATAATATGACCACAAGTTAATTAATAAACTTATTTATCAGGAAGAAACTCAAATTGCTCAAAATTTAATCTACTCAAAAATCAAAAATAACAATGTTCAATTCAAATATGTTAGCCTTACTTATTTTGGAAGCACAAGTGAGAATAGCGAATCTTTTGTCGACGCATATTTTTAACGCCAAAGATAAAATAAGTGATAAATTCTCGAAACCTGGAGTATATAAACTAAAATGTTCAGAGTGTAATAGCTTTCACCTTGGTATGACCTGTAGAAAATTCAATATTCGATATCTTGAACACTTACTTTCCTTTAGATTAAATAAAACTGACTCAACATTTGCTAACCATTCTCTTACGACAGGGCATACCTTTCCTAAATTACAAGAAACAGAGATCATTCACTCTAACAATTTTAAGCCATTTATTGAAACACTTGAAAATATAGAAATTTACAAAAGCCATAATAATCCCGTTTCTTGTAATTTACTACTTAACTTAACGAGCAGGTAGAGTTACAAAAGAGCATCCTATTTGAAATCTTTAAATAACTAATAATCAAAAATCATTTATTTTTCTATTTCAATATTCTTGTTCACAAAATCCGATATTTATGTAATCCTTCCGAGAATTCAACATATACCTACTATTGTAGGCAAGACCCTCTGGTCTGTTTCAAAATGTTTTGTCGTCATTCCTGAATTTGTTACGTTTGACATCAACTATTACAAAAAACTTACTTTGTTTTCTATCACTCACTTGCTTAGATACGTATAAACGTGACTAAGGTTTGGGTACAGACTTTCTGTCATTATCAAACATACGTTAATGAAAGACCGACAAGATACAATAAAAAAGTATACTAATTTAGGGGTTCTTATGATTTAATTAAAGAAATGATGAGATTAAATGAATGTTAACTAGTAACTAGGGCATTAACAAATCCAACAAAGTACTTCTATTAAAATTTAATTTGCCATTTAGGATGGTATTCTTGGAAAAGGTTAAGCCTCCTTGAATTTCTACCTGTTCTAATCAGGGGCGGCTGTCCCTTAAGTGCACTCGTGCGCTGAACCACCAAATTTAATAAGATTAAAAAACAACACAAAATGTTTAATAAATATCATTTCAATACCAACGAATTTATCCAAAAAAAAATCACCTTAAGCTCTAATCCAAACTATTAAGATTTATATTCGCTGTAAAGAATATGTTACCGTGCACTTTGGCTAGCACACCGAGAAGATAGAAGATCGTTAATACAAACTGTATGACCCAACATACCCGAATTAGTGGTTGCTTTGTCTTTGTACTCGTAAATTTGTAGTTTATGAAAGAATATTTATTATACAGAGTCGGACATAGTCTGTGTGTGTTTAAATAACTGTGAAAATGAGTATCAACTTTAATCTTGACTATATTAAAAACAATAATAAATCGTTTCAAAGCAATTAGATGTTGGCTGGTCCACCTAGACCATATCTTAATTTAAAACAAGGGTGCAAAACGAAAAATAAAGTATTTACAAGAAGTTTTAAAAGTGAAATTTATAATAAAAAGAATGGTCGTGTGGACTGTGGATTTGATCGCCTCCATAAATTATTTTGTTTTCCTTGCATTATTTATAGCAGGAGGGGAACCAATTTGGACGGAAACAGGAGTGAAGGATTAAAACGTTTCTTAGAAATACGATATCTCAGGACTGGCTAAATGGCGTTTCTGAGCTTAGTATTGAAAAAAAAAATTCAATAAATGACTGACTTTAATAAAATGTCATTGAACATTTCGCTTCCGAAAAAGTCGACGAATATTTCAGTTTATAAAAAATAAATGCAGTATTACCAAACTACGGTTTGTTTTATTGCATCTTTGAATCCTAATATTTGATCAGTAAATTGCACTACCAGTTTCATAACCCACCAGCCGCCACTGTTTCTAGTATTGAAATTTTATGGTACAGATTTTGTATCCTCTAGTTTGGGAAAAGAGTTTCCTGAATCAAATATATGGTTTGAAAATGTGGATTTTGTTTTTTGATATTTAAATAAGCAGATTCTACATTTTCAAACCATATACTTGATTCAGGACACTAGATAATACAAAAATTTTACACTGTCAAAGCATGTACCATAACGCCTACTGTTCAGTGTACATGTCACTCAAAATCAAATTCAGGTTCGGCCATCATGTCCACCCAAGCAAGTTACACTCTTTTTAGTTTAAAAGTTTTCAAAAGTCTAAATCCTTCTTTCTCCTTGAAAATGTTTAGGCCCCGAGAATTTACTCTTCCATATGTATTTGCGGGTATTTGCCAATATGAAATCAATGCTGTAGTATGATGCAATAATTCACTGATCATAAAAACGTAAGGTGGTGGGTTTCAACAAGTTTACTACAACAACACTGGCTTTACCAAATTACAATGAACTTCTTAACTAATGACAGATTTTTTCTTCTTTGGGTAGTACAAAGTTTGAAACACAAAAGCCGATTTCTAGCGATCTACCGGTTATAATGGTTCCTAAGTGGTTTGAACCAAACATATTCTAGCGGTCTTGGTTAATACCAATGACATCACGAAAACGTCGCAAATGAGCCCTTTATTATGTCATTGTTTGAAATATCTGCAACCGGTAATAACCCAAAGCAGTAGTTGTTTTTGATTGTCTGTCTCTTTCTTAAATGACATTTTAGGTATGTATTTATTTTTATTTCTAATACATATAATATTTCAATACAAGGAAATTAATATTAATTTATATACAATGTTTGGATAGCTATTACAATTGTAATCGATGTTTTACATTTTTATTTGTTTATATTTAAGCTAAATCTACTACATGTAAGCTTCATCTTATCACTTGCTTATGCTTATTAAACTATCTTGAGTAGCCCTGTACCACAAGAATATCATTGTTTCAATACTAATATCAATGGGATGATGTCCTCCACTATATTTTTTATACAACAACATATTTTTGTCAGTTTTAACAACAGCTCCAATTAATTGTTCACAAGTTTTTCTCTGCATTCTAAATAACTTGAAAAAATGACAATCATTATGCCTGAGCAGCCAGGCCTCTGGATACAGTTGTTTTGGAACCATGGAATGTTCTCTTGTAAAAAGGCAGGCTATATATTTATTTAAATTATATGTAAACAAAAACTTTACAGGTAAAAAGTCCAATCTTCATAAACAAAAAATAAGTCACCACAAATATTTAATAATAAATTTCTGTCCATTTTATCAAAATTATCACTTGAACGATTAAATAACCACAGGAGCTACAAAGTTATTCACATACGTGTATATACTGAAACAAAAACAATTAAACATATGATTTGAAACCTAATTGAATTCTAGCGAATCAGTTTCGGTTCTATTTTCAGTATTCAAAAGGGTTATGTCAAAGTACAACCACTGTCAAACCAAGGGCATAACCAAAGTTATAACCGGTAGATCGCTAGAAATCGGCTTAACTTTTACTCTTTATTTCTCAAAATACACTAATTTTATAATTACGTCACCAAGATGCCATTACTCTACATGACAACATATTTTCAACAGTTAAATAACTCGTCTCAATGACCTACCATCATTAATTCGATAACAGATCACTTCAAAGATTATTCGTGCACATTACTTGTGAAGAATAATTGCTTGTAATGCAATTTATGTCTATATTATTACACTTAACCTAACATCCTACTACTTACTCCATTCGAATCGATATTACTCTCTACTCCAATTTTTTTCGCCTTCGGGTTTTGAGATTAAAATTTTGACCTTGTTGGGCTACGCTGTTAACTAACGGTTTTTATGCATTAAGTCTTAGGCTTATGTCGAGGTTATTTAACACTTTCGAAAAGAAAACCTTTCGTGATTCAGGGTTATTATAACTTGGTCTCCGGATTTCATTATCACCGGTAATATTAAATATTGGTATACGCGGTAAAATTAAAATTTAAATTGATTAATATTTTTCTTGTCTTTTCCTATTAGAATTTGCCAGTAACAAAAATCGTCGACAATCTTATGGAATTCAAAAACAGCCCAGAAATGGACGATTATCATTATTTCGACCCCAAGCAGCTGAAATTGACGGACATTCCAAGGAATAGAGCTCCATTTCAAGATGCTATTGTCTTCATGGTCGGCGGTGGTAATTATATAGAGTATCAAAATTTAGTGGATTATGCCAAGGTAAACAATTTTTTTGTCTTATTTATCACTCCTACTATCTTTTCAATTTTCAGACGAAAACCTCTGCCGGAAATGCTAAAAGGATATGTTACGGAGCAACGACGCTTACCAACGCGAAACAATTCTTGAAACAATTGACGTCGTTAGGAGAAGACTTGTAAGGAAATGTGTTTTGGAAAATTTTTATATTTTTTTGATATATGTAAATAATTTATTTAATAAATTGTTAATAAAACGCTTTGTTGTTTTTTGGTGTTTTATTTCATAAGACTTAAAGATTTGTTTTCGAAAAAACCGTTATTAAAACATTTGACAAAGAAATCGCAACACCCAGAGGAGATTTTTAACTTTAATATTGTTTTAGTAAAACATACATGCTATAGTAAGAAGTACATGATTAAAACTTGGTAAAGATTGTGGAATGGTTTTTCATGTAAAGTTTTTTTTATCAATCAATTTTGTTTGTTTTGTGCATTTTTTTAATTTACCAAAAATCAAACTGATGTGATCCAAAATCGATGTTTAGTAATGTTGAAATATCAAGAGTACATGTACGCCAAATGTATCGACAGCTAAGTGAATCTGAAAGAGGTGGAATTATTGGTTTACGGGAGGAGAGTTTTTCATTTCGAGAAATCGCTATCCGCACGAACAGAAATCCAACTACTGTTATGAGATGTTCTCAAGCCTGCTTTGATAATACCCAAAACGTTATGGTCTGGGGTGCTATTTCACATGAAAGTACCTTTAGTCTTTAAATGGAAAATTAAAAAGAAAAGATTGAGGAACATTCATTTCCATATGGCATTGTTGAAGAAGTGACAGGATAACGAGCCTACGATGACGTTTTGAATCAGTCTAAGTTTAAAAGAAAGAGTGTTGCAATTTAGAATAGTGAGAAGAGAATCGTTATTGCCACACCTAATACCCCTAGCTTCAATCTATAACTTTCGGCGAGCGAACGAGGAGTTTCCTGGAACACACCTACTTCAATAATAATGGTTTGTAGACATTTGTTGATAATAAGATCGGGAAATCTAAGGGTCCCAGAATCTGCTCTAATCCTCGGCTCGACTTCAGTTTCGCACCCACTCGGTACCCCCATTTTAGACAGTACGCTATGTCTTTTCATGTTTTGCAAGACGTAGGCACTATTTACTATAGAAAAATATTAAATTTCTTTTAATTGTGCATTACCCCATGATTAGACCAACATTTTGCATCTCTGATTACTGTTGGTTGCATAACAGTTGCAACATTTATAAAAATTATTAAATTGTCAAATAGAAAATAGAAGTGCAAGAAGGTTATGTTTCAAAAATTGTTTTGACACCAATATAAAAATAAGATTACTCAAATTAAAATTTATAAAATGATTGGCACATATTATTTTGTTATAGTAGGGCACAATGACAGTCCATTATTCGAAATAGAATTTACAACTAGCAAAGATCCCAAGGTAAAATCCTTAATTTTTGCTGTATTATTCAATACAACATTCTTAATTCTTGCAGAAAGAAGATCATCGACATCTAAATCAATTTATTGCACATTCCTCTTTAGATTTAATAGACGAACATCAATGGAAAACCCACAATACATATTTGAAATCTGTAGATAAATTCAACCAGTGGTTCGTCTCTGCATTTGTAACTGCAAGTCTAATACGTTTTGTTATTGTTCACGACAATAGAAACGATGATGGAATTAAAAACTTTTTCTCTGAAATCTACGAATCATACATTAAACATATTATGAATCCATTTTATCAAATAGACACTCCAATAAAATCTGCAGCTTTCGAAAAGAAAGTACAAATGTATGGCAAAAAATATTTGTGTAATTAGTTGTGGAATAATCCAAGTTAAATTTTTTTATACTTAATGTTAAGTTATTCTGTTATATTACTATGCAAATTATTATTTAATAAATGTTGTTTTAGTTTACAAATGGCAGCTTAATTAGCAACTTTTGGATGTTGTTACAGGCCAACTGCTGTCAGACTTGGAGCCAGATGGTCAGCATGACCTCCTGATCTCACCCCATGTGACTACTTCTTAAGGGATTATGTTTTGGAAGCTTGTAATTCCTACCTCTATCAATAGCTCTTAACGATCTGTAGAACTGTATCACAGGTCACAGCTGCCATGCACTCACTAACAACAGATACTCTTGCTTGTTTGTGGGATGAGGCTACCGATGTTTTCTGTGCACTCGACAGTGGACATAATGAACAATTATCATTTATTCCAAAAAAAAACTTTGAAACTTCCACATTCCATTGGTATTTTGGATTTGTAGTTTAATAAATACTCACCTTTAAAAATGGGTCCATCATTTATAATAACACGGTATTTTCATATCAAACATTCACTTCCAGTAAATTGATGAATCAAATATACATCAGTTATTCCACTACTAAACTTGTCTTCTACCGTCAACCTCATTTATAGCCTTATAATTGTTCTCGATGTTTCTCCACGTTAACGTTTATAATTCGAGAATGTATTGAAAGTTTTTTACACTTGTTTTTATAATTAAAGGTATTTTCGGATAATACCTTTTTTGTATGAATTGTTTATATAAATATTTTTTTAAAGTTTATTTACCACAAGGTAAGTTTTTATTTAAGATTATTAATTGCTCGAAGGGTTTCTATTTTGTCAGCGTATAATATAATTTTTATAACAATATTCTGGCAAACAGCTTCTGCAAAAGTTCTTAACAAACTGAAACTTCAAAACATCATACGATATTCAGCATTTACAAGTTTTTTTATAAATTTTGATGTAAATTTGTGATATAAGAAGCTTGCTGTGCTGACTCTAAAAGGCGAAAATTTGTCTACATGAAAAGAACTTTACCCATGGCCCAATGTAATTAATATTTTAAAACATATTGTAATGTTTTTCCCTATGATATTTCAAATGATATTGCAATGTTTTTATTCTAACACTCTAGGTTCCTGGATTTATTTAAACACACAGTCGATCTTACTATAATTTATTTCCACTAATTTTATATACACACTTTCACACAACTATATACAATTTATCTTGAACATTTGTTGTTTACCACACGGCAACCGAATACTGAATCCTTTCGTCAGCTCTATTTCTTCTCAGAAGGTTTTAGAGGGATTTTCGACCACTCGAGGAATTTCCATAGGACTAGCGCCGTCCTTGGGCACCAGACAAACAACCTTTTTTGGATTTCATTAAATATCGGATGAATTCCCGTCACAATATTGACCAAGATGCTTGATTTACCTACCGATTACTTCAGCCTTAGAAAAACATTTAAACACTTTACAAAAGGCAAAATTTGGCCTTACATATATTTTTTAAATGCAACTAAAATCATGTCATTTGTACTTTTGTTTTTTTTTTGTTTCCTATTTCGTTTCACTAATAATATCCCATAGTACGCCGTTACTGCTAGTCCTATAGTTCCTCAAGTTCCTTAATATTTCTTTATCCTGCTGACAATGGGTGGAATCATACTTTTTTGAGAGGGCGAAAAAGTTTACATTTGCCTCTCATCCTTTCGTCAGCTCACCGTATTTATATATTTCTTCTCAGAAGGTTCTAGAGGGATTTTCGATCACTCGAATTTCCATAGGACTGGCGCCGTCCTTGGGCACCAGACAAACAACCTTTTTTGGATTTCATGAAATATGGGATGAATTCCCGTCACAATATTGACCAAGATGCTTGATATACCTACCTATAACTTCAGCCTTAGAAAAACATTTATACACTTTACAAAAGGCAAAATTTGGCCTTGCATATATTTTTTAAATGGAACTAAAATCATGTCATTTGTAACTTTGTTTTTTTTTGTTTCCTTTTTCGTTTCACTAAAAATATCCCATAGGACGCCGTTACTACTAGCCCTATAGTTCCTTCATATTTCTTTATCCTTTTGACAATGGGTGGAATCATACTTTTTTGAGAGAGCGAAAAAGTTTACATTTGCCTCTCATTCCCTGTATATAAATAATGGTTTTGTACATTATGTGATACTTATCTGTATTTGGAGATGTTTCAACTCTAAATCTACCGATCTTATATCTCTGTATTTTCGTTGGAGGTTTATTTATAAATTTCCCCGTCTATAGAATTTTTCTTCTGCTAGTATTAAGGGATCGACAACCAGTCAAATTTTCATCGTATTTTTTTAACATACAAAAATTGCATCAAATCGATTATTTACCAATAAACATACAGATCAGAAATACAGGGATTTATAAGAGCATTTGGAATTGAAACTTTGATTACTGTAGGATTTTTGTTGAAGATGGATTGATTGAATGGGAATGTAAAAGTTATTTTTCTATTCATTACTGCCAGTACATAAGAAGTGATTAGAATAAAAATATAGTTTTAAGAAAAAAAAAGTAAATTAGTTAAAATTGAATTTGCAATACCAAAATGGTGGGGGAGGGGTGACCAGCCCGCTGGCTGCGACCTTACCAAACACAGATATAAGTATCACACAGTATAGGTACACTTATTTATGCAGGGTATAAATGAATAAGTGCCAAATATTTCAAGATGTTCGTTACCAATGTACAAGTTGTTGAAATCTTCAGATTTTTTCAATTTTTTTCTTCTACTAAAGTTTTCGAAATATGTAGGTCAATTTTGGAGCATTAATGCCTCTTTGAAATCTTCATAATGAGATCACAGAAACGAGCATGAAAATCTACAGGGTGGTACTTTTTCTGGGGTCACGTGTTCTTTCTGCCCCTACAACTTCTTTTCAGTACGCCCCTGGCCATTGACAACTGCATCTCTTAAGAATTTGAAATCTGATTTTTTTTCTTGCATTTTTTTCCTATCTGCCACTGGTTTTGTGTAAAAAAAATGAAACAAACAATCCTTCTGTTATGCAATATGCTATTTTTATTTCAAAATCATTAAAAAAAACAAGTTTATCTAACTTTGATAACGAAGATATGAAATTAAGTGCTCAAAATGGCCACCTTCAGCCATTACACAGGTCTAGAACAGGAGTTCCACAACGTTTTTAAATGTTCCCAAGTTGAAAAGTCTATCGGATTAAAATCAGGTTAACGAGCTGGCCAAAATTGAGGTCCACTTTGACCTATCCTGCGATTTGGATATGTTTCGTACAAACATTGACGTGCTCTCACGTGAGCAGGAGCGCCATCCTACATAAACCACATTCCCGCTCTGACACCTAAAGGAATCGAATCAAGTAGAACTGGCAGTGGTTCGCTTAGAAACTGGGAGTATTTATCTTCATTTAATGTAGGTGGAAGGAAACCAATTAGGTGATCTCCAATAGTTCCAACCTTAACGTTTAAAGAAAATCGTTCCTGGTAGTGCTCAACGATAGCATGAGGATTTTCTTCCGCACATTTGTGGTTGAGGTGGTTGTTAATAATGACTTCCCTTGAAAAATTTGCTTCGGCACTGAATAAAAGATGCTCAAGGAATTCTGGGTGTTGTTGAATCATATCTAGCATCCAAAACGAAAATGCGAGACGGTTAGGAAAATCATGAGATAACAGTGTCTGGACTCGGTGTACAGGATACGGATATAACAGCTGTTCCTTTAAGATAGCAAATACCGTCATATGATCAACATGTAGCTGTAAAGCAGTTTTCCTAGTGTTGGTATCGGGTTGCAAATCTATTAAATTAAGTGCAGCTTCTTCGAATTCTAGTGTTCTAATATCCTGGTGGCGACCACAATCAGGTTTTCTAGATTTAAAGCTACGTCTGTCTCTTAGTCGTTGATGAAGCCGTCCAAAAGTGTGATGAGGGGCTACACTTTGAAGACACATTGCAACATATCTTCTCGACGCTTCTAAGGAATTATCATTAGATAGACAGTAGACGAAATGCATGTCAGTCCTTTCTGCTTTGGAATCATAAGTTGGAATAAACCGCCGTATTGGTGAAAATTCGCGAGATCTAGTAAAAATCAACGAGATAAATTAACAACAATTAAATTAACTTCTCTTTTGTTGTATTTTAAAATATTTGTCTCTTAAATTGATTGTCCTTATACAATGATTGTTGACTGTAAATATTTAACGACTATTTTTTATTATATCTATTATTCGTAGGTATAATGTTGTTTAATTAAATGAAACTACTGTATCTATTTGATGTCAAAGTTTTAACGCCTGCTCTTCTAGATGATATTAATAGATTATTGAATCGCAAATTTAAATTGACACAATAGAATTAATTAGGTTTTTCCTTAGTTAAGTTAGGTTAGTCACCCCATCTCCCGGTTATACTGGTGAGCTAATTGTAAAGCCTCACAGCCTGGCTGTTAACATGGCTGACATTTCTTTCCAACATTTGTTAATTGTAATCATATTAACTTAATAAAGAGTTTGAATATAGTCATGAATAGAGTTTTCAATAAGAGGAATGAATATGACAGCCAACTGCTAGAAAAATAAATAATAGAAGGATTGTTTGTTTCTACTGTATCCATGAAATTGATCATTTTTTTACACAAGAGTGGCCGATACGAAATAAACGCGATAAATAAAAGATATTACAAATTCATAAGAGATTTATTTACAATTATTGTCAAATGCATACTGAAAAAAAGTTGTAGGGGCAGAAACAACACGTAACTCCAGAAAACGTACCACCCTGTAGATTTTCATGACCATTTCTGTGATCTTATTATGAAGATTTCAAAGAGGCATTAATGCTCCAAAATTGAACTACATATTTCAAACTTCATAAAGGCATTAAAGCTAAAAAATTGAACTAAACACCTCGAAGAATTTAGTAGTCAGAGGAAAAAAACTGAAAAAATCTGAAGATTTCAACACCTGGTTCATAGGAACTTTTCGTCATAAAACGATTCGAGTAAGCACATCTTGAAATCTTGCTCACTTATTCATTTACACCCTGTATACATGATTACACTGGTTGACCGTATTATAGATATCTTTCTCTCAAAATGTCTGTACTGAAAACCAATAATCCCTCCCAGACACAAGAACTAAAATAGAAATATTGCAGGGTAAAGAAAAGCTTGTGTAAATAATACGTAATTTTTTTATTTATTTAATTTATTCTTCATTTATCGACTAATCAGGTTTTGTAATAACGAATAAAACAGCCAGAAGGTAAACATTTTACTTTTAAAAATCTGTTCACCACAAACCCGAAGACATTCAAAAATAATGAAAAAAATGCTCATATAAAAAGCAGCAGATGTCTGAATATTTTAGTCAGGTAGGTAGGATAAAAGAATTGCCTGACAAGGAGAGCAGGAAAACGAAAACGAGTGTGTACGTAGTATGTTATAAGTGGCATCAAGCGTGAATATACCGTACGTGTAGTACACAGTCAACGTGCAGGATTCATCATATTCCAGGTGCTAAACAAAGTCACTGCGCATGCGCGAGATCCTTACGCATCCAAAACACATCAACTTGTTGCCCTTCTGATTGTGACAAATACGTCAGAACAGAAACACACTTTGAGTGTGATTGTTGCTTGCACGTACTTATTGTATTTCGAACACTACCGATTTGGTGATAAGTTACTAATTTTTTGAATTTTTTTCGGTGCTCGCGAATATAAAATGGAACTTACCTGTACCGAAAAATTGGAAAAAGTTTGTACAGCTGCATACGACCGGCAAATTTTTGGTGACGATCGTGTTTTACATACAATGTTGAAGGACGAAGTATTTTCAGTGCCGAATTGTGATTATTTTGAGACTGTTCAAAATGACATCCAGCCCTTCATGAGGAAAGTGGTAACGACATGGATGTTAGAGGTAAGTAAAAAAATAATTTTCGATTGTATGATTTTGAAACTAATTGTGAATGAGAAAACTATTTTGCTTATTCATCACTTTGTTAGTGTCTATCTATAAGGGTAGTTATTGTGTGACAGATGTCAGTTTTAAAACTTTAATTTCGATAAGTGTTCGAAAATATATTACAACCATGTAATTACCTAATTATTTATTTTGTCAACAATAAATATTAGTTTGAAATGTCCTTGTATTTGAAAAGTACCTAACAGAAAGAAGTACCGCAAGTTTAACATATATAACACATGAGTTATGTTGTTGAAATATAAAAGCTGCATGGAAATGTCTGCCTGCCTATTTGAACAACTATGAACCTTGAGTTCTTTAAGTGTAAAATAGTTAAGAATTGATTTATTTATTCGCTAAATATTTGGTTTGACATATCGAATTTTTGCACTGACAGGGTTTGAAAATACTATGGAGTAGGGTACAGGTACCCACTGCAATTAATAGAAACCATCAGTCAAGGCCATAACTAAAAAGTGGTTTTAGATATTCAATTTTATCGAAAATAAATTCTATATATTATACATTTTATATACACTACTACTACCTCCCTTCAGGAAAAATATGTTCAAGTACAGGTTGACACAATTAATAGTTTGTAGGGAATAATTGATATGATTGTAAAAGCAAATTCCTAGAAGAAAACGTCTTCAAAATATGGATTTTTGTCTGTTTTTTGCTTATATTTTGAACAGTGTTGAAGGAAGCGTAATGTCTTCAATTGAAAAGTTGTAGAGAATCAGTAACCCTTCAAAATAACAACATATTTATGAATTTCTGAAAAATATCCAGTTTTTCCGGATTTTCTCGCCGAAAAATGTTCACCTGCAAGACGCAAAAATTAAAATTAATCCAAATTTCTCTTCTCTAGTCTTGTGTTGTTGGCATAAGTGATTTGTTGTTAAATTCTGTCAGACACTTGTTAGAGTTATATTGATTGCGTTATTGGGTCCTAATGCAATTGCAATATATAGTTTTTTCGCAATGCTTATCTTCGTTTCGTTAATAATTTCAAAAATTTAAAAAACATTAAAATAATAATTTATAAGTAAATTTTGAATAGAAAATAGAGTTTGACTTTCACCCATAATAAGGAGCCCTTTTTATGACGAACTTCTTAGAAAGTAAGGCCAATAACATTCCATATTTATCTTTTTGACAGATGTTTTTCTAAGAATTGCTGTTGCCCTTTTATGCTAAATTGTGGAACAGTAAACAAAACTAAAACTCTGATTTCGCAGTTCTTGAAAGCCTGTAATTATTTTTTCTGATTCGGCAGTTTTTATAGTGAGAAACTGAAGACAGGACATACAGACATACATGAGCAGCAGATCGGCTTGAGAGTTTCTAAAACATCAAAAAACAGTCATTATTTTTTTACCATGACTATTTTTTAAATTAGGTTTCGATTGTTCTAGGTTGCTGAAGAACAAATGTGTGAAGATCAAGTCCTGCCATTGGCTGTCAACATCATGGACCGATTCCTGTCTGTTTGTGCTATCAAAAAGCAACAATTACAACTTCTTGGTGCCACCTGCCTTTTGATAGCTTCAAAATTTCGCAGTACGACTGCTTTGTCCGTCAAACTTCTGTGTGCATACACTGACTACAGCGTGACCTACGACCATATCATTGTAAGTATTATTTTAAATTATATTTTTGAAAAATGAGTAGTAGTCATCTTGCATCAATAGTTGTAACTGGTGTACTTCTATAGAATTTTGAAATGGAATGAAACAAGGATATATTTTTTAAATTGACATGAAATTTACTTTATTCGAAAGATAATCTTTTGGCATTATAATTTGAATATGACTTCTGGTATATGACCGCCACGGCTGGCTCGGACGTAGTCTAATCTGGAGGTCCAATTTTCGATGACTTTTTCCAACATTTGTGGCCGTATATCGACAATAACGCGGCGAATATTGTCCTCCAACTGGTCAATCGTTTCGGGCTTATCGGCGTAGACTAGTGGCTTCACGTATCTCCACAGAAAATAGTCAAGCGGCATTAAATCCCACGATCTTGGAGGCCAATTTACTGGTCCGAAACGTGAAACTATGCGGTTACTAAACGTTTCTTTCAATAAATCAATTGTGGCACGAGCTGTGTGACATGTTGCCCCGTTTTGTTGAAACCACAGCTCGTGTGCATCATGATTGTTTAATTGATGAACAAAAAAGTTAGTAATCATGGCTCTATAGCGATCACCATTGACTGTAACGTTCTGGCTAGCATCGTTTTTAAAGAAGTACGGACCAATTATTCTACCAGCCTATAAAGCACACCAAACAGTCAATTTTTCTGGATGTAACGGTGTCTCAACATGGACTTGAGGATTATCATCACTCCAAATACGGCAGTTTTGTTTATTGACGTATCCATTCAACCAAAAGTGAGCTTCATCGCTAAACAAAATTCGCTTATGAAAATCGGGATCAACAGCAATCTTGTTTTGGGCCCATTCACCGAATGTACGCCTTGCTAGGTGATCGTGTGGCTTCAATTCTTGCTCGAGTTGAATTTTGTAAGCACGCAAACCAAGATCTTTCCGCAAAAACTTCGATAAAGTGGATGGACACATATCCAATTCCTGTGCACGATGGCGGATAGACTGATCCGGGTTTTCCTCTACGCTACCCTCTACATCAGCAATGGATTCTTCTGTACGCACTGTACGACATCTGTGTGGATGCGTATTTTCATTTAGAGTAAACGTGGTGCGAAAACGTTGCATAGTTAATCGAATTAATTGCTCTGATGGACGATTATGTTGACCGTAAAATGGATGTAGTGCGCGATACGTATTTCGAACAGAAGCATGATTTTCAAAATAAATTTGAACAATTTGGAAGCCTTGTTCAGGCGTCAATCTATTCATGATGAAATGCCAAACTAAACTAAACATAAATCACTTGACAGATAACAAGATGACCGCCGGTTAAAAGAGTGTTGCCAAAAAAAAACCCTTTACAAACTTTATATTCTGCAATGCTCAATATTAAAGTTATCGCAAATTTAAAAAATATCCTTCAAAAGCAGGAAAATAGTTCTCAAAACGGGTGATGTACAGGAATGCATGCCTACATTTGTCAAATAAAATTTCTTTGATTTTTTCGAATACATTTTAGTGTTAAATTTTTAAAATCTTGCATTTTAATTTTGTTACTAACAATTTTGGCGATACAAAAATTCAATAGAAGTGTTAAGAACATTTTTAATACATTGATTGTTTCATTCTACTCTATTTTTCTTCTATTTTTTACGGCGATTATTAAAAAAATTACAAACTAAGGCATTGCTTATGACATTATCACAAATTTTAATTAAATTATTTATAAGAGTAATGAATTTTAACGAAATTAAGATATTTTTGTATTTCTTTTTTAAACGCTTTTTTTTAGTTTCATATTCTGAAAAAAAAACCTTTATTATATATTTATTTATTTAACAATTTGTTATAATCAAACTACCATGTTTCACTTTTTAAGGGAAATATTTTTTATTTTTTGTTATAATTTCACATATTCTTCTAACAATTGTTTAAATAACTTACAAACTATTTAAAATGCTAAATGTTTTTTAAATACATTTTAAAATAATCAACAAATTGAGGTTTTAATCATAGCTTATTAAATAAATAAATGAATTTTAAAAATTAGAATTAGATCAAATTCTAAAAATGTTTGATAATGTCATAGAAATCCATTTGTTTATAACAATTTTATAAACAACTAGAGCAAAAATTAAAAAAACATATTATTATATATATGGTTTCAGTGATTATATGTTAAACCATCGAAACAGTAGATAAAAAAGTTTTGTTTTACTTTTTTTTTCATTGTTTAAATTTTAATGAAAAAATGAAACACCTATTTATTAATTTAATAACCAGAGGTCTCTTAAAGAAACCCTTTGTAGAATGAGGATTTTATGCATATTTAAAGTTACTTGATAAATAAAACTAAGTAAATGAAAAGAATCTTACATCTAACTATGATGTCTGACTTTTTACTATAAGCACTATTTTTATCCCTAAATTAAATTTTGAATGTTGGTGGTAGAGTCTATTTTTTCAAAAAATCACTCCTCAGCTGGAACTGGAGTTCCGTTAAAACTGTTTTAGTTGACTAGATTATTAGATTTTTTATGAATTTCGCTTTTTGAATTGACTTGTTTCTGTAACCAGTCTACAGAAAGACCAGAATTAACACAAAAATAATATTTTTCCACCGTCTTATCTCACGACTCTACCCTATCTGCTTTATAACAGGAAACAAAAATTTTATCGGATCAAAGTTAGAATGGAACGCGCGACACACGCGACTACGATAATTTCCTTCGTCCGGGACATACGAAACTTTATCACAAAGATCTTTTTAAAACCTAAGAAATGTATCTTTTGTCTTAAGGTTAGGCAGGAGAGTCATTATCCTGATCGTCGTTTCCCTCGAAGATGACATAACTTGACCGCAAATTGTTATAAGATACATTAAAAAAGGGGGTGGCCAGCTACCTTACATCCTGAGGAAGTGTTATTGAGAGCATTGGGTTGTAAGGTAATAGTGTTAATGGTGTGGTTCTTAAAATTGCTGTGGTACTTTTGGAAATACGATCAATTTGAATTAAATATTGGGTGCAGACTAATTGAAATTTGTATTTTGAGATTGTCCTCTGAAGACAGAAGGTACATACGCAGTATTGAAATAAAAACTAATTTATTCGTTTTAATTTCTTTTTTGGTTCTGCACAATTGCTGCAGAAGCTTTTTTCTGACTTTCAGAGATGTTTTGGCATGTGTCGCTTTGTTGAATCTCACTTCCAAAGCAGCTGCGACTCCCAATCAAGTAAAATAGCCTCTTACACTCACTATTGCCCTCTCTTTCTATCGTTAGCACGATATTTGTGCATTGCTGGCCGACCTTACAGCATATATGGCTTTAAGAGCATAAACAAAAATTATCGTTTTGTGATATTAGGTATTGTCAAAAAACACTTTGAAATTCCGATTTGAAATTAAAAAAATAACAACTTAAATAATGATCCCAAATTTTAATCTGTTGTAATTAAAATTTAAAAGTTACCTCGTTGAATATTGTCGGAATATTAAATAGATGAAGTAGGTTTGAATTATTGTAATTCAACAAATTTTATGTATTAATTAAAATATAAATTACATGTAATAGGTTCCTTTGCAATTATATTTATTTTCAAACTAAATTACACATTATGATTAATACATGAATTGTAAAAAAATAGCAATTATTTTAATTAGCTTGAAATTTATATCCATTACTAAGAATGGCACAGTGAAAGAGAAACAGAGACAGTGCGATAATGAGAGACGGGATCTTAATAACAAAAACACAATCATCATCTAATACACAAAAATCTTCAGAAAGCCGACTCACACTAACAAATGTCTCAATTTGTTAGTGTCTGTTCAGGAATGGATAAATTTAATGAAGAAAAAATATTTATTAAAAATGTACTATCTGCTAACAATTATCCTAAAAAGTTAATCAATAAAAAATTGAGCACAAAACAATTACTAACACTCAACATCAAGCTACTCCAAACAATAGTAATACCCTTGATGACCACATTATTACAACAACCATACCATACATAGAGGGCCTTTCAGAAAGACTGAAAACTGTGGGAAACAGATTTAATTTTAAAACAACATTCAAAACAAAAAATTCATCAATTATATCAAAAACTAAACCAAATAACGTAACACAAAACTCATAAAAATTGCATTCATAAGATTCCTTGCGAATATAACAAATTTTATATTGGAGAAACCTCTAGACCTACAAATGTTCGAATAAATGAACACAAAAATTATATAAAGAAACGACAATTTGAAAAGTGAAAAATTTGTGAACATGCCTGGAACCTTGGTCATAACATATAATTTCAAAATTCTGGATAGTTCATAAGGTTTTTCGTAGGTTTTTCCCATATGACTTTAATGAGATCTCTGGAACATCAGAATTCCTTTTTTTCTTATAACAAAGTCGCACCTAGGAGCGCCACATGAATTTCTGAAGAGTCTTCCAATTTGAAAGAAGCTTTGTTATTTCACATGATCTTTAGAATTTTTAGTGCTACCCTGTATATATCAAATTTGCAGTAAATTCCCTTACTTACATCAATTTGATTGTCAAACATTAATTTCAAATTGTGATTTACTAAATTTTTCATTACGAGTCCTTTTAATTTTTAGTTTCTTGTTCATTTGTGTTGAGTTATACCATTGAAAACGAGATATGATTTAGACCTTGGAACGTTTGGAATTTTTGAAATATACAGACTTTCAAGCTTATGTGGTGTTATTCCCAAAGAATTCTGAAAAAATAAAAACGGGAAGTATATTTCATAAGAAGCTTTCGCTTCCATCGTTTAGTGTCAAATGATTGCCGCTCTTTTCCTTTTATGAATAATTAAACTGAAACATTTTTTGGTGAAAAATTGTACTTTCAAATATCTAAATATTTGCATGATTTCATTAAACTATTAAATTCATATATGTAATAGTATAAATTACATATTACGGTCACTGCTTAGCGCTAATAATTTTTTTCAATTTCACAACTGTTAATGTTTTCGATATATTAAAAAAAAAAACTTTTGTTTTAATCTGTGTTAATGACTCTTGCAACTGTTTATGTGCGAGCTGGAAACATTTGCACATTTTTTTAGACGTTGTTTTGAATCCAGTGAGCCCTTACTCATATTTTTACTACCAGTAACAAGAATTAATACAATTTTCAATTTGTGAACTAAGGTATGAGAACATTTTAATCCATAACCGATACAGGTATCGAAAAAAGGGTTACACGAATCCTAAAAATGATAATTACTTGATAACTACCCTTCCGTCAAGTCTCATCTCATTGTTATCCTCCTCTTCCTCTCAACAACACAAAAGATGTACCGTAGCAGTTCCGGTAGGATGTTTATATTGTTGTTTTCTAACGTTAAAATATGTAAAAAACCCAATAAACATATTGGCGTTAAGAAAAGACAACCTATTCCGGTTTTTCGAGTCCTTTATCATTCGTTACCCACCCCAGTAAAGAGGTTAAGGGACAGAAAAACGGTCCCGCATCGGAATATCAGGTCTTGTCTTCGTTGAATTTTCTCACACTTTGCCAAATGATTCGTTAACGTTTGAGGGTTGGGGTGTTGTAATATTGTGCATTTTTCGACTTCATGGGAAACATTTTCAAATTCAGTTTTAAACACCTGCCTGAGACGCCTTTGACACCCGATTAACAGAACCGCTACTAGGCATTTGACGTTTGAAAAGTCCATATGTAAGGGGGTCAGTTTTTGTAAATGTACAACTCCCACACGATGTTGTTTTCAAGTCGTACAAGTATGAATCAACTGCCTGCATGGATTTAGTCGAAAATCGGGAATCTCCCGATCAATTAACACGAATGTGGGTTGATTGTTTCTCAATTAACACAGGAAAGGATGGTATTGTGTACCCTTTTTGCAGCACGTTTACACTGACGTTGTATTTGTTACATTCCACATGACCGTCAATGTCAAATTTAATATGTATTACACAATTCTCTTAGTGTTAGGAGTTGGATTATAAACAATCATAAATTTAATGCATCAAAATTTCCTGCTTAGTCGCAATATGGTATCAAAAATGACGTGATATTTTTCATTTATCACAAGTAAGCACATATTCTTTGGTCTTTTTTTTTAATTTTAAGGGAGTTTTAGAAATTTGCGCTCATACAGTTCTTAAAAATTTTAAAATCAAGATTGCATAAAAAAATAATTAGATCATACTATTATTTAACTAAATTCAGACAAACTAAAAATATTCTATCAAAAGGTTTGCACCCTCTAGGTATAAGATGTATCGTAAATGTTAGAATTTTAAACGTCAATGTTCAATCTTAAGAAAAAACCGTTAAAAGCTTATTAAATAAATTTTATTTTAAAAATTAATAAAACACTTTAAATAAAAAATTGTCAAAGATAACTAATTAATATTGGATATTGGAACCTCTGCTTCTTATAGCAACATCCACAGGTCTGGTCATCTCTTTAAACAAGTTATTAATCATCTTTTGAGATGAATTTCCCCATTCCTCTCTAGCTGCAACAGTCAGTTATTGGGTCGTTCGAGGTGGGTTAATTCTGTTAAAAACCCTCTTCTAGTAGTCCCACATATGTTCGATGGGATTCATATCAAGTGACACCGGTGGCTATTCCAATCTAGTGACATTAAGACAAATTGGTCAGCTAATTTATTACTTAGAAGTATAATGATTCATTTATTATTAAGTTAATATGCGCTGGCCATTGTACCTGGTGTATAGAGTTCTTCTGTTAAACATCACATCCCCCAAACATTTCTGCCCATCCACGGTAAGGGGCAACTCCAATCGCTGTTTCTAGTCTGTGTGCCTTTCCAGGTTCTCTCCAAACTCTTACTCGACAATCATCATTTACTAACTCAAACTGCGACCCAGCAGTTTCTCCAGTCAACTAACCGCCAGTTTTGGTGAGCTCTGGCCCACTGTAGACAGGCAGTTCGATGACGAGCACTTAGTATAAGGACACTTAATGTCTCCTGGATTGTAAACCTGAGGCCAAAACTCTGCTTTGAACTGTTTCATTCGAAATTACCCTATGATAAGAGGTCTAGAACTGCGATCTTAGGCCCTAACAGTGATTGACCTACTCCGACGGGCTGGTTGGACAATATACCGATCTTCACTCATGTGGTAACACCGTGTCCCCCACTTCGAGGTCGGCTTTACACTTCACTCGTTTCTTCGTACCGACTTATTATGGTTCTGTTCAATGTGCTTTTGCTTCTAATAATGTTCAGTCTATTCGCTATCTGGTAACAAGATAAACCTTATAACCACAAAACAATTCCGCTACCTATAAACTCGGACAACTCAAATCCTGGCATTTCGCACTATTACCATGTACTAAACAGTGAACGCACAATACTGAATTTCAATTTCACTTAATATTAAAAATATATATATTTTTACATCAGACCTGAAAAACCTGCTGTAAACCATTAAACGTTCTCATAAATTTCCTGATTTTTTTTCTATTATGGGATTTAGTATTCCCACAGATACTTTTCCCTTCATAAAAGAACAAAATATAAGAATATTCAAAATATCTGTGGAATCATTTCTAGAAAAATGTTCCTAAAATCAAGTACATGTTGTCTAAGTGTTTATTGGGAAATAACACCACACTTTAAAGGAAATCGCTGTATATTCAATATCAAATATTTAAATATATTCAATGTCAAATATTCAAATATTTAAATTTACATCTTCTTAGCCATTGACAACGGGGTCTGATCTAGGCCCCGAAACGTTTGGAATATACAGCGATTTCCTTTAAAGTGTGGTGTTATTTCCCAATAAACACTTAGACATTGAAAAATATGCCACAAGTATTCTTCAGAAAACAAGTACATGTTGTTTTCCAATTATTGTTGAAACATAAACAATTACTTATTTGAGCCAGTTTTTTTCGGAATATAGGCGGGAATAATTTCGTTTCTAAGGGATTTTTCAAAAAATTGGTAGAAGTGAAAGTTATTTTAATAACACGTTATATCCAAATGTCAAAAAGGTTATTTAACTTCGACTAATGTTCCTTTTTTATTCTTCAGAACTGTTCTTTAATTACTAGTGTTATTTATAGGATTTATAAATTAAATTACATTCATTATAAATATTTTGTACATCAAATAAAGACTGTTGATTTAGTATATTTACAAAATTAATCAAGAACGCATATATACCGTCATTTTTTAATTTTCTTCAAAAAATTGCTGAATTTAGTTTCAACGGATTTGAATAGGTATAATAATTAGTCTTCTTCTTTTTCGTATGAAAAAAAGTTTTGTTGACATCTCTTTGGTGGTGTTGGTATTAGTTTACATGATGATTGATGATTGTTAAATTGTTTTTGTAATCAATATACAGTTTTGTTATTTCATATTATAAAGTTGAGTTTTTTTATATTATTTTTTATATCAGTTATTAACCAGAACTTTTAGTTTCATTAATGGAAAAGCGATATATACCTAATTATCGTTTAGTTTTTCATTTTTGCAAATTATCACTTGTGTGTGAATATCTGTCATGTCAAATACAGGTAAAGGGGTTGATGCGCCTAATGAATTCTTTGGGGTATTTTCCCTCGTATTTTAACGAATCCCTATATCCTACCTACTTACTTGCAATTTGAAATGCTCCAGTAAGTTCTCAACTATCAACTGTCTTGAATGGTAATCATCATCATCAAAGGATGTTTCTTCCCGCTTAAAAAAATTGGAACGAACTTCCCACATTGTGAGTGTTTTACTCGAACGGAAACCACACAACCGACCACAATAAATTATAGTATCGATTTGTTTCAGTATTTGTGTGTCACACAGGGGATAAATAAATACAAATTATTTACATTTCAGAAACTGTTATATAATATTTCTACTGTTATATAATATTTCTTTGATGTATTTTCATATTCAGTATTAATAGACTAGGGCTGAAGCCTTTGAAAATGCTAAAAAGTGAGAAAAAAAAAATAACAGTAGGTTAAATCCATTGGGAAAGGAGGAGAATACAAAAAAAATTAAAGGAAAAATAATTTACGATCTGAGGTCGGGAAAGGCAAAACTATAGAAAAAAGTTAAATGGCAAAGTTGTAGGGAATAAAAATATCTTTTGTGTTTACATTTTTTTCACATAATCTCAAAATTTATGTGAAAAATTCAAAAAAACCCTTTTTTGTTTTTTTGTTGTTACCTTTTACAAAAATAAAATACACGAAATTTGGTGAAAATTTACCTTTTCGTGTCCCAAACACACTGTATGTTTTTTTTTATTTAAAATATTTATTTTTAGAAGGGTCTAGGTCTTACTTACTTTCGTTTCTTTGCATTTTCTGACAACATTTACCATAGTAATGTATATATTTTTTCACACCATCAGAAAGTAGAGTTTTCAACGAACAGCTTTTTTTAAAAAGCAGATATTTTAACATGAGAATTTTCGATTGAAAATTAGGGTGTTTTTTCGATATTTAAGGCAAAATAAGGTGAAAAAATAAATATTTTAAATAAAAAATAATACAGTGTGTTTGAGACATATAAAGGTAAGTTTTCACCAAATTTCGTATTTTTTTTGTAAATAATAAAAATAAAAAACCAAAAACTTGTTTTTTTTTTATTTTTTGACATAAATTTAAAAAGTTTCAAAAATTATCGACTAAGATCGATAACGATAACTGAATAAACAAATTAATCTTTCTGAATCAGAATTTGGAGCATATACAGGGTTGAGGTACTAATTAACTAACTTAGTTTAAGAAAATGACTTCAAAGAAATTCTTTCAGACCTTGTTACATCTTCAGAATCTTAACAAATTTTTACCATAATCTGATAATCTGAAACAACGGTATCAAACATATTTAGAAAGCAATACTATCCGAGCTTCAGCACCACAGGTAGTCAAATCGGCTGCTTTCTTACAAGATGAAATGAAAACCATATGATTTACTGTCCAGTTGTCTTATGATTTATGGAGCAGATCTCGTTGACATAGATAACTCATTCTTGGATAGCTCGGACCGTTATTTGTTGTTTCCAGATTATTTCTGTTGCAATAATTTCACTCTCATTGATAACAAATAATGAAAAAACATATTTCTTGTGTGCATTATGCATTTTTTGTCAGTATTTTTGAAGTGGATTCAAAAATTTCTTGCCAAAGGAGATACAATGGAAGAAATATCTCGACAGATTATTTAAGATTTGGAAACTGTGTAAGTAATGGATGCTGTTAACCCACATAGCAGTGTCTGAATGAGAATATGATGGAGAATCCGGCTCGAAGGACCAATGCTCAAAACTCTAAACTCTTATTTTTTGCGAATTATTTTGTGAATAATAGACATTAATTCTTCGTCTCACGTTGAAATCTAGTTCCTTTAACATGGACAAAAGAACAAGAAAATGGCATTCTAGTAATATCAAATACAGAATTTAAATGTTTTAAATCAACCGAAATATAATCCTCCATTCTTCGTAATGAGACAAAACAAACCACGTCTTTCTGATCTGAAAGAAGAAAAAACAGGTTTCTCTAAAAATTCAGGAGAAAAACAAATGAATCGCCTGCCAAAGTTACACACGTAAAATGTAAAACTAAACCTGTGGTGATAGGAATACTTTTTAATTAATAATAATTATATCAATGTAGTGTTGAGGAAATAGAACAATAGAAGTTATAAATAAAGACGCTTTAATTTCCGGGGTATAGTAATGTATTCAATTTTATCATTATTTGAAATGTAAGAAATCACATGTAATCGGTAGTCAATTCAGGCACATTTTTTTATCAAGTCTTTTTTTCCTTCACTTGATACTTAATTGAAGATCCAGAGTAGTCGCCAGATTTAGTCCCGTCAGATATTTGAGTTTGATTGGTGATTTCGGAATTATTTTATGTAATTCTTCGATTTCTTTAAATGTTTTGTTTCTGTTCGTATCATTCCCGTTAGTTTTTTTTCCAGCATAGTTTTGAATGCCTTTTTATTCTGAAAGGTAACGAAAATTTCATACCCTCTTGCTAAAAATTTTCCCCAAGCCAGACAGTTTGTTTTCTACCATTCACATCGAAATCATTTTCATATTAATATGATAATGAATGTTTTCATTAGATACATGAGGCGGTAAGATTGTAACAGTTACGACTTTCTATTCGAGCTAGTAACACAATAGATCATCTATGAGTAGCAGAAACGGGGTATAAATTTGACCTCAGTCTTATATTATGCAGAAGGGTGATGTTTTCTGGCGGCGCAATACGGGTTCCATCGTGATTTTCCTGTTCCTATTTGAACTCAGTGGCACGACAACGGATTTATTTCTACAAATTTAAGTTGAAACTTATTTTTGGAAAATCAGTTGTAATTCGTGGTATTACGCTTTGGGAAGAAATCCAGTAGGCTAGAATAAAACTGAGGTATTAACATTGGACAGGGTTGCCAAATCGAGATTCTTTTCAAGTGATTTAGGGAAATTCTACAAACTTTTGTAAAAACTCATTTACTAGAGTTTTCTAGGTTATAACTGCTGTGAAATCAAGTAAAATACATAAATATATTAAGTTTTTAATAATTTGTATTGGCAAAGAATCCTATATAGAGTAAGGAGCTGTTATAAATAAGTTCCAATCTTGATATCTGGAGTGCTGTGGGATTTTAGGGATAATATAAATTTTTAGAAGTACATGACGCTGAGGCTATACAATAGCTCGTATTGAACATTTTATTTAGTTTAGTTTGTCAGGGACGTCTTGTTTGGAGTAGCATAGATTTTTGCAAACAAATCCTAAAATACGACAGCAAAAGTGTTTGATCCATAGAGTATTGTATCTCAATCAAATATTTTTATGAAACGTGTGTGTTTTAAGATTATTATCGACAAGTACCTATCCATATAAACAAAATATTGAGCAACAAACTTTAAATGTAATCTGTAAACTAACTATAGTAAGTACTATAAAATTTAATGTTTAAATCTGGAGACTGATATAGTAACAGTAAATGTTTTATTTTATATGAATCCTAAACTAGATGTCATTGAAAGTTTGTCAGTTTTATTCAGTTAGTTCATTAAAGATGGTAATGCCGCTACTGTTTAATCATCTTTTTCATCCTTCCGTTCTGATCACGACCCACTAAAAACAAATGGCCATGGTGCACCAAGCGATTTTCAAAGTCACGTGACCATAGAAGGCGACAAGAATCAGTGGCTTGCTAAGGGGTCCAATATGTTTTTATATGCATTTTGGCTAATTTTGGTTAATACAAGAATCTATTACATCAAGTTCATCATAATTTTTCAGTTTATCTTCTAAAAACTTTAAACTCTAAAATAGAAACAGTACTCACCATAACACTAAAGTCGTGTCGAATACCCACTGAAGCTTCAATGTTGGGAATGTTATTACTGATTTTTAAATACCAAAAAAAAGTTAGTCGTCTTGTTGCTACAAAATCCAGTGTTTATTTATACCATTGCTACTTTTGTAGAACTTTAATATATTACTTACGTTGTTAATTTGTAAATTATTCTAAGCTAGCCTTTATGGTCGAGTCCAAGTTATTTTTTTCCAACAGTTAAGTAGTAGTTTTCTTAGAGAAATAACTTGGCAAGCCTTCAAAAACTGTTGGTACGAGACTATTCGTAGTATCATTTATAGGCAAACAAAAAGTAGTTATGAAGCATATTTTACAAAAATCTACAACTTTTCTTCATTCATTTTAAAACGTAATAATTAAAAACGAAAGTAACACTTTTTTAGGTTGGATATAAAACAGATATCCGCTTTATAGTGTCACATGATTTATATTAATTGACTTGTAAAACCATTAACGGAAACTAAGGAATGTTACTGGTCTCTAATGGGATCCTTGTGGAACACCCGATTTTTTCCGCGATGCACGCCACTGCTTCGCAATATTCATACACAACGAAAATCCTGGACGAAAAAGTATGAATGCATAATTTGCCAAAGCAACCTCCGAGTGTTATTGAAGAGGGGTCAATTGATTCTGTCGTGCAAGGTAGAAGATGTCTGTACACTTGGCGTTGACCTTTTTCTCCTCCTTCATTCCCACAGACTGGCCCTAGACCGCGGTCTACGTACAAGGGATGATGAAGTCTATTGTTGATGGTAGAATACAAACAAACCCTCGATATGTATATTCAACGACTGCGAAATACTCGGAAAGACCGCGAAAAGAAAATGACGTTGCAAATTTTATTATTTTTCGTATTCGTTTGTAAAGTTGTCCTGGTGTGTCTGTGTTTACGATTAAAGAGGATTGAGTGGTGTTAAACATGATTTTATTTTAACCGTTGGACCGTAATTAGTAAATTAATCAGAACCATCTATTTTACGACAATGATCTTCGAAGCTATTAATAAGAAAATAATTAAAAATAAAATTAAAAACTCTGCACTGTAGTTTCTCCCAATGGTCGAGTATTTCATTCATTCAATGCTAGAAAATCTAGTTTTTTCTGTCAATTTTTACATTCAAATCAACCTAGAAACGAAATCAAAGGAAAATTCAAATCAAATATAGTATTATCAAAAGACATGCGAAAATTCAGCTTATTATTTCTTTTCCGTATTACAGAAAGTAAGATGATACAAAAGAGACATCAAAAAATATTAGGTACCTCCCAATCATGAGTTAAACAAAAGTTACAAATTTGGAAGTTTCGATGTCACGATCTTGGGGAATTTGTAATCTCGAGGATTTTTCCTCATCAAATGCGGTATATCTTTTCTAGCGTTGTATTCGGATTCCACCTTTCCTTAAATCCATTTCTCGAGATCTTTATCTTTTGGTCGAGTTTTGTTCTCCTCTATAGTCCTTCCCCACTTTGTAGGCATTCCTTTGATCCAACTATTTTTTCAGTGTTCTGTTCATTTGTTTCTTCATTGGTTTTCCATCGTTATTTACGGTATTCTATTTGGGTTCATTCTAGTATAATACCCATACCAGTTTTTGGTGAATATTTCTAATATGACCATTATTGCTCTTTTCTTCTTTTTTGTGATACCCACTTTTTTTGCTTTATCCCATTTTGTTATAGCCCAGGGCTGAAGCTTTTGAAAATGGTAAAAAGTGAAAAAATATAGTAGGATGAAACCCATTGAAAAAGGAAGAGAATACAACAAAAATGGAAGGAAAAATAATTTACGGTCGATCTGAGGTCGGGAAGAGAGAGGGGTGGGGTTTTAAGGGTAAATACAGTTTATCTCGATTTCCGGCAAAACTACAAGTTCTATGGAAAAAACATTAAATAGTAAAGTTGTAGGTAATAAAAAGATCTACAACTTTTGTGTTTACACTTTTGTCACAGAACCTCAAAATTTATTTGAAAAATTCAAAAAAGTCAGGTTTTTGTATTTTTATTTTTATCTCTTAAAAAAATTTTACGAAATTGCTGAAATCTTACCTTTTTATGTCCCAAATGCACTGTAATTATTTTAATTTAAAATATTTTTATCGCCTTATTTAGACTTAATATCGAAAACGGACCCTAATTTCCAATCGAAAATTCTGATGGTGTAAAAAATATATATACATTACTATGGTAAATGTTCTCAGAAAATGCAATGAGACGAAAAAAACCTCTAATACGTTTTTTTAATTATGTGGAATTTTGAGCTATTTATTAAAATTTTTACTTTAATTATTCGAAAAACGTAAGATTCCATGTTACATTAACAAACAAAATAATAAGTCGAAATATACTACTATAATTAGTAATAATGGATACGGGTGGATAAACAATTTCGTATGCAGATGATACTGCTCTTGAGTTTGAAGCAAAAACTGGTTGGGATGAATTAAAAATCAAATCAATAAATGGATTCCTAAGCGTACAAAACTGGCTGCAGTCGTTCAGACTATCACTAAATTGGAGCAAAACTAATTATATCGTGTATTCTTTAACATCTGCAAATAGACCTAACTTTCCTGATATAAGGATAAATGATCATACTATACGAGACACATCCCATACAAAATACCTTGGCATAATTATAGATAGACACCTTAAGTGGGGCCTTCATGTTGATTATTTGTCCAATAAAATTCGTAAACTGATACATAAATTTTATCTTTTGAGACAACTTCTAAGTGTCAAATTCTTAAAAATTGTATATGGAACTTTTATAGAATCTCTTATACGATATGGAATTTTAGTATGAGGTGGCATGTATTTGATTTGATTTGATTTGTTTATTTAACCCAACAGTATTACACCAATTACAGGGTTAATATTAATTATACTAAATTACAAAATATAGCCTATGGAATCTAACAACAAAAAATATGTAAACATTAAAAGTCCATAAACATCAGATGATAAAAGAAAAAAAAACGCTAACTGTATACAACCATGACTGACAAACCTGAATGAATTATATAACTATTATTACAAAACGTGACCGAGTAACCATAACAATATATTTTAATATACTTAGACACAGCGTTAAGAACATGTTACTGTGTTACTTTGGACAAACAGCTTCAGTAGGTTATGTAAGATATTCCTCCTTACCGTATAATCAATATTTTTGTGAATCATATTATAGCAAAAGCATAGCCTAAAAATAGGAGAGGCAAAACGGATATTTGTTCGACCAGGTGGGGGATAAAACAAACATGAACTTCTAGACTCAGCTCTCAATCAATTTCAGAGTGGATTAGTTTATAAACAAATCGGCAATGGGCGATAAATCTGCGCTGCTCTAGACTCTCCAGACCCAGATCGGATAATAATATTTGAAAACAATTCAAAACTGTATTTTAAAACTTATTAATAGGAAAAGCAGAATGTATCACACACATCTACTTTAATCTGAAGACATTTTAGATATTAGATCTCTGTATATTCTAATTGTTTGTTCATATATGCATAAAGCAAACAATACATGTAATTATGTTAAACATATATACAATACACGTAGTAAAGCAAATAGAAATATTCAAATACCTATTAACCATAATAATATTAATCTAAAGTTTCCAACCTTCTTGGGTCCAAAATTTTATAATGCTGTCTAGAGATATAAAAAATACTCTAAATAGTAAAGTTTTCATCAAAGTATGTAGTAAATTTACTAACTACAATAAAAGAAATATTTAACATTTAGTTTTAGTTTTTATTATTATTCATATTTCTAATATGTTTCAGTCTTCTATTTTTGTCCGTAGGATGGGTTATGCCTTTATATTATTATTTTGCTTGTAATGGTGGGGATGATGACATATACAAGTGCAATAGCACTTAGGTGTCAGAATTACCGATCAAACACAAATTGTTGTAATGGTAATTGTAATAATTGTAATTGAAATTAACAACCAAATCAGATAATAACGTTAATATTTAATAAGACTTCTACAATATTTTTAGAAAGTTACGGAATCTTCTTTAAATTATATGCGTAGATGTCTATTTATTGTTATTTTAAGATTATACTTATATGACCTACACAAAATTTTAGCCCATCAAAAGGTATTTCATAGAGAAGTGGTGAAGGGGCTAGAAGAATCTGGGCCTTACTATTTAATTTTCGGAATCGAGTTTCTTTTGTTTCTTTGCATTTTCTGAGAACATTTACTGTAGTGATGTATATATTTTTATACACGATCAAAAATTAGAGAATTCAACGAACAAAAAGCCCGCTTGACTTTTTAAAAAAAGTAGATATTTTGCCGTGAGAATTTTCAATTGAAAATTAAGGTGCTTTTTGGATATTAAATCAAAATAAGGTGAAAAAAATAAATATTTTAAATAAAAAAAATACAGTGTGGGACATAAAGGTAAGTTTTCACAACATTTCGTGTTTTTTTTTTTGGAAAAGATAAAAATAAAAACCAAAATTAATTTTTCAGATAAATTTTAATGTTATGTGAAAAAAGTGTAAACACAAAAATTGTGGATCTTTTTATTACCTATAATTTTGCAGTTTTTCAATAGGACCGTTTTTTTCCTTAAAACCCCACTTCTCGACCTCGAATCGCCCATAAATTATTTTTCATTTTACAGTTGTTGAATTTTCTTACTTTTAAAATGGGTTTCATCCTACTACTATTATTTTTTGTTAAAAAAATTATCGACCCTGGTCTATTATGCCTGCTAGCCTTCTTAAGTGCTTCATCTCTAGAACATTTAGTTGAGCAACACTATTTTTGGAAGTATCCAATGCCTGGCAGTTTCAAATATTACAAATTTCAATGACAAATATCAGAATAAAGTGACAGGAGTTGAATTTTTGGTCTATCGGCTTGATTACGTAACCATAAATACATGGCAAAATACAAAATAATATTGCAATATTGGTTGTATAACTTATAAATTATGGCTACTGAAACAGATTCAAAAACTTTACAGTTTACAATCGTTTTGTATTTTGTATGATATTGTGTTGCGTTGTTTGTGGATTTGCTACTTTACTAACATTATAAACATGAATGCTTTACATAATGATAGGTAAATAAACGATAAAGGAAATTTGGTTACATAATTAACCTACCACTATTCACGAGTGACGTCCTGCCGTTTAGGTTTTTACTCCAATTTTTTGAATTGGCTTTTCAGCAACATTATTTTTTTAACGAGCTACACGGCAATTGAAATTTCTTCTAAATATTTGAGACCGCTCCATCTGAAAAATCTCCCGCGGCATTTGTCACATGTGTGTCGATACGGCTCATTAACATGTACGAACACATTGAGAACCAATTTGTACGTGTACGGAAAAAAATTCCCAAATAATTAGTAAAGATAAACAACGCTAATGATGGGAAAGTAATCCACGTTTCTGTTCATCTAATCCCTAATGAATTTATGTCACGAATATGCGTAGCCGCCGTTATCTAACCCTAAATGCATAATAAAACCGCATCAAGTGGTGGTTTTGGTTTTTTATCCGCTTCGTGCGAAGGAATCCCTGCCATGACAAATTTTATGGTGTCCAGAATTTATAGAGTTGCTTATTTATAACCGATCGGATGAGTAGAATCTATTGTTTACTGGAGGGGTTGATTGTAATGGGGTAACTAACGGGTTAGAATTATTTATTGCTTGTTTTGAACGCTTTGGGAATCTTCAAACGGATTTATGGCGTGTTTTTGCAAGCGAATATTTGTCTTAGTAAGACTAAAAAAAGTAAGGAAGAGATTTAATATTAAAACCTCATTTAAAACAAGAAATATACCAAAATCAATTACATCAAAAACAAAAAAAACAGCACAAAATATAAAAAGATATATAAAATTACATTAAAAAGATATATAAAATTCTATATTGGGCAAATCTCTAGATCTCTAAATGTTCGAATAAATGATCACAACAATTACATGAAAACGCCACTTAAAAAAAATCAAAATTTGGTCATAAAATATAATAGGTGTATTATACAAAGAACAACACAACACGACACGAAAACTAAGAAAATCTGCTTTAATTTTTTAAAATGAAAACGATTGCATTGCTACTACGTCCTTAGAATTCAGTCGTTCCTGGTTGCCGATAAAAAAGAAATTACTAATTTCTCAATTTGAAATAAACTTTTTTATTATATAATCTATAGAATCTCCTGTACTACCCTGTATATTGTCAAATTAAATTCGCCTAGTTACGTCATATGTCACATATATTGTTAAACATTTTAATTTTAAATTATACAAATGTGCATTTTTTTCTTATATTGTCTTTATTGCCATTGTCAACGAGGTCTCCTATACCCCGAAACTTATAAATTTACAGAATTTTCAAGTATTGTGGCCTTATTCCCAATAAGTTCATAAACATTAAATAATACTTAAGACAAGAATGGCGTATACCAACACTGGAAAAATCGACAATACCATAAAATATGCACTAAAACGACATGAGGCCAAAAGTAAAAAAAATAATTTCAAAAAGTGGTAGAAATAGATTGAGGGTCCTGAGTGGACTATTGTTCACATTCCAAAAAGGAATAAAAAATTATTATCTTTTAAAAATTAATTACTTTGTTGTAATAAAAACTCCAACGTTATTTTTCATCAAAATTATAGTTTACGAAGTTTAATTGAGCTCAAGAACTTTGGAAAAATTTTGCAAAACGTGTTGTATTAACCATGATTTTCCTGTTTTGAAAGTTCATAAAATGGATTTCAATTTGTCTATTTGTGTTTATCAAAATGGTTTAAACGCGTAAATTTACGCTTGACAGACAAGACAATTGAAGCGAAGTCCCTCATTTTATGCAATTATCACAAGCATTTTCTACAAATTTTAAGGCATTAAGGTATACAAAGTGAAGTAAAAGCTTGCAAAACATCTTTGACACATCTCAGCCGACTGGTAATACGGTGCATTTTGCAAAGTAACTCTCTAAATTATTAACCGACTTTCGTTCAATTAATCTTAATGTCATATGCTATCATTTTGTCGAAAATTAACGCACCAGATTTCATTAAGACAAATAGATTTTTTTTTTAAAATACACTTACCCAAAGAAATCCAAATTTTTATGAGTTTTTATTATTTGAATAATTTACTTCTTCGAATTTGTTCTTAAAATCCTGTCAGTTATAACTCATAAACCATTACTTGCCAGATAGCTCTGTCAGCTGGCGTCAAGAAACCTGAATCCATTAACTGGGTTTAAATGTTTAAAATTCTATACTTCACTTTGACGTTAATTGTATTTTCGACTTTTGGCTATTTGTTTAGACTTTTTTTCTTTCCAGTTGTGATTGTTCTTGTTTGACCCCCCAAGTATTGCCTTTGTTTTTCCCACATCATCGAATTTTATAAGATTTTCAGCCAAATTTGACATTTCTTGATTTCTACAAGCTGCTTTTCTTTTTATATTTGCTCTTTCTCATTTACTTCCTGTTTTCGTTTACCTAGTTATTTGAATTATTGGCTTTTGTCTAACTTAGAACAACATAGGTAATTCTGTTTCAGGTAGATTTTGGATTGTGTATTTTCTTTTATAATATTATTTAGAAGCCTTTTTAATATTTTTTTTCTATCTGTTATTTAGTTGACTATTTTCTTTGTTCCTGTGGCTCTCCTGGAAATATGTTTCCTTTTTCTTTTCTAAACGGCTAATCTCATCGGATTCGTTTTTTCACAATCTGTCATTTCGTTGTTCATTTACTTTGTTCCTGTGGCTCTCCTGGAAATATGTTTCCTTTTTCTTTTCTAAACGGCTAATCTCATTGGATTCGTTTTTTCGCAATCTGTTATTTCGTTGACCATTTTCTTTGTTCCTGTGGCTCTCCGGAAAATGTTTCCTTTTTCTTTTCTAAACGGCTAATCTCATCGGATTCGTTTTTTCACAATCTGTCATTTCGTTGGCCATTTTCTTTGTTCCTGTGGCTCTCCTGGAAATATGTTTCCTTTTTCTTTTCTAAACTGCTAATCTCATTGGATTCGTTTTTTCGCAATCTGTCATTTCGTTGACCATTTTCTTTGTTCCTGTGGCTCTCCGGAAAATGTTTCATTTTTCTTTTCTAAACGGCTAATCTCATCGGATTCGTTTTTTCACAATCTGTCATTTCGTTGTTCATTTTCTTTGTTCCTGTGGCTCTCCGGAAAATGTTTCCTTTTTCTTTTCTAAACGGCTAATCTCATTGGATTCGTTTTTTCGCAATCTGTCATTTCGTTGACCATTTTCTTTGTTCCTGTGGCTCTCCTGGAAATGTTTTTTTTTTGTTTTCTAAACGGCTAATCTCATTGGATTCGTTTTTTCGCAATCTGTCATTTCGTTGACCATTTTCTTTGTTCCTGTGGCTTTCCTGGAAATATGTTTCCTTTTTTCTTTTCTAAACCGCTAATCTCATTGGATTCGTTTTTTCACAATCTGTTATTTCGTTGTTCATTTTCTTTGTTCCTGTGGCTCTCCTGGAAATAGGTTTCCTTTTTCTTTTCTAAACGGCTAATCTCATTGGATTCGTTTTTTCGCAATCTGTCATTTCGTTGACCATTTTCTTTGTTCCTGTGGCTCTACGGAAAATGTTTCCTTTTTCTTTTCTAAACGGCTAATCTCATCGGATTCATTTTTTCACAATCTGTCATTTCGTTGTTCATTTTCTTTGTTCCTGTGGCTCTCCGGAAAATGTTTCCTTTTTCTTTTCTAAACGGCTAATCTCATCGGATACGTTTTTTCACAATCTGTCATTTCGTTGACCATTTTCTTTGTTCCTGTAGCTCTCCTGGAAATATGTTTCCTTTTTCTTTTCTAAACGGCTAATCTCATCGGATTCGTTTTTTCGCAACTGTCATTTCGTTGACCATTTTCTTTCTTCCTGTGGCTCTCTTGGAAATATGTTAAATTTTTCTTTCCTAAACGGCTAATCTTAGCGGATTAGTCTTGTCTGTGGCTTCTCTTACATCTAATCTATTTTTACTTAGTTTATTCTTCTTGGCTTGTGAAATGAACTAGTGAAATACCATTAAGTAATCGGCACTATTTTAGTAAAAACATTCACGTTTACTTCTAACTCAATATTGTCTATTCAAATCCAGGGTGGATACAGTATAATGATATTTTTGATATATGTAGACAAAAATTATGAACTATATACACTTCGTATCAAATTTATATATTACACCCTTGGATTCGTAAACACGTCGCCCAGTATTTGTTTTGGAGTTGCTTGATGTTATGGATGTCTCAAGGCATATAAGATTAATTAACACTTACTGTTGTTCTAAGTTTTTATCTTCACAGGGAAGTGATAATTTTTGTCAGTTTCGTTGTAAAATGAAAGAGCTACAAATTGATCTCCTTAAACTCGTCTAGTCTGTAGAACTAAGTAAACAAACAAAACTGACGATATTTCATTTGTTTCAGGGATGGGAAATACTGGTTCTTAGCAAACTAAAATGGAACGTCTCCACCATTACCGGATTTGACTACATCGACCACGTAATCGAAAGGTGCTCGTGGGGACACGAAAACAACCTTCTCAGGCAGCACGCCCATACTCTAGTATCTATATGTTACACAGGTAGGTGCTTTTTCTTTTAGCTTTTGCTAAAGTTGCAGTTTTATTTACATTATCTACGTTGCGTTAGTATATATCGCGTGATAATCACGAATCTGGTGGAAACCACAAAATGCTTTATCCCACGCGATTGTAAAAACAACAGCGGTTTGGTTCGAAGGCTTCTGTGTGACATAATTAGCGTTTTTCGACATTCTATCATAATTAAGAATCGACACGAATTCGAGTCTAGATAAATAAATTTCACACCATTGACAGATGTGTCGCAATGCAATATGTGTGTCCACCGTGTCGTCGAACACCCTCTATAAATATGTGGGGTTTCGATAAACTTGTTCCTATGTACAACAGCTGCGGCGTTTGGTGTTACATTCGTATTAGTTTATTATTAAAGATGTCATTGCTGCGAGATTCTTCCAAAGTGGGTGTATTAATAATTTTCAACTAATCTGTTCTAATGTAAATATGATTTTCGAAGTATTTTTTAATCTTTTAATTATATTTTCATGAGTTGGGTAAAAATAACGAAGATTTTGTTTCATTTTTGTGCCGTGTATATATGAGCTGTGTTCAAAAAACAATTTAATTTTTATTATGTATAGGTACTAGTGATGTGCCGGATATCCGTATCCGTATCCGCGGATATCCTAGGGAGAATAAAAATCCGTATCCGTATCCGTTAGTTTTTGACGGATCTTTTACCTTATTAATTTTTAATTCATAGATACAATTTTATATATAGGTGATTAGGTAACAATGAGAAACTGTTAAATTCCATTCAGATTATTTTTAATTTTTTTAAATCATATTTGGCACCCTTATATTGCAAACATTTATCGTATTGAAGTGAGTACCATACCGTTAGTACATAACTCAAAGATAGTAAATCAACTATCTTTATGAGATCTATCACACATCTTGGTAATAACCTTATTAAAACGATGAAATATTTAAACATTTGTTATAGGAACTTTATATAAAATTTTATTTAAAATATCTTTATGGGATAAGTTGGGTTAAGCTTAATAAAATAATAAAATATTTAAGTATTATACAGGGTTAGTTTTTTTTTGATGATCAGTATAGGGATCTCGGAAACTAGCGGAGATAGAGCAATGGTTAAATTGGGAAAGATTTGCAGTTTTACTGGCCCAATTTAATGACACTTTCGGATTTTTTTAAAAAGTCATGGCTTACTAGATATTTTGAAAAAACGAAATTCTGTCGATTTAGTCAAATCCCTCTAGCTCCTTTGTTTTTGTTTTTATAAAAAAAACTGTAAATATCAAAACTGAAGGGAATTGTATCTCGAAAAATCGGACATATTTAGAGCTTTTCAACGATATAATATTTCATAAAAATAACGGAGCTTTTCTCTCTTATTTTCACTTTTAACGTAGTTAGCCATGAAATAGATTGATTTATTAATAACTATTCCAAAAAACATTTTTTTATTGGGTATATCAGATATAACGAAAAAACTAAATAAGTAGGTACTTACTAAAAACTTAAGCAATTAAAGTACATAATAATGGTTACAATTTATGTTCGAAAGTCCACCATTGTTAGTAACTTTTATCCATAACAGATTGTCTCTTTCCAAAGGTTTGTGCGGATCTTGGGACCAAATATCCGTATTCAGATCCATATCCGCGGATATACAATTTTAATGATCCAGGACATCACTAATAAGCACTGATAATAAAACTATAACAAGACCGTGTGAAATATTTTTTCAAAATTTTAGTGGTAGCGTAGATAGTCTGTCTTTACATCTCTGTCTATCTGCATGTTTCGGACACTGTCTGCTTTTCTGAACACTCATTACTCGAAAACTACTACCATTTTGATAAAATCTAGTAAGGAGGTATTTTAGTAACTGTGTTAATATACAGGGTGTGAATGAATAAGTGCGAAAAATTTCAAGATGTTCCTCAAGTGTTGAAATCTTCAGATTTTTTCATGGAAACGATTATGAAAATCTACAGGGTAGTACTTTTTCTGGGGTCCCCTACAACTTTTTTTCAGTACGCTCCTGGTAAATGACAAAAATTCTATATGAATCTCTTTTGAATTAGCAATCTTTTTTATTTCTTGCGTTTTTTTCGTATCTGGCACCGTTTTTGTGTAAAAAAGTGATCAGTTTCATGTGTCCCGTAGAAACAAACAATGCTTCTGTATTATTTATTTTTCTAGTAGGCTCCTGTCATATTAATTCCTCTTATTGACAACTCTAACTTAATTGTTGTTAATTTACTGTCATTGATTTTTACTGACACATAGTGATAGTTGTGCGTGATTTCTAGCGAATTTTCACCAATATGGCGGTTTATTCAAGGGCGGAGATGGTTGACATACATTCCGTCTACGGTCTCTCTAATGGTAATTCCTTGGAAACGTCAAGAAGATATCCTGCAATGTATCCTCAAGGTGTAGCCCCTCATCACATTTTGTTTCAACGACTAAAAGAAACAGGTAGTTTCAAACCTAGAAGACATGACTGTGGTCGCCACCGGAATATTAGAACACTAGAATTAGAAGAAGCTATACTTAATTTAATTGACGAGCAACCCGATACCAGCACTAGGAAAATCACTTTACAGCTACATGTTGATCGTATGACGGTATTTGCCATTTTAAAGGAACAGCTGTTATATCCAGATCATATAAAACTAGTCCGGGCATTGTTACCTTGTGATTTTCCTAACCGTCCCCCATTTTCCTTTTAACTTTTAGATATGATTAGACAACAACGGACGAAGTAAGTTTTTCAAAGGAAGCAATTGTTAATAACCACCACAACCACATATGGACGGAAGAAAATCCTCATGCTATCGTTGAAGCTTATCACCAGGAACGATTTTCTTTAAACTTGTGGATTGGAACTATTGGAGATCACCTAATTGGCCCACATTTCCTTCCACCTATATTAAATGGAGATACATACACTCAGTTTCTAATCGAAGAGCTGCCGGTTCTACTTGATCCGATTTTTTTAGGTGTCAGACCGAGAATGTGGTCCATGCACAATGGCGCTCCTGTATGAGAGCAAGTCAATATTTGAACGAAACATATCCAGATCGCTGGATATGTCGAGGTTTTGGCCAGCTCGTTCACCTGATTTAAATTCGATAGACTTTAGTGGAACTTCTGTTCAAGATTTAGAAGACTTAAGAAATCGCATTGTAGTTTCTTGTAGAGTTATTCAAGATTCTCCTGGGTTTTTCCATCGAATATGCAGATCTATGTGTCGATGTATAGACTCCTGTGTAATGGATGCCAAGTAGCCATTATGAACGCCTAATTAAATCTCTTCGTTTTCAAAGTTAGGTAAACTTGTTTTTTAATGATTGTGAAATAAAAATAGCATATTGCATTACAGAAGGATAGTTTTTTTTACGGTGCACATAAAATTGATCATCTTTTCACTTACAATTGTTGTCAATTGCCAGGGGCGTACTGAAAAAAGTCGTAGGGGCAGAAAGTACAGGTGACCCCCAGAAAAAGTACCACCTTGTAGATTTTCATGACCGTTTCTGTGGACATATGTTCGCCGGAACTTTTCTTCATCGTAAAATTCCTGAAGGAAGTATATCTTTCACACTTATAGGTACATTAAGAACTAAATTGCACCATTAGTAAGAATGACACAAAGAACAACAGAGAAAGTGAGATAACGAGAGCGGGAAGTATATCATTTCGTCAGAATCTTTCGCTTCCATCGTTCAGTCTCAAATTATTACCTCCCTTTTTTAAATATTTTGAGTGGCAGTTCATTTCAAGCCAGTGAAAACAAAATTTCATATGACCTTGAAACACTTAATAAATTTATAATCAGTTTTATGTATTCACAGAGATTATTGTAAAACATTTGAATAGATACCACAACTACCTCAGCGAAGATATTTTCTACAGATCATTTTGTTGTAAAATAAGTTCGAAACACATGTTTGTGATTATTAACTTGTTTTTATTTCGTCTGAAGCAGCGTTCGTGATTGGAAATCGCGACCGGTGCACGCGAGTACCGCTGGCCAAAACAAAGACGAGTCCTTTTAAAAATGGCGGACGAATTTAAAGAGCGAAAGGATGCACATGTGCATCACCATCATCACCAACAACAACATCGTAATCGCGATTGCACCTGGATCAGCAGAGCAAATCGACACCGTATGCTTCTCGACCGATTACACTATAAATAAAGAGGTTGAAAGAAGAAAAAAAACGCGAAGCATCTGCTGCTGTGGTCCCTGCAACAAATAATGATAATATAAAAATATGCCGGAGTCGTATGTGCCACGGCACCCGGTGGTTAGCAGGAGTCGGCCCGCCGACCGGTTCTCGACTTGCAGTTGTAACAGGATTTCTATGCTCCTGCTTCTATCGGAATTATAGGGTCGAAGCGATCTAATGGCAAATAGTGCTGGTTGCGTTAAGGGCTCGATTCAGAAATTCGAGGGGGCAATGTGGAATAATTTGGAATTTAGTTTTATGAATGATCCAAGCAAGGTGGTGGTGAGTTTAATGGGGTGTAACGTGGCATTACGGCGCACGTGGCGTATGACTCGTAGTTAGTTGAAAGAATAGAGAACATATTTGAAACTATAGTTGATTGAATAGAATGTGGTTGTATGGAAAACCTACTGAGAGGTAGCAACTAAAGCAGCTTAAACTATAGTTGATTGAATAGAATATGCAAAAAATATTTTTTTCTGCAACAATTATACAGGGTGAGTTTTTTTTGATGTTCGGGATCTCGGAAACTAGCGGAGATAGAGCAATGGTTAAATTGGAAAAGATTTGCAGTTTTACTGGCCCAATTTAATGACACTTTCGGATTTTTGTAAAAAGTCATGGCTTACTTGAAATTTTTAAAAAACGAAATTGTGTCGATTTAGTCAAATCCCTCTAACTCCTTTGTTTTGATTTTATAAAAAAAGTGTAATTATCAAAATTGAACAGCTCTCGTTTTCGAGATATGACACAAACTTATCTTTTTTTTTGAATGGAAGTTGGCTATGACCTCAAAAAATCGGACATTTTAAGCGCTTTTCAACGATATAATACTCGATACAGTTATTCATAAAAATAACGGAGTTATGGATGCTTTTAACTTTTAACGTAGGTAGCCATGAAATAGATTGATTTATTAATAACTATTATAAAAATCATTGAACGATATTTTTATTAGATATATCAGATATAACGAAAACTCTAAATAAGTAGGTACTTACTAAAAAGTTAACAAATTAAAGTACATAATAATGGTTACAATTTATGTTAGAAAAGTCCCCATTGTTATTTAGACAAAAGTTGACATTACCGCTTTCCTCACAGACCGCCTATCAATTTCTTCAATTGCTTGTAATACCGCCTCCCTTAGGTCACCAACTGTCTCATACTTTCTTTTGTATACTTTTTTAGCGCACCCCATATACCGATTTGAGTTAAGTGAGTAACTGGTAATTTTTACTGTAATGTTGATAGTTTAGACTCAATTTTGATTATTTAACAGAATTCTGTTCAGCACTATTTTGACTTTTTAAATGAAAGAATTTTAAACGAATTCCAAATAATCTGGACGCAATACAAAAGCACATTACTTGTTTACATTGTTAAGTGCGAATTGAACTCGCTTTCTAATCTTCCTGTATAATCTAGCCAAATTGATATATATATATATATATATATATACAGGGTGAGTTTTTTTTTGATTATCAGTATGGGGATCTCGGAAACTATCGGAGATGGAGCAATGGTTAAATTGGGAAAGATTTGCAGTTTTACTGGCCCAATTTAATGACACTTTCGGATTTTCGTAAAATGTAATGGCTTACTAGATATTTTGAAAAAACGAAATTCTGTCGATTTAGTCAAATCCCTCTAGCTCCTTTGTTTTTGATTTTATAAAAAAAGTGTATATATCAAAATTGAAGAGAATTGTATCCCGAATATGATTGTCATGTCCTCGTTTGCGTGACAGCTCTCGTTTTCGAGATATGACACAAACTTATCTTTTTTGGAATGGAAACCATAGATGGCGAAGCACTCAAAAAATCGGACATTTTTAGAGCTTTTCAACGATATAATACTCGATATTATTCATAAAAATAACGGAGTGATGGATGCTTTTCTCTCTTATTTTCACTCTTAACGTAGTTAGCCATGAAATAGATTGATTTATTAATAACTATTCCAAAAAAACATTGAACGATTTTTTATTAGTTATATCAGATATAACGAAAAACTAAATAAGTAGGTACTTACTAAAAACTTAAGAAATTAAAGTACATAATAATGGTTACAATTTATGTTCGAAAAGTCCATTATTGATATTTAGACAAAAATTGCATCTTTTTAAGATTGACATTATCGCTTTCCTCACAGACCGCCTATCAATTGCTTGTAATACCGCCTCCCTTAGGTCACCAACTGTCTCATACTTTTGTTTTGTATACTTTGTTGTTTAGCACACCCCATAAATAGAAGTCTATAACTGCCAAATCGGGAGACCGGGGTGGCCATTCCCGTGGGTCATTTCTTCCTATCCAAGAGTTTGGATAGATATTATATTAAGTGTTGTCTTACTAATAACGAGTTATGAGCAGGTGCTCCATCATGTTGGAACCACTCAGTTTCTAAACGAGTTCTCAATTCAAATTATGCAAAATGTCTTGAAAAGTGTATTGCAAGAAATGCAAGTAGCGCTCGCCAGTAAGTGATTCGTCATAGATAAAAGGCCCCAGAATAGTAGACCCTATGATACCACACCAAACATTAAAACCAAATTTTATCTGGGGTCGTCTTTGTTCTACATGGAAAGGGTTTTCTTTAGCCCAGATATGCTAATTGTGTCTATTGAACATACCGCAGTTAGTAACTCTAGTTTCATCTGACTATAACATCTTTAATGGAAACTGTGGATTGTCAAGGCACATGTCTCTAAACCATGTACAAAACAAAATACGTCAATGTTCGTCACCAGCATGCAAAGTTTGAGAAACCGAAAGTTTGTACGGGTGGAACTTGTGCGCTTTCAGTACCTTAACTACAGTTCGTTGAGATGTGCCAGCTTCTGCCGCAATCTCACGAGTTGATGTAGATGGATTTTGATTTACCATTGCCAAAACATTTATTTGTGCTGTTTCGTTAATTTGATTACGTTCCTTTGGTGGTTTAGTAAAAGATCCATATCTGCTTAAACTATCGTAAAGCCTCTTAAATGTACATAGAGCAGGTTGACGACGATTAAAATATCTATGAAAGTATTCCTCAGCTGCACGAACAGAATTTTTATTGCATATTCCATTTTATCACGAAAACTTGTCAATATCGACTGTCAGTTCACCACTACTAATGGAATTACTCTCAAATGAGGAAACGTCAATGTGAAAACAATCTTTTTCATGGCTACCTATGTTAAAAGTGAAAATAAGAGTGAAAAGCATCCATAACTCCGTTATTTTTATGAATAACTATATCGAGTATTATATCGTTGAAAAGCTCTAAAAATGTCCGATTTTTTGAGCTCATAGCCAACTATGGTTTCCATTCAAAATAAGATAAGTTTGTGTCACATCTCGAAAACGAGAGCTGTCACGCAAAACGAGGACCTGACAATCATATTCGAAATACAATTCCCTTCAATTTTGATATTTACACTTTTTTTATAAAATCAAAAACAAAGGAGCTAGAGGGATTTGAATAAATCGACAGAATTTGGTTTTTTCAAAATATCTAGTAAGGCATTACTTTTTACAAAAATCCGAAATTGTCACTAATTGGGCCAGTAAAACTGCAAATCTTTCCCAATTTGTTTATCCACACTATATAATTATTGTTCTACTCCACGCTATATTTCAAGAACCTTGTTTAGTTAGGGAACTACTTATGGGCCATCCTATATAACATTTTTTTCACCACCCTGTATACTTAGAATTCTAGTCTACCCTATATTACATCTATCCGGTATATGAAAAACGAGGATTTTATAATATTGTTTAAACCAACATAGTTTTTTATCCACTCTGTGTAAATATAATTCTATTTCACCCACATTGTACATGCAACTACTTATGACCCTAACAATATAAATTTTGATATCCGCCCTGTACAAATATAATTCAACTCCACCCGTTTTTCAACCACCTGGTATATACAACAGTTTATGGTCCACTCAATATATCTTTTTTGAATCACCTCGTATAACTTCCCCCTTATTTCAACCACATTGTATATATGCAACTACTTATGGGCCACCTAATATACCTTTTTTTTCAATTTTTTTTATATCCATTTAATTCTACCTATCCTATATATGGAACACCCTGTAAAATTACACTTGATATATCAGTTGGATTTTTTTTAAAATCGAAACATGTTACATTGGCATATTCCGAATTTTGAATAAAAGCTAAGGTGATGCATGTATCTAAAATTTGGTACATGCGGTGGAACCAATTGACTAATTGTGTAAGTGTTACCGAACATGGTAGTAGATTTTTCCTTATATCTTCCGTTTCTGTCAATGTAGGGAGATAAAATGTATACCAGATTTTAAGTCAAACTATAAGCTTTGCAACAAAAAAAGATTCAGCAAAATCAATTCAGTAGTTCTTACGTGATGAGGTAACAAACAAACAAACAAACAGACAACTACAATTTTATAATAGTATATAGATAACAGAAATTGTTTAATTTTATAAAGCTATTTATATTTCTATGCAAAATATATGCATATCTCTTTTATAGAACATAATATTTTTCGTTTAAAATATTCAATTGAATTATTTTTTACTTTTCAGTGTTACTATTTTTATTATGTCTTGAAATCGATATTTTTTAAACACGATTTATATACTATGTAAAGATGTTTAATAGTATCCGGTATTGGCGCAAACATAATGTTATACGGTAAACCGTTGTTTGTGATATTTCTCTAATAAACGATTTCCATCTGTCATATGTATTGTTTTGTTCACTGTATCAACACACTTCATTCACGCTATCGCAAATGTCACTTCACGCCGTAAATTTACTTAAATCAATTGGCAACAATGACAGCTCAAGACGTACGTTCTCATTGTTCCCTATCGTAAAGGTGCGCTGGCGATTATCTAAGGTAAACAGTCAATTCCCGAGATAATACGCAAGGGGGTGGTGTACATATATATCAGTGACATCTTTCACCGTTTCGCACACAGATGCTCTCCTTCGTTAGTCGTGTGCTCGTTGACGTTTTCTTCATCTGTCGTGGTCGTGGAGCTTTAAGGGTCATCTCCCAGCTCCATTGTTCCGATCGGCAAAGACGTTCATCTCGACCAGACGAGACGGTATTGTTCTCGGATTCCTCTGCATCCCCTAAAGATACTCGTGCGCTAGCGAATGCGTTATTATCGGCCAGGTGTGTCCTCGTCGTCGTCGTACAAGGAAACCCCGTCGAAAATGCTCGCACATTGTACGTACCGAGAATAATGACCTACACCACCGGCAAAAAGTCTTCGAAAAATGCATATGTAGGTCTTTGATCGTGCATTAAGGGATCGCAAGACGCCTAATCGGAGAGGGTGCCCTTAAAGGTAGAAAAAAAAACTTAGGGTGGCTTACTTTCTCTGCACACCCCTCCGGGTCAGACTTTATTGAAATGTTGAATTGTGAGACGCTGGCATTGTTGGGAAAAAGGGACGGGATAGGTTTCCTTTTCTCGCGTCCGAAGGGTGGTTACGTAAACTTTAGCGAGTATTATTCGTTGTTACTTACCTCGAACCCTCTGAAAATATTGAGGAAAAAAAACGGTTCTTCTCTTCTACAGAGTTCATCGATTTGTACCGTTTTTACTAGTAACTACTTGCATTTGTCTATTGTTCTTGCACGTTTTAAGGATGTTTCAAGAACTGAGTATATTTCGTATTTTACCTTGAATGTGTTATAGGAATAATGTCAAAAAGCTTTTCACCAAGAGTCTGAATTAAGTGTATCTAATATTAATTCTAATCTTATTTGATTTAAAATTTATTTAACTAAAAAAATGTTTAATACATTACGTTTCTAATAAAAATAAATATTTTCTAATAACGCCATAAATTCCCAACCTCAGATAGAATGTCCCGAAAACGTGGCATTTTAATTTTTCCTTCATAAATAATTAGTACCTGGGTGATCGAGCTTCGCTCGTAAAGGTTTCATAAACATGTGGGTACATATATCCAAATTATCAGACATTTACTGTGTAAACTATTTTTTTCCCAAGATGAAACCAATCAGGTTACTTTCCGTTTTCTGACGTTTATCGCATCACTCCTTCTACTAATTCCACTTAATAATATATTTCAACCACCCTGTATATTCAGCTACTTATAAACTTCCCATTACATTTTTTTTAACCACCCTATATAACTGTATTTCCACTCCACCCTATATTCCAACCAACCTATATATGCGACTGCTTATAGGCTACCCTATAAACACTTTTTGTTGCTAACGTTTCTTTACCATCGTTTGTAACTATAATTCTACTCCGCCCAATATTTCAACCCTCGTATATATGCAACTGTTTGTGGGCTACCTAATAAAAATTCTTTCTTTAGCCACCCCGTATAATTATAATTCCAGTCCACACTCTATTGCAACCATCCTATATCTGCAACTGTTTATGGGCTATCAAATTTAACATTTTTGTTGTAACACTTTTTTAATCACGCTATATTAGTATAATTCTACACCGTCATATATTTGAACCATCTTCTATATGCATATGCTTATAGCCACCCAATACAACTTTTTTTTAACCACCCTATATAATTCCACTCTTGCTTATATTCCACCTATCCTAGATAAGCAGCTGCTTATTAGCCAGCCTATAAACACTTTGTTTCTAATATTTTTTTCAACCCCCTCTGTAACTGTAATCCTATTCCGCCCTATATCTGGACCATCATATATATGCAACTCGTTGTAGGCTACCCTATGATCATTTATTTTTCTAACATTTCCCTGTATAACTATGGTTCAAGCCACCCTGTATTGCAACCATCCAACAGTTTATGGGCTACCAAGTGAAACCTTTTTTGAACATTTTTTTACTGACGCTGTATATCTATAATTCTACTCTTCCATATATTTCAACCATCCTGAATATGCTTATAACCACCCAATAAAGAATTTAGTTTCGATCATATTTTGAATTACCCTGTATAAATATAATTTTACAGCGCCTTCTGTTATCTGAATTGTCCAACTGAGTATTTTGCCAGCACACATTTTTAAGTAAAAATAAATCTTCAACAATTTACACTGAACGCTTTTCAAGAATTTCATTTTTGATTACTTAAGTTTTTCAAAAACTGGTTTAGAATTTGTAAGATTTTCGTTTTTTATTGGATAATAAATTGTTATTTTATGCTGCTCTTATGTTTACTGTTGAGAGGGAATAACATCATTTGGGGTCCAAATCAGTCAAAACAATTAAGGCTTCTACGCGCGATACTTATCTGGCAGCTCAACCCAAAGACATAAGTAGCCTTATTGGCGCCCAACGTGGAGGACCTCTAACACATCCTTACCATTCTTGTGAAAATACTGAAATTACTCTGTCATGTTTATATCCCAAATTCTTAATGTACTAAGTACTGGAAATACTGTAGAACCTTTAGTGTGTCACAGATGTGGAAATACTTTGGTTTTCAAACACCAAACTTTTAATTTTTTATATTTAACAGCTGAATTAACATCTTTATGGGGTAAACCAAAACTGTTTTGTTTAAAAGAAAATCTCTTAATATATATCTGATCTGGTAAATTTTCATGTTGGGGAGCATGATTTTAACTGCCTTTATCAAAAAAGTCTGATAGTGATTTTGGCTAACGAATGCCGGGCTAGAAGAACATACTGAGGAAGAGTTCCAGCTTGCTGAAATTATACTTAGGTCTTATTAAGTAGAAAATTACCATACCTATCTAGTTGATTTTTGGTATCTTCAGTAATTAGCCGATAGATATAATGTTCCAACATTTCTAAACATACTTCACCATTTATTTTTTTTACTTGTTCTTCTAAAAGGTGTGTCTGTGGATAGTATTCAGAGGATACTGGGTATGAACTTCTAATTTTAGCTGTTATTTGTTCACAAAACTAAAGTATCTTGTTAAAATTGTGGTAATTTATGACACAAAACCCAAGAAAATTCCAATTGTGTCAAAATAACTTTAATTTGAGGGATTCACTTAAAACTCTTAGCTGATTATGTTTTACATTTGCAGTCTGTGTAAATTTAGCAATAAATTACAAACTCACTGAACCAGTTTATCATGGGAACACATTGATTTTAGATTAAAATGGGAGGTAAATGTGCAATTAGGAAAAGAAACATGATAAAAAAAGATCTACAAAACTACTATGATATTTAAATGCAAAAAGATAAAAGTCAAACGCTGAAATATTTCCAGGTATCCGACTTGGGAATAAATGAACACCCTTTAATTAATTAGTAAATTTGGCTTTATTTCAATATTTGGCAGACGTGTTTTTTTATCATTTGTTTTTTTTTTTAAATTGCCTAATGACTCATTTTAAACCGCCAAGACTTATTGTTATGCGCCTTGTAAAATTTATAGACCAAGTCCCAGTCACGACACCGACGAGGAATGCTTGCGAGAGGGTATCGATAAGGAGATGAAGGTGTAGCTAGCGATATGATTCCAAGAAAATAATCGTAACTGTAAATTCTTCTCGTCGTTGGTCGTCTGAATTGAGTTGAATGGTGGTTCGGGTGTTATTTACTCAAAGACTGGTTAGAATCTTTGAAATATACGTGAGCTTTGCGACTTTCTTGTAGCTACTTTACCTAATCGGAGGCACCGTTTCGGTCTTAAACAATGCTGAGACCAAGGAATTCGTCATGTTAAACGGTTTGCCGGCCGGATACGTATACCTAATCATAATATCACATTTCAAAAAGTCGTTGAAAGTTATTTTGAATGAAATTGTTTTGAGTTCGTTAAAGTGTCAACCAATATTTTTTTTTCTAACCGTCACATATCGTCTCCAATTTCCAATTGTGCTTCTAGATCGGACCATCGGAATTTACATAAAACGCGAATATAGATATATCTGTATTATATTGTCAAACTCAAAATACAATTTAAGTATTCACAAAACATGAAATACTTCAAATATCACTCCTGTCAATTCCCCATTTCTTCTACTAAACTCTACTTCATCTGCCCGTCTCTTTTCCACTGACCCATTTATATATATATATATATATATATATATATATATAACATCCCAGATTTTACGAGAGAACTATGGAAAATTGCTTTTATTCCTGTGTTTTTGTATTATATCCAATATTTGTGAAATTCTGATTGATTCCAACAATCCAGTGTCGCGTTCATTACATATTAGTCTACATGAAATAAATAGGTTAGCATGTTTTAACTGAATTGTGTCCATGTGTCTCCGCATTTCACTTCAAACGAACAGAATCAATAGTTTGGAGATTCCCTGAAATTTATTTCATCTCACAATGTTTCGATTGCATTGGATATGCTATCGTCATGAATTGAATATTGGGAAATACACTCGACACTCTCTGTGTGAATCCCGGAACATAGATAATCCTCCGGATACATTCGAAGACCAGACCCAGAATCCCCACCACCCTCAAAACGCAATCTGGATTGTCAGACTAGTCAGTTGCCACCCTATGCAGCGTTCTCCTCTTCGGTGGTTGAAATGGCCTTGGTGTTTGTTGTTGGTTTTAGCTTACTCGTAGTCTTTTGGGTGATTCAATTTTGTTTCTGATTAGTGTATTCCAATTAAGTGATGCTCACTGCGCCACTTTATGCCATATGTACTTCAATCATTGCCAATACTGTTGTCGTTGGAATTTTTGAATGCCCACTCTATAACTTTATTTTGTAACATTGCTACTTGTGGATTTGAACTTGGTTCCAGTTAATGTGGTGTTATTGTAGAGATATCACCTATTATCGATAGCCGGTCTAAAGCTATCAAAACATTAACAGATCAACCAAATTGAAGACATTATATATTATTTTATATTCTTAGTTAATGCTTTAGAAGTAGTTGATATAGTTGCATCATGTATCTTCGCCGTATCTTTTATTACTTTTAATAGTTTGCAAACAAGATCTAAATAACACTACATGCAAGAACATTCGTCATATATTCGTCGAGACATCTTATCTTCTTTTGAGGTTAACAGTACATTTTATTATCTTACTTTGGATGTCACAACCTCGATAAGGGCCCTGAATACCGGTAAATCCCCGAATAATAAATACGATAATGTCTAACATATATATTTTTCATCTGTCTACCTAGATGTAAGGAATGTTTGCAGAAGAGAAAACTATTAACCTGTAGAGCACTACTCAAGAACCTTCATAATGGTTTGGGAGGTAAATAATTTTTGCAGAAATAGAAACATACTAAACTGTAGAGTATAGTTCATCAGACAGAAAGATTTGTGAATAAAGTATAAACACCAATTTCTTAAAATTTTGGAAGTATGATTTGTTATTAAATTGGGAAATATACTGTTTCCAATCGCAACCTATAAATATTATCGACTTTTATAATATTATGCAGGTTTTGAGATGACTCATAAAATACATTCGCTACAAGGATGAGTTAATCTGATCATTTATCAAAATTTCGGGTTGAAAATTGCTTATAACAATATATTCTCAACATTTTACTATATTATCAATATTGTTTGCTTTAATCTTCTATACATTGTTACTTTAATCATAAGTTTAGAATTTGTAATAAAACATTTAAAATATATATATATATATATATATATATATATATATATATATATGTTATATAAGTTATCCCATCGACTTATATGAAACAACCTAGCAACAGTTCTCAAGCTGAGTCAGCATAACACGTGTCGTCTCCAGTTACCCGCAGACGAACATCCGTGAGAACTGCAAGCGCTGCGACACCTTAGTCAGCGTTCTTAGTTTATAAATTATACTTTTTCATTGTAACAGCATTCATTATTACTCAGTCTGTAGTTAGTTATTATTGTCATCATTTCAACTTTGTATTTTGTATTTTAAAAAGTTATAATTTTGTTAAAGTAAATAAAAATCTTTTTTAAAAAGTTTAATTTGAGAAGTGTGATATAACAAATTGGCGCAGTCAGTAGGATCCGTCTAACGTTACTAGAACACGAGTACTCTAACTGGTAGCGGCGGATTCCTATCCCTCAACGGAACAACGAACCTGGAAGAAGTCCTCACTGCAATCAAACGTAGAACACGGCGCTTTCAATGTTCCTGTTGATGTAAGTAATGGTGAATCGTCAGTCGTTTTAAGGAAATATTATTTGATTTATTTTATTGAACATTGATTTTAATATTTGATATAATCTATTTGATTTGATTAATATTGATTTATTTTATTATTTGATTTTACATATTTATCAATTTGATTTTTATTTTGATATATTTGATTCAAATGAAACATTGATTTATTTCATTAACTGAATTATTTTATTCTATTGATATATTTATTTGATTTCTTTTTATTGATATTGGTATATCTGATTTACTTATTTCATTGATTTTTTTTATTTTGAATAACTGATTTATTTGAATTTACTATTTTAATTGGTTACCATACTGTTCTATCATTCAAACAATCGTTATTCCCATTAACGTATTCTACAGTTTATTAATTCTCTATACCCTTTAACATTTTATTCTATAAACTTTACACTCCAATTCATTTATATCGATAAACATGGCACAAGCTTCACCAAATTCAGGTACACCTGAAACTGAAAGATACCGGTTAACGGAGATATTTTCCGTTATACCCGAATTTGAAGGCGACCAAATTTCCTTGGGAACCTTTATAGACGCGTGTAATTGCGCTTATAACATGTCCACGGCGGATCAAAAGTATTTATTAGTGATCCACATCAAGAATAAACTCAAAGGGAAAGCGGCGCAGTTGATAAATTCAAGAAATCCCGGATCGTACCTTGAAATCAAACAACTACTGACATTGCATTTCGGAGATTCTCGTGATCTCTCTTCCCTTATTCACGACTTACAACGTCTAAAACAACTGTCGAACGAGTCCCCATTAACGTTCTACAATCGTCTACAAGTTTTGAGTGCGAAAATGCACTCCTGCATTCATAAAACGGCTGGGCTAAGTCCAGAACAAAAAGACGCCCAGACCACTCTCGTGGATACTATGGTCATGAATACCCTTCTTACGGGATTAGAACCCCGGTTAGGACAAGTAATTCGTGCAAGTAATCCAAAAGATCTTCTAGAGGCACACTCTCGTATTAGAAGAGAGCTCCAACTTTCTTATTTCGAGGATCAGAAAACAAACAAATCTGTTCCTCTCAAACCAAATTTCCCACCTCGAAAGCCGACACAACCACTTAAGTGTCTTCATTGTGGTAGATTAGGCCACATAGCCGTAAATTGCCGATTGAAAAATCAAAACAATTCTCAACAATTCAATCAAAACCATAGGCCAAATCCTGTTGGGCCTAACCAGCAAACACGGCCAAATTTCCCTTCAAATACACCCCCTGCTCAGCAAGGACAACAGTTTCGTCCACAAAACTTTCAGAGACCCCCTTTTAGGTCTCAAATGAACCCTAACTATTATCGCCCATCGGTAATACAAAACAATCCTAATAACCGACCTGAAAGGACACATCATTTCAATCAACATCAAAATGATGGTTACTCACAATATTCGGATTATTATACCGATAATTACAATACTTATGACTACGAGGATGATAGTCAAAATTATTCAGGCTTCGAAGAAACTTCTGACGATACCCCTATCGAGCCTTTTAATAGTCACGATTATCAGGATTTTCTAGCGCTTCCGAGCCTAGATCAACCTCCCGATTCGACAACAACTTTGTGCGAAGTCGAAACCCAGATTCAAAACCTCAATCTGGACGACTTGAACCCCGACTTGAACTTCCCGGAGCAACTATTTCTTTAAGCCCACTTCTTACTGTAAACTCTAAAAATCTCTACTATATTCTTGACGCTTCTTCTAAATTTAAACTTCTTATTGATACCGGAGCTGGTATCTCTATCTTCAAAGAAAATACCGTAAAGAATTTCACCCAAAGATCTCCTGAAAAGGTAACTATTCAAGGTATTACCCACGAAAAAATTCCCATCTCACAATCAACTTTAATCCCATTCGCTCCACGTAACCCACATAAAGTTTTTATATACGATTTGGACATTGAGTTTGACGGCATACTAGGTTTAGATTTTCTCGAACACTATGAATGCATAGTTGACTTAAAATCTAAACAGTTAATAACAAATTTTAAAACCATCCCTTTACACAAAGTTCCCGATAACGATCAACCCTTGACTGATGTACCCGACACACTCAACGTTAAGCCTAATATTACTTCAGAAACACCTACACAAAACAAAATAACCATTGAGGCACGAACGGAAAAGATCTTTAAACTTAAATGCGATCTTTCTAACATCGACGCCATCTTACCAACTCAAGAAATTGACAGAGTACGACTTCCAAACGCACTCGTACACATTAACTCAAAAGGTGAATTTCTAACTTCCATTATCAACGCTAACGCGATGCCCAAAACACTAACTTTTTCTAATTTAAAACTGGAACCACTTGACAAAACTCACTCTCTTCTGAATTTCAATACAGACGGTTATCATGAACCCCAATACATAGACAGAAACTCGACTATTAGACAACAAATTAGAACTGAACATCTAAATGACGAAGAACGCGAACAAATCACTGATCTTTGTTTGGAATTTCAAGACATTTTCTATCTTGAAGGTGACGTCTTGACTTTCACTAACGAGGTTAAACATTCGATTGATACGAACAACGCAAAGCCCGTTTTCACTAAATCCTATAGATACCCTCAAGTACATAAAGAGGAAGTGAAAACCCAAATTGGAAAAATGCTTGAACAAGGTATCATTAGGCACTCCTCATCTCCTTGGTCCTCCCCTGTATGGGTCGTCCCCAAGAAGCTCGATGCTTCTGGTAAACAAAAGTGGCGAGTAGTTATCGATTACAGGAAATTAAATGAATTGACTGTAGATGATAAATATCCTCTGCCAAATATCTCTGATCTTCTCGACCAACTTGGAAAGTGTCAATATTTTTCGACACTGGATCTCGCTTCCGGGTTCCACCAGTTGGAAATCCAAGAGGAAGATATTCCTAAGACTGGCTTTTCTGTCGAAAATGGTCATTATGAATTCGTTCGTATGCCATTTGGTTTAAAAAATGCACCTTCTACTTTTCAGAGGGTCATGGACAATATTCTTCTGGGTATACAGAATGAACGTTGTCTCGTCTATATGGATGATATCATCGTCTACTCTCCGACCATCCATGAACATATTTCCCGGTTAACAGAAGTTTTTAAACGACTTCGGAAGTCTAACCTCAAAATTCAACCTGATAAGTGCGAATTTCTTCGTAAAGAAGTGGCTTATCTTGGCCATCTTATCACACAAGAAGGTGTAAAACCAAACCCTTCAAAGGTTGAATGTATTCAGAACTTTCCGCAACCCCAAACTCCGAAAGACATCAAATCTTTTCTTGGTCTCGCTGGGTATTACAGACGCTTCATACCAAATTTTGCGAAGATCTCTAAACCTCTGACAAAACTACTCCAAAAAGACGTCAAGTTCATCTTTGACGCAGATTGCAAGTCTTCCTTCAATGAACTGAAGCAAGCCCTTGTATCTGACCCAATCCTGATATATCCAAACTTTGAAGAACCCTTCCTGCTCACTACTGATGCTAGTGCTTTTGCTATTGGAGCGGTTCTTTCTCAAGGCCCCGTGGGAAAAGATCTCCCTGTTGCATACGCTTCTCGCACCCTCTGTGCTGCAGAGACACGATATTCCACCATCGAACGAGAATTGTTGGCCATAGTTTGGGCTGTTAAGCACTACAGACCGTATCTTTTTGGGAGAAGGTTTACACTCCTGTGTGACCACCGTCCGCTTACTTGGCTCTTTTCCATCAAAGATCCTGGCAGTCGCCTAGCCAGATGGCGCCTTAAGCTAGAGGAATACAATTATAAGATCGAGTACAAGCCCGGCAAGGTAAACCAAAACGCAGATGCTCTTTCTCGCATCAAAATCAACCATTTCAAGCAATGTGCTGATTTCCTTTCCAAAATCAAAATTTTCGCTAACAACGAAACTGACTCCGAACAACCTGAAAACTCTGACAATGACGACGAACATGACGAAAGAATTATCGCTGAGTTTAATCGATTTGTTCAACTCTACAAAACTGAGTCAATAATCGATTATTCTAAAATTGAAATATCCAATTCCCAACTTCTAGACAAGTCCCACAAACGCATAGTTACATTCTTTTGGCAAAACAAAACTAACGACTTACACGACAAAATTATTGATGACTTTTTCGAAGAAGAACCTAATTTCAGTAATGACACTCTTAACATCATGGCCAGTAAATCTGTCAGGCATAGAAAATACTTAGTTGTACCTTTGCCCTATGACCCTGAAACTGTCGTCTCACATCTTTTCAAAATTATTTATACCAACCAAGACCAATTCAACGACTCCGAAACATACTGCATAGAAAATAACATAGAACTTCCCATTCTTGAAATTTTATCTTTCATTCTCTCCGACAAAGAAATCAAACTGAAAATCTGCCAAAACATTGTTACAACTCCTACCGAAGACGAAATTCCTATAATAATACAACAATACCACTCTGGTAAAAACAACCTCCATCGTGGCATTAACGAAACTATCAGACGTATTAGGGAAAAATACAATTGGACCGGCTTAATTAAAACTGTAGAACAATTCATCAAATCCTGCGAAACTTGCCAAAAGGTAAAGTTCTGTAGGAAAAACCTAAGTGCACCTTTTGTTATTACGGAAACACCCAAGACTCCTTTCGAACGTATTAACATTGACATCTTCGAGTATCCATCTAGAAATCATGCACTGACTATTAGGGACGAACTAACGAAATTTACACAAGCCTACCCCATAAACGACAAAACAGCTTCAACTGTCGTAAACACCCTTCTGATTTTCTTTCAACATTACGGAACTCCACTTCGCATCCATTGTGACTATGGACGTGAATTTGACAACACTTTAATGCGGGATCTATGCCAACTATACGACATAAAACTGACATTCTCCAGCGTTCAACATCCCGAGTCAAACGGTTCTATTGAAAGATTTCACGCGACCTTAGCAGAAATGATAAGGGCAAATACAGCGGAACATCCAGACGAACATCCATTTAATGTCCTCCCTTATGCCATCATCTGTTATAATAACACAAAAAATAAAACCACCGGTTTCACGCCCTACGAACTTATATTTGGGCACACTTCAAGTAGGCCTCCAGAAACCCTTTACAACCAGGAAAAACTGATTTCGAAATACGTAAGAGACCTAAATAACAGAATGGACTATTACTACAGACTCGCCCGTGCTAAAACCGAAAGACAGAAAGAAAAATCTAAAGTGCGATTTGACCAACACGTTTCTACTAAACAACCCGATTACAAAGTAGGCGACAAAGTCTACGTAAAAGAGTCCCAAATTAAAAATAAAGCCGAAAACAAATTCAACGGCCCCTTCGAAATTACCGCAATACGAAAAAACTCTGCCACCGTCTTAAATTTACAAACAAACCAAATAACTAAAGTTAACTTTGACAGACTAAAACCCTATTTTGAATAAATCCCTTTTTTCAGATTCTGTGGACTGTTTTCACTCGTGAACCTTCAACAGTACTCCATTACGCCTGTTAACAATACTATAGGAGTTTTCTTCCATGAAGAAGGCACCCTTAAAATTTCTAATGACAAATGGACACTCCTTGTTTACAAAGATCTAAACCCCTTTCGAGACGCTATTTCTAACAACGACAATATACTGAACAGACTTTTAGAATCTATTAACGACAACAAAACTAACATTAAAATCTTCAAATCAAAAGTACAGACTCACGTAAGCCTCCTGAAACAAATATCAAAATCTGTTAACATCAAATATACAGAAATTTTCGCTGACACTGAGACTTACAGTACCAACAGAAAGAAACGCGGACTAATTAATGGACTGGGATCAATTTGGAAATCTATTTCCGGTAACTTAGATGCAACAGACGGACAATACTTTAGTGACTCTATAAATAAAATAACAAAAGACCAACATCAAATTGAAAACTTAATGAAACGACAATTATCCGTAACAACTTCGGTCATTAAGAACCTTAACACCACAATACAAAAATTTCAGTCCGAAGAGAAAATATTTTCGGAAAATATTGAAGCAATTAGGAAGTCAATTGAGTTCATTACAGACGATCTTGCTTTTTATGAACTTCAAGCCAATGTCTTGGATTTGTGTGAAAGCTTAATGGAAAGTTACGTATACATTGAAGATACTCTCAACGATGTATTAACTGCAGTCTCTTTCGCCCGTCTAAAAATTTTACATAGCTCAATTATAAACCCCGTAGATTTGGTCCATTCCCTTCAGAAAATATCACAGTCACTTCATGAAAATAACTTACCACTTCCAACCTATAGTTCAAATGTTGCTAGATACATCGATCTAATAGAATTGGAAGCTTTTCAGATCAATACTAAAATTGTTTTTGTACTAAAAATTCCCTTAGTCAATCCTGAAACTTATACACTGTACCGCTTGTATCCTATCCCAGTTTTGGATTATCGAACAGGATTTCACCATATTCTTCCAACAAAATTAAAATATATCGCGAGAGATGACGATTCGCTATTGTACGCATCTTTCGAAGACTTGAGTGACTGTAAGCCATTATCTAAAGAACATAAGATCTGTTCCAAAGTTATTCCACACACCATAGACAAAGAAGCCCTCTGCGAAGCACAGCTTCTTAGACAGCCAGCAGCCCTTCCTCCAACTTGCAAGCCTTTAATATTATATGCCGAAGAGTATAATATTCAAGAGATTGACCTGAACCTTTGGTTATTCTCGATTTCCGGACAGTTGCCCATCAACATCAAGTGCAAGGGAGAAGATGTCGTTACCCAATCCATATCGACAAATTCTCTACTGACCATCCAACCCAGTTGCAATGCCTTCATCGGAAACACCAGGGTCCATGCCAGAAGGACCACCAGCAACGTTGACAACATCACACTTAAGAGTCACCCAGTCAACATCCCCTACAACTGTTGCGACAACCTGCCAACCATCAGTCAGCTTCCAAAGTTGAAACCCATGAGACTACAAGAATTGGATGCCAGAGACCTGAATATCGCTAACCATAAGCTTAGACAATACTCCAGGGAATTGGAAAGGCTCCTAGACCAACCATTCTTGGAGAAACACACCTCCTGGTTTACGATCATCACAATGGCAACAACCGCAATTGTGGTTGCCCTCCTTTCCATGAACATCATCAGGAAGAAATTCCAGAAGCCTCCAACGTTCAGCCCTCCTGCCGATCCAGCACCACCACCAGGTCCATCAACCATCAAGCCCAGGGTAAAACTCCATAGCCTCCTTAGTCCTGTCGAGGATATTGAGTTGCAGAACCTCCCTTAAAAGTCGATGCTGTAGCATCAACTTTTTTATATGGATGGGAGTTGTTATATAAGTTATCCCATCGACTTATATGAAACAACCTAGCAACAGTCCTCAAGCTGAGTCAGCATAACACGTGTCGTCTCCAGTTACCCGCAGACGAACATCCGTGAGAACTGCAAGCGCTGCGACACCTTAGTCAGCGTTCTTAGTTTATAAATTATACTTTTTCATTGTAACAGCATTCATTATTACTCAGTCTGTAGTTAGTTATTATTGTCATCATTTCAACTTTGTATTTTGTATTTTAAAAAGTTATAATTTTGTTAAAGTAAATAAAAATCTTTTTTAAAAAGTTTAATTTGAGAAGTGTGATATAACATATATATATAAATATATATATATATATATATATATATATATATATATATATATATATA